>JNEY01000082.1:131510-203105 GCA_020875895.1 Aphelenchus avenae | reverse complement strand
TTTTTGAAAATTTTTTGATTGATTCATTCAAACAAAAAAAATTTTTTGATTGATTGTTTGATTGAATAAATTTTTGAAAATTTTTTGATTGATTCATTCAAACAAAAAAAATTTTTTGATTGATTGTTTGATTGAATAAATTTTCGAAAATTTTTTGATTGATTCATTCAAACAAAAAAAATTTTTTGATTGACTGTTTGATTGCATGCTTTTCCCGATCACTACTTCTAGCGATAAGTTCAGGGACCCTAAAGCCTAGAACGGCCATGGTCGTCGCCACTGGAGGCTTTCTACACAAATCTTTCAGCTCCAACGAGACATCTACGTGTGGAGCAACAAGACGTACGTGAAGTCGCCGCTGTACTGCAAAGACGACGGTCCGATAGCGCGCCATCGACGCTGGTTCGCGCAATTCTACTCCGAGAACTCGCCCCGCTTGCAAGCGCATGGCGGCGCTGGCGAACAAAACGGACATTCGCTAGACTGGTAGCCTGCGAAAATCATAAAAATTATTTTGCTAAGTCACGTGCAATAAAGACTCTCTCTCTCTCGCTAACGGCCTTAAAGCGCTGGTGGAACTTTGCCTACCAGAAATATTTGGACCGAGATGACCCCAGACTTGGAGGAACAAAACCTTTTGCGCTTTTCGCATATTGTTACGTACAGGAGAATTTAAATTAATTCCAAATAATAAAAATTAAATAAAATAAAGAGTACAAAAGAAAGATATAACATAGATAAATGAACTTAAAAATTTTCAAGCTCTGGCAAGGCAATAATTCAATTTTTTAAGGTAAATATATCGCCTGCGGCGGTCTGTTTTGACCTCATTTTTTAACGTATTTGGATCTAATTTGCCCATTTTTGTCGCCTAAAATTCCAGTGAACCCAGGGGATCCCCGCTACTGGCAATTGACTACCTACTTCTTCTGATTCTGAAAATTGTGAATTCTGACGTTTTTGGCGATTCTGAATTATAAATTTAGTTTTGGGATTCTGAATTCTGAAATTAAAATCCGATCAGAATGCATCCCTGTCCAGTAGCTTTGTCTAATCAATTCCCATCAAGGCTGTCGTGCAAGCACGAACAAACAGGTAGTTCCGGTTGTCGCCTCCTCCGAAACGACTTATTTGCCCGCTTAACGTCCCTCAACAAAATATTATTAGCCACTTCGCCGGCTCCACTGGGCCTGGGAGCCCCTTATCAGCACAATGGCCGAGGCAAACACTTTCCATTCGGGAAGAAGGACACTTTCCTGCCGGCGTCCCGTAAGCTATTGTCGTTCACGTCGACGCGTCGTCGTCAAAGCGTTTTGTACGTTTTTCTTTTGAAATTTCGCTGACCGAAAAGGGCTGTTGAATGGTCACTGCACTGGAGCGAGTGGCTGCCGAGCGCCATGAAAGCTTTCGTCAGGCCCCCGAGCACCGGGTCGACCGAGTGGAGAGCTACAGGTGGGCACCGCTTAAATGATGACGTCATTCGCATTAAGGTTATGCTGAGGATTACGTATTGTTCGGCTTAAGCTTGTATAGTCCGTGCTTTGTAGACCTAGTCTTAAGCTTAACTGACTTACGCTTAAAACCCGCTTAAGCGCTTAGTCTGGTTATCCTTAAGGCTATGCGGTGGACTGATGTCTTATTCGGCTTAAACTTGTTTGACGTATGCTTTGTGCGCTTAGTCTTGGGCCTAACCGGCTTATGCTTAAAACCGCGAACAGCGTGTCCGGCTTAGGCTGAATTATCTGCGGCAACGTCCCCGGCTAGATCAATTTTCGGATTATGCATACGCTTCTAAGAGTTCAGGCTTAGGCTTACAAGGATTTGGCTTCTAGAGACCCGCCTATTTCTCTGCTTGGTCATATTCACGTTTGTTTGTTTGTCCTACTCGGTTTATGCTTAATTGCGTTAGGCTTGTTCGGCTTACACCTGAGATCTCCTAATGAGCATACCCGACTTAAACTTTACTTGCTCGTCTTTGTCATTTTCGGCTCAGACTTGTTCGGGTATAGGCCTAATTTACAACAGCATTGCAGAAGCAACCGGAGCGCTCGCAGCGGAGCCCGTCCAACCGTGGAGCGAGTGGAGTCGAGGGTTCGCCATCCGACGCTGATCGGATCGGCGCCTCCGCCTCGGGCCAAGGACCACCGGCGGCACAGCCATCATCGTGATCATGCCGACGGGTCGGAGGGGCCGAGATTCCATGGACCCGACTGGCGACTCTTCTTCAAGCCAGCTGCGAAGCCGAGGGCCGCGCCAGCGTATGCAGGATTCAGTGTGGTGGTAAGCAGGGTCCTGGGGATTCCGATTAAGACTGTTAGACGTTTTCCGCATTCTCCATTCCGGTTTCCGACAAAATAGCACCCTTCCGAATCCCGGTTCCAACAAAACCGAAATTATACCGAGGTACCGCTAGTGGTAAGCATAGGACAGGTCTACGCGCCCCAGAGGTCCCGAGTCCGATTCCACTTGCGTAGGTTCCAAATTAATGAAAACTATTCCGAGCAACATTTCTATTCCAAAAATTAGCGACATCCGGTTGAGTTCGATGATAAGCCTACAAGCATACGAAACTGACTGGGACGCATTTGTCGAAAGAAAATGACGGGGTCGATCGTTTGGACCACAGTACTCAACTCATTTTTTCGCCGCCGCCAATGACAATGTTAACAGCCTTGGCCGGTACAAGCTTCACGACGGACCATCGAAAGTCGACATGGACGTTCTTTGTTCGACCGGCAGGACCAGGACCTAGACGCCCAGGACCACAGGACCAGGACCTGCTCAGCCCTGGACCACCGCTACTCATGCTTAGAGCGCAGCGTTTGGGTTGTCCGAAACCGTTTTGTGTAAGGGTCACATAGTCTTCAGACTAAAGTATTTCACGGCTCCCGGTCACACCATGTGGGTCCTGGCGTAAATTAGGTCCCTGATCACAAGTATGCGAGAGCCTAGACCCTTTCATTGCGCCATCCAGGGACTACACATTTCGGCGTTACGGACCACAACGTTTTGGCACTGTGGTCCATAGAGACCCATGATTCCGCTATTAGGAACGTTTAGTGGTGGGCCAAAGTGGTGAACGGCATCGGGGCGCTGATCGTCTTCGTCAGCATGATCATGGGCTTTATCGCCTACCAAGCGCAAGTGGCCGGCCCGAGCATCGTCCTACTCGTCTTCCATGCATGGCTCTACGGCATCCTCTTCTACTTCCATCGAGCCGCGCAGTACCTCGCGTTCATCGTGTTCTACGTAAGCTCTTTCAAATTTGGGTCCCTTTGTGCCTCAACCATGTGCAGCGGGCCGTCGGCCCGGCCCGCGGGTCGGTTCGGGCCGGCCCGCGAGCCCGGACCCGGGCCGGGCCTAGGGTGAGCCAGGCCCGGCCCGCTTGAAGGCCCGGCAGGGCAAGAAATGTGCTCAAATAACCGCTCAAACCTGAAAATCGGAGGCGCATTTTCTTATACTACAAGTAATTTGCTTTGGGAATGCATCGTTTTTTTTTGCCCTTGACGGATAATTAGTCGTTCCAGCAGGCGGCCGCCGGTCGTGCTCCCAGTATTACTGCTTTCCGAGCAAATGACGGCTGTAAAAACTTAAGGCCCGGGCCGAAAAAAATGCCCGTTGCACATGGTTGTTGTGCCTCCGAAGTGGATAGTTAAAATTAAATAATTTTAATTAAAAACAGATAATATTAATAAGTCAATTATTAAATAAGTAACTCTTTAAGATTTTTTGTATATTTTAGATTTTTAATCTAAAAAATATTTTAGTCTCAGGGCTCCTCAAATCGGTAATGATCGAAATTAATATGGTCCCTGTCCACGCCTTTTTATGGACCTAGGCCTCTCGGCATTGCCCACTTACATATTACGGACAAGCCGTACTTCTCTTCAGGCCATCTACCTCTTCGCCATGACGATCGCCGCGATCGTGTGGTTGGCCCTGTCCACGGAATACAACAACGACCGCTATGCACTCGTGATCGTCTGGTTCACCTTCCACATGCTCACCGCGATCTTCGGCGGCCTCCTCATCTGGCTCGTCTTTGTGCTGATGAAGGTCTCGACGATCGAGGAGAACGTGGCGAGCGGACGCGGCCAAGTGGCCAGTGCTGTGAGGAGTGTTGCGCCGTCGCAGGTCAGCCTGAGGGCGGACAAGAAGGTGCGTCCCGTGCCGAGAGCCGCTTGTAGCAACCTTCAGGCACCGGGCTCCCCGGAAGACACTTTTTGCTGTTAGTCGCGAGGGTCATCAAAAAATCGTTTGTAAGCGATCGTCCGAAAATTGCGTGGTGTTTTCGGTGACGCTTTTCGACCTCCCACCTCCGCTGAGCACTCTTGCACTAGACTGTCACGAACCTGATCGTTCCCCCATTGCTAGAGTATTTCACCGAATAACCCCCCCCCCCTCCTCAAAATTTTCGGTAGCCATCTGGGGTACATGGACATCAAAACTAATGTGACATTTGGATGGATAACGACGAAGTAAGAATTTCCAAGGGCAGGAGTAGTCCTGAAATAAAAATAAATTTTTAACAATTTTTTTGAAATTTTAAATGTCTTCCTGATTGAGATTACAAACAACTACTCCCCGGGGGGAGTTATTCGGAGAAATGCGGTAGTTTCGTCTACCTTTAACAGGCCGAATTGTTGAGTAAGTTTTTCGACGGCTTTGGCCACATGGTAGCGATGTACCGCTTTCGAATGCAGGACCCAGAGCGAACTGTTCAGTGAAAAACGCATGCAAAATAAGCAGGAAATATAAATTATGTCCATATGCCGCGTCTCCAAGCAAAAAAAAACAAAATGAATACGGGCATGGGGCACGACCACGGATGCGGCTCGACCCCTTCGCCTCGCTGAGCGCTACTGGGCGTCACTGCCACTGCACCACGTATTCATCTGCACTGAAGCGCGCTCGCCGAACATTTATCTCACAAATGGCATGCGCTTCCTTTGGGATTCAAGCGTGGAGTTGCAATCATTGCAAATGATTGTTGCAACGAATTTTGTGAATGTGCCCGGGAGGCAAATTCTTGTGCCTTTTAATTCAGCGTCAGAGGCCTGTACCAAACGATTATTTTTACCGCGTTTCGAATGTAATGCCCAGGTTTCGACGAAAAAAACCGCCGCAGTCCGCTCAAAAGTCGCAAAAATACTTAAGTAGCACACACAATGTTTTAAAGTTTCTATGAACAAGACAGAATATCATGATATGGAAAGAAAACGCTGAAGTGGGGACGGTGCAAAAATGTCTCACGAAAATATGGAAGAAATGTCCTCTTTTTGGGCAATCGGAAGGTCAAAAACGAACATGGGACATCGACATTCCGACTCTCATTTTACACCCCTTGCATGAATGCAAATCCGTTCTTTGCGTACTTTAACATAAATGTGAAGAATCGGTCGCTTTAAGCTCGACGTTTCCGTGCCTGGTCCGATCACGATCCGCGTCCCGTCGGCGGAAGAGCTCCGGTCTCATCATCAGGAGCGGCTCGGACACCAGCACCATCACGGACATCATGCCCCACAGACGCTGGAGCCACCGCATCAGCACGTTCATCCGCACCACCATCACGAACCTGAAGAGGTCCAACACCGTCCTGAGGCCCGTCACCGTGAAGAGGTCCACCACGACGAGGTCAAACACGTTCAACAAGAAGCCAGACCCGTGCCGAGGCCCCGCAGTCACTCGCCGGTTCCGCGCTACGACGTCGTGCCGGAACAGCATAAGGAGACGCCGGTGCAGCACGAGGACGTGCCAGTCTACGACACGGTTCCGGGTAGGTGTCGAGTCGGCCCCAAAGTGGGTTTTTGCGCATGGAGAATCCGCAAAATAACATCCGTTTTCAAGGCGGGCGCTACGGGGTTGGGCGGCGATTTTGCTTACATACAAATAACAAAGTATCTCCTTCTACCGCTATGCGCATAGCGAACATATGCGCGTGCACGTGGCGTGTAAGAAGGAAATATATTTTCTCAAATTGGCTCTTCCGCGGTGGGAGGGGGGCAACCCTGCACAGACGGGCCCTAGGCCCGCCGGGCCGGGCCCGGGCCTCGATTTCGCAGAACCAGCCGGGCCCCGGCCCGGCTCAGGGCTCAAAAATTGACACATTTTGATCAAATTTTCAGTACATTTTTGGTAAATTTAGGCAATAAGTCGCTCGGACGGTGCCTGCGGCAAGCTATTTTAGGTGAAAATACTCGAAAGTTGCATCTTAAACTCATTATAAGGGGCAACACTTTAGCCTATGGAAATTACCAAAGGGGGGACCAAGGGGATTTTTCGGGTGAGGGGATGGCGGGACGGTCTGCCGGGCCCGCCGGGCCTTTAAGGCCCGGCCCGGGCCCGGCGGCGGGCCCGGGCCTTGATTTGAGGCCCACGGGCCGGGCCGGGCCTCGAGTTGAAGGCCCGTTGTGCAGGGTTGGAGGGGGGTCCACTTACACGCGATAGCGAGCCCGCTATGCTTGTGTTGGTTGGAAGGTAGGCGTGTTTGGAAGTCAAGTTACCCTTCTTACCTTGTTGGAAGGTAACGTCCCAAAACGGGTCTACGCGAAATAACCTATGCTAAAAAGCGAGTGGGTAATGATAAGACGAGACGACCCGCACTGGCAGATCTCATGAGATGGCCGGGCTGCTAGTTTTTATTTGGTTCTTGCTCGACGTTTATTTTTATACCGTATTTCCCCTAATTGTGCGGCCGGTCGGTCTATTTTTCCATGGGACCGAAAATTGGGGCAAAATGAAAAGTGCGTCAGGTAGGTAGTTAGTTACCTGTGGTTTAGGGATATTTTTTCATTTTTTTACTTAATTTCAGGCAATCGTAACTATCAATCGCAATCGTAAAATAACATTCAAAAAAGCATAATTAGCTATACTAACTAAATAAATTTAAACAGATATTAACTAACTTAGAGCCATTTTGTCCAAAGAAATTTATTAAAATTCTAAAATTGTATCTCCACAAAAGGTTTCGCTTACCCAAACCGGTGCCGAAACCAATCGCTTCCCGCAAAGGATTTCTTTATTTTGACCGTACTCGATTGCCATTAAACAAGCAGAAGCAGGCTTTCATTGTTCTCCTGAGCACATTATTATTCCAGGAGACGCCATCCCGCCCGAGAAGCACGCTCACTCGGAAGCCCACGACGATTCTGAGCACTTCCAGCCGCTAGACCATAATCACGACCATTCCGAGCGGGCCGCTTCGGAAGAGAACAACGGCCACAAGCGTCTCCATCAGACAAGCAGCCACGAGAGCTACGTCCAGATCGAGTATCCGGACAATGACCGCGACACTCCGGCGCCCATTTTCGTTGACATCGCCCCTTACCTTTCGAAGAGCGTTCGCATCGGTGATAGCCTTCAGCTGGCGGTGACCGTCCACGTCGTGCCGAAGAGAACAGTGACCACTGGCGAGAAGAAAGAGGAGCATAAGGAGGAGGAAAAGGAACTGAAGAGCGACGAGGCAGAGGAGGAGGAGGTGGACGAAGAAGGAGATCAGGTAGAAATGAACGGCACTCAAAGGGGTACTACCGATTTGCGGATGTTAGGACTCTCCAGGCCATATTCGGGCGGGGATTCAAATATAAGTCGACACTGTATTTCGAGTCGGGAACCTACCACGGTCATCATAGAAGTGTCACTTGCCGTTGCATTGTATGTGTTGCATCCTTGCCTCTGTGCTCCGGTGCTTGGAACCGGGTTCTCCGGTTTCCGCGAAACCCTCCCTCCACGAGTTCGGAATGGGCCGGGCCTAAGGGACGAGTCGTCTCTAGTCTAGGCTAAATTCAGGCCTTTTTTGGCCATTTTAAGATCCAATTTTGCTTCGTAGGTAATCCCCATTGAACCTTTGACTTGTTATCCCGTAGCTTCAAAGGGCAGAATATTAGCATATAGAAACGGCACCAAAGGGGGACCAAAGCAAATATTCGCTAATTTAAAAAAGAAAAATTGCCTCAAGGACCGGGCCATAAAAAATCAGGCCCGAGTCGGGTCGGGCCGGCCCACCAAAGTCGGGCCCATTCCGAACTCTGAAGCCTCCCCATAAAACAGCTGTATTTGGTCCCGAAAATAAAACATTGTCGATGAATGTTTTAGCTCGGCAGCAGTAGCGACGTCTCGTTGGAGCCGGAACAAGGCAGCATGATGGAGACGCCGCAGCTTCCGCGTGCCAAGACGCACAAGAGGTCCACTTCGGTGTCGTAGAGCACGACCTACCTTTTACTGCTCAACTAATCCAATCATTGTAAACTGATGTTTGTCATTATATTATTAATAAAGTCTTTAAAATCCTTTTGAGCAATCAGCGATAGTAATTTGCGTGTGCGATATCAGGCAGAGAACAGGAAATGTTAAAAGGATACTGAAATTTCGCATGACGCGTGTCCAAGGGTGCTTCCGTGTGCGATACGGCTTAGTACGCATGACTGCGGCGCATATATGCTCACAGCATGGCTAGCTGTATGTACTGCCCCAAGTCAAGTATCCCCTGATATCCGGCTGACGGGTTCTTCTAAGTTCCATTCTAACGATGGTATGGGCCTCGGGCTGCTCAGGGCCGTGGGCCGTACCCGTGGGCACGCTGCCTACACCGAGCCGAATTATGTGGTATAGCTGAATAATTTTCCACTCCCAGGGTAAAATCCCGGGCCGGGGCCCGAACACAGTGGCTCTTGCAGGGACCGAGGCCGAATCTCGCAGTGACGGGGTAGGCCCGGCCCGGCCCGTTTAGACCCGGTTTAGGGCTCAAAAATTGCCACATTTTGGTCAAATTCTCAATACATTTTTGGTAAATTAGTCAAAAATTCGCTCTGACCGTGCATGCGGCAAGCAATTTTAGGTGAAAATATTCGAATCTTGTATTTTAAAATCATTATAAGGGGCAACACTTTAGCCTATGGAAAGTACCAAAGGGGGGGGGGGACCAAGGAGATTTTTACTGTCTAGCGTAAGAAGTCAAGGCCCGCCGGGCCTCGACATGAAGGCCCGCGGGCCGGGACGGGCCTCGACTTGAAGGCCCGTTGTACATGGTTGGTACAGGCGCAAAGCGCATTTTGCCTAGCGTGTAGTACCGCGATAGTCGAACAAACACATCGGACAGTCGATAGTTTTCTGGAAGTCAACCCTATGCAACCGGGCCCTAGGCCCGCCGGGCCGGGCCGGGCCCGGGCCTTGGTTTCGCAGAACCAGCCGGGAAATTGCCACATTTTGGTCAAATTCTCAATACATTTTTTGGTAAATTAGTCAAAAATTCGCTCTGACCGTGCATGCGGCAAGCTATTTTTGGTTAAAATACTCGAATATTGCATTTTAAAATCATGATAAGGGGCAACATTTTAGGCTGCGGAAAGTACCAAAGGGGGGACCAAGGGGGATTTTCCTGTCTAGCCTGAGAAGTCAAGGCCCGCCGGGCCTTATAGGCCCGGCCCGGGACCCGGCGGCGGGCCCGGGGCCTCAAAGTTGCCCGCGGGCCGGGCCGGGCCTCGACTTGAAGGCCCGTTGCACAGTGTTGCTGGAAGTGCGTCACCTCAAGCCACTTCATCAAATTACCGTCTCCTGCCCGCCGCTCTTCGCACAACTTTGACGTCACATTTCTTGGCCGAAATCTCGCCTGCCGGGCCCGCTTCTCCGTCATGAATCAAAAGCGGGCCGTCACATCGAACGGGCCAAGTGACGCACTCGGGGCGCTGCAAGTGCGGAAATGCCACTAGGACGCAAGTTGCCGGCCAGCCGGGAATTCCCCGCTGTATTCCCGCCGTCGGATGGCGTCACTCGCGGGAAACAAGACGCACGGGGAAGAGGGTGTCCACTCGGCCGTCGAGGACCACGGCCGCCGGCTGGCCCGCCAAGTGCGGTCAAGAGGAGGGCCCTCCGGCGGGCACGTGGCCGCCGTCCATTGTCACTCGTCCGCCTGGACGTCGTCGTCGCCGCCTCAAAAGCAGAGAGAAGCGTTCAAAAGCAGTGGTCGAAGCACCTTTGAGTGGCGTCATTCGGTGGCGAGAGACGAGTGCAGCAGCTCATGGTACGTAAGTTGTGGTGGAGCAAGGGCATCAAAAGGCCTTTGTAGTGAGTTCGTAAACATCGTTGTCTTCACAGACCGTAAAAAATCGGTCCGTTTTAAACGTGGAAGATGATAAGTGGTCACAAATGATACGAATAATAAAAAAATTCCCGGCGACCTCGGGACCGAAACCAAAGAGCCACCCTTTATGTCTCTGGATTGCGAGCTATGAAGTGTTTTTGTAGGTTTCGCGGTCTTTAGGAGTGCCTTGAATGGCCCAGGACTTTATTCTAAAAATTTGGAAGCACTCTTTTTTATTTAAAACTTTAAGCCGCTCGTTTCCTTCTGAATTTCAAACAAACTAAAAATCATATTTCAATTGGAAGCCCGAACATTTTTGACTGTTTTCGACATGTTCCATTTTGGGGAAATAATGTCTTAAATTTTGATAAACCGTATTTCTCTCTCTCGCAGTTGTCCGAGCGCACCGATGACTGTGCACATCATTTACTGCTGCCCCAACCATTCGGTTTTCAGGAAGACCAGGTAGTGCCGGACTTAGCCGAAGTACCTCCGAAGCAGTCGACCGGCGAACGGCCTGCGAAGCAGCAACCAGCATCGCCTTCTGACAGCAGCGCAGGCAGCGATTACGTCGATGAGGTAAGTTTAGACAAACGTTCTCACTGAGGGTACATGATGATGTCCTAAGGCACACACCAAGCTGTCATGCAAATTGCTCGGCAAAAGTTGTTTTCCGCATAAGTGCCACGACAACGACTAACGTCTTAGAGATTAGATGCAACGGTAGTAGTACGAATTTTCGAATATAAAACTAATTAAAAATGGTCATTAAAGTTTCACGGAAAAGCATGTAGAATTTTATGCGTCGGCATGCATGCATGTAGCGCTGCTTCGCGCTCACATGCATGCATGCAGTCATGCGTACCAAACGGTACCGCATGCTACCGGATGCAGGGTAATTCTGAAAAGGCGTGCAAGCATGCGTACTACGGAAGGAACATGCATGCGTGGAATGCTGGCAGATGCATGTGCCCTGATCCGCAGGTGTCCCTAGACCGCTATTGGAAGTCTAAGAAGAGGCTGATGGGCTTCCGATCAGCCACTGGGAAGACCGGTCAAAGTCCTTATAAAATCCGACGTCACTGCGGGCGCGTTAGCGTAGGCGAAAGGCTAATGAGTACCCAACTCTTACGCTTATACCTAGCAAGTAAAATCTAAATTTCTCGACGTCAACGAGAAAATGCGATCAAGTAATTTTTGCTCTAGCAAGCCTGGTTCGGCGAGCAAGAAGTGCACCTCACCGACGAACAGCTTCGCGCACTAGCGGACATCGTGGAGGAATTCTTCAACGTGATCAGTTAGCACTACCAGCCTCATACCTCCACAACGATTCATTCCGCGTACCTCCCTATTATTTAATTGGATCGTGACTGCTGCCCGATGTATATATGGATTTACTCAAATAAAAACAGATACTTATCGCTTTGATGCCAGCGTCGCGTAATTTTACCGTCTTTAGAAAGTGAGGTACACAAAGCTTAATTCAATTATTTTGGCATATGTCCTGTAAGGCATCGTGGAGGAATTCTTCTATGGACGAGTTCTGATACTGACTGTTCATCTTAGCTTGTTTTTATTGGTTTGGCTCGCCTGAAACCCACGAGATTCTTTTTGTAGACTGTGCTATAATGACCGCTTGTGCCACCATTCCCGCTTTTTTCCAATACGCTCCGTTCCGAGGGTTTGCTGTGTACCACGGTACACAAAGGACCGTTATGCGATACCTGATTCAATGTATATTAATGGATTGCTGATGTAACGTTACATTGCGCCCAGCATGCATAGGTATGCACGCATGCATGCGTGTGGCCTTCTGCATGCGGTAGCGCGTTGTACGCATGACAGCACGTATGATGACGTGCGATGCTTACGACAGGGCTGGGCCGTACAAAAAGCCGTATTGCCGTAAACGCCGTATAACTTAAGCAACTTCACCCGTGGTACCATGACTTCCATTGTCGTTAAGACAATCCGGTTCGTTTCGGAAAATGACTTGACGCGTACGTTCTCTGCCATTTCGTCCACCGTAACCTCACGAGGCGTGACAACGCGACGCTCTAGCCGCGCTATTTTTATGCGAAGCATGATGTCACTCGCTTACGCCGGGTTGTTGACGACAAGAAAACAGCGTCAATTAGCACTGAAGAGATGGCGAAATGACGCTGTCTGTGAAAAAATGATGCGCGTAGACCTTCAAATGGAAGAACTACAGTGGCGTGTGAGTGAGCCTTTCGTGGGCTATTCGTACTTTGTCATGTTGCTTATCGGGTTTTATGGTTCGACGCTGGGTACTGCTAGCGAATGGGCGTGGGGGGCCCAAACCATTAACACGATTATGGGGGCGTCAGGGGGACTGGCCCCCTACGCCACAATCCAGTCAAGGAACTCAATTCTTCAAGTGTTCTTAAAAGTAGGGTTCGACTGTCGTACCGTGTTCCGTACCGTACCGTACTGCGTACCGTATTCTACGGTACAGTACGGTACGGGGGTCCCGTCCAGTACGGCAGTACGGTACGGCACGATTTTCTGGAAAAAATGCACTAGTACGGCAGTACGGTACGGCCTAGTACGGGCCGTACCGTATTTTGTACCGTACTGTACGGAGTACGGTACGGGGGGCGGGTCAGTACGGTACGGAATGCGGTACGGGGGGGGGGGTTAAGTCGAACCCAACTTAAAAGCCTTTTTTCGTCGTCGTTAGCTAGCTCATAACAAAAAAACTTTAGGCCCCCCTATACGCCCCATATTTGGACTAGTCCAACTGACCCTTCCCCCAGAACTGTCAGACTCCACCCGCACTCAAGTAGTACTTGGCGCGGCATACACAGCCAGAAATGTTAACGGTTCGAACCTGGCCGGTCTGCGCCGCCTCGAATCGGCAGCTGCGTAGCTTGAACCGGCGCAACCGGCAGCTTCATAGACCCCGCAGCTTCGTCAAAAATTTTGGTAGCTTTAGTTAGCATTGCCTTAATTTCAAAGAAAATTCTTAAATCTTAAATTTAGCGGTCGGCGATTGAACCGAAAACAAACCGGTTGGGTTCCGATAATTTTGTTCATCATTTACGCCGTAGCCTTGAGCGGACCTAACGGATTTAAGCATCCCCATATGCCTGCTTGCAGAAAAAAACGGAAAAAGTGCGTGCTTCACGATATTCACTTTATCGGGCACTTTCTACGCGTGCTTTGCCCTCTCCGCTAATGAGCTTCTCCACTCGTAGAAGACATGCTTAAAGCATAGCCCTCTCTCGACGGTGCCCCTTTTCGAACGTGTTTCTCATTTTCATCATCACGCTTTCGACCGCACCTTGGAGAAGCCCAAGAGAAATCCAGGGTTAGTTCCGGCTAAGGCACGTCTAACAAAGAAACCTTACATTTTTGTTAGGATCCCTTCGGCGCTGCCTGCTGCAGACGTGGTGCTAACAAATAGGTATTGTGCATTTTCCACCGCCAAGTGCTCATAGCCACACGAACGCCTCCCTCGTCGTGCTTTATCTCTCGAAAACAAATGCGTCATTGCGTCGCACTCTCTTGGCGCACAACGAGATACGGACGGTCGGCCGGCGGCCGCTCGAAAGCGCCCATCGAGCCGCCGCCGCCGCCGGGCGCCTGCTAGCGAGAGTGACCCCGGCATCGATCCGGCCGCTTGCTTGCCGCCGCCACCGACGACGACACGTCGTGGTCCCGACGGCCCGTTTTTCCATCGAATAATTAGCGTGGTGCCGTAAACAGCAGAAATTTGCGCGAAAATGCGTGCTAGCCGCATATTTCTGGTGTCATTTTGAATGTGTATGTTATAATTGTCGAGATGTACCTGGGTTTCCCCGTTTAAAACGTCTGGATTAAAAAAGAAAAATTTGTGGAAGTGTCGTATGCTTTTGCTCTTAAAATGCGCGGTTTTCTTCACTATTTTCAAAGGCCTATATATGTGCTAAACGGACCTAACTGACCACCGCCATCTTTGAACCGCGAATTCTTTATAGCGTATGCTCCAGTCGTACCAAAACTTCATGGTTCTGGGATGAATGGAATGTTCTGAATGCTTCTGAATGGAAACCTGGCGATCTTCAACGTTATTTTTAGGGGGATTGCCCCAAGAAAGCTTGAGGGCACTAATTATTATGGTCAAGTTTTTTAGTCAGGAATAACCAGCGTATTAACGAAGTTTTTGAAGATCAGTAGAACATCTTTTAGCGTTTTAAACCATTTTAGTCGGCACCCCCGCCTCCGATCCAATTTGAGTTGCTCTAACAGTTCCACTTCTACAAATTTGTTTGCTCTTAGTCGGGTTCAGCTATTCTCGGCTGTTTATTTTAACCCGTTCGCACTCGCGTCTGCGTCACGGCTGGCTAGCTGCGTCAGTCGCAGGAGAGCAACTGCCGCTGCACCCGCTAAAGCGTGCAGCTTGTTTCGCAACGCAAGTTCACGTTGAAAGTTTTCGCTGACGACAGCAAAGCTGCTTGCGTCGAAGAGCATGTTTTAGCCACTCGGCACTAGCTACTGACGTGCTACTGAGGCACAAGGCGTAAACAACGGGGTTCCACAAAGAGCACGGGGATTATTCGGATCCTCCCAGCGGCAGTTTTACGGGGCGCCCCGCAATGGTTTTCACAATCGCAGTGGTAGGAAAGAATAAAACCCCTTGTCTCCCCAGTCCTGTGCAACGGGCCTTCCAGTCTAGGCCCGGCCCGGGGCCCGGTGGCGGGTCCGGGTCTTTCGGGCCCCAGGTTTTTTTTAGCCTGGTCCGAAAATTCCCCTTGGTCCCCCCTTTGGTGCTTTTTGAGGGTCGAATTTTGTCGTTTCGTGTATGATCAGTATACGATCCTCGAATGTTGTCATGTAATAGCCTACCTCAGGGGCCGATTTCTCTACTTGAACTTGGTCACCCGAACTTGGAACTTGAACTTGAACTTCGCCGGTTTCTACAAATTTTGGTTTCTCTAAACTTCAAGTTCCAAGTTCCAAGTTCAAGTTCAAGTCCGGGTCCAGGTTCGGGTAAAATCATCCAAGTTCGGGTCGAAGTTCTGGCTTGGATTTCTCTACTTGGATTTCCAACTTGGAACTTGGAACTTTTTACCCGGAACTTGGAAGATTTTGCACCCATGCTCTGGAGCATGGGTAAGGAAGTCCAAGTGGATGATTTTCGCCCGATTTTCGATGCGGTTTTCGCGGCGCATACTATTTTCGACGTTTAGGAATCCATTTGTAGTGGTTTCAGAGCTTTTGAGCCGCCCAGAAAAAAGTTACGTACATTCTCCCGAGGTACACTTGCTTCCATGGAAATCCTCACGATTTACCTAGGAAATACATTTTCACGGCTTAACACACACCAAAATTTAGTCAAAGCACATACTGGAGCTCGAAACCGACGTTTTCAGGTCAAAAAAATTTTGGATTTTTTTCGGCCGAAAGTGCTTGGTACCCCCTGTGGTCCAAAAAATCGATAATATGATTTTTCAGGAATCATCGTTGCCGAGCCCCAAAATGACTAGGTATCAGTCAAAACTAGTATCTAGGGTCTTACGAGCTGATAGGGTGTTAATGAGGCTAAGTATCACATCAAAGCGACTTCCAAGTAAAAGTTCCAAGTTGCCTGAAATCCAAGTTCAAGTTCGGGTGATTCTTAAATCAAGGGAAATCCAGGTTACCCTAACTTGGATTTCAACTTCCAAGTTCGGGTACAAGTTCCAAGTTACACTGAAAAGTTCCAAGTTAACAACGGAAATCAAAGTAGCCCGAACCCGAACTTGAACTTGGATTTCAAGTTCAAGTTCCGTTCCAAGTTCAAGTTCAACTAGAAAAATCGGCCCCAGGCGTCGCCATAGCTATTTTCCGTCATACCCCGCAAGTAACAGGTGAAACTTTGTGCAGTATTTGTAAATTTCTAAGCTCCTAACCGGGACCATACGGGCCGGGCCGGGCTTACCGTAGGCCCGGCCCGGGCTCGCCTACTTTTGAAAAATCATGGCCCGAGCCCGGCCCGTACCCGGCCCGGTTACCCCCCCCCCCACCCTTCCCGGCGCCCACTCCTAGGTAGTGCGTTTCGGAGTAACGTCTGGTCGCTACTAACTACACGAGACACCACAACGTGCGTTCTGCGGACTTCATATTATGTTCAGTTCGGTTCGTCAGAAAGAGGAACACACCCTAACCGAAAGTCATATCCCGCTTGTCCGGGTCCTAAGCCCTCGGTTTCCAGCCGTAGCGACGTTTGACTCATACTACTGTCTGGCGATACGTTAATGGGTAGGGGAACTTTTAAAAAGTCGTTATGGGGGTCACGGGCTTAACCCCCCCCCATACTGAACTTGAGTGAAAAAAGTTTTCTTATACCGTTCTAAGGGTCTCATAATATAGAAACCATTGATCCCCTCCCCTCCTCTGAACTAGTGCCTATTAATCTACGTGTTATTCCAATTAGCGTCATGAGTCTTTGAGCGCATTTGTTCGGTTTCCCTCTGCGTTTTATCTCAATGGTTGCCCGGGAAACGCGCGACGTACTTCCACTTTTTCTCGCTAATACTTTCTGCGTGTCACGCCAGCAGGCAGAAAGCGTGCAATGGACAATAAATGCTTGTCTTGAGCATTTTAATTGTGATCCCGTTTAGACGCGCAGAACACAACGAAGAATCGAATGTTACTGCTCAAACACATCGACGTTTTTTTCCTAGTGGCCTTTTGCGGACTTCTGCTCACAGTTGCTGGCAAAGGTGGAGGAGGTGGAGGCGGACGTGGTGGAGGCGGATTTGGCGGCGGTCGAGGAGGCGGTGGTGGCGGCAGGTAAGTCTTCCTAGCACTGGTCAAACAAGTTGGTTTGGCAGATAAAAACATATCCTTTTCAGGGGATCCTCCGGCGCTCGATCGGCTTCGGCTTCGAGAGGCGGCGGTGTTCGATCCAGCGGAGGGTAAGTTCCCGCTTATTGCAAGTGAAACACTATGATCATTTTTAATTTCCCGGTTAGGACTTCCCAGGAAGTGAGTCGCAAACCAGGTTTTAAGCATTTAGCCTTATGCATTATGCCGAAATTATTCATCGACTTTCAGCTTCCGCAGCGGTGGCGTGGGCTCAGCGTCTCGAGCAACTGCCTTCAAGAGCTCTGTCATAGGTGGAGGGGCAGGAGCGAGCCCGGTCTACAGAGGCTATCATGGCGGAAGCACGTTCATCTTCATGAGCCCGATGATGCCGCTCATGTAAGTCGAATTTCGGGTTAGCTATTTAATAAACTCGAAGGAAAATTAGTAAATCAGATTTTTTTTTTAAACTGCTAATTTACGACACAAATAATAATTAGCCTATTATTAATAAAATTATAATGATATTAAATAAGCAATTGTTTATTTTTAAAATATTTTAAATAAGCAGCGCTACATTAAAATATTAGCATAATTACATTGCTTCAGTATCTATTCTTTCTTCAAATTTATTAACTCCGAATACACCCTATGCTTTTAGGTGGGGCGGCCGCCCCTACTACTGGGGCTCTTCGTACTACCGCCCACAGCCCGGCTACGACATGTGCCGCATGCCGGTCGACCCCAACGACGAAATTTTCCACAAGATCTACCTCTCCAACAGCACCGAAATCCTTGCGTCGAATGGGACCGAGCTACCGTCGGAAGTTGCCGATGCATTGGCAGCGAATTCAACGATGAATCCCTTCGATGGCGGCGAGATGGAGGCGGCCGAGAGACCGAAGGAAATCGTCTGGCCATGCGCCTACAACGAGGAATGCTGCGGCTACGAGTGCTGCGACGATGAAGGGTCGGGCGTCGTGATATGGTAAGTCCTTCTGTATAGCGGCAAACGTCCATGATTTGTCCACTGTTTGGGCCGGTGTGCGGGGTAGGGAGGGGGGGGGGCTCATTGTGCGATGCACTAAGACGCGACACCCCCGTACCGCACGCCGTACCGTACTGATCACCCCGTACCGTATTCCGTACCGTAGAATACGGCACGGAGTACGGTACGAACCATGTTCAAGCCGTACTACGGCCCGTACTAGGGCAGTTTTAGCCAGAGAATTATGCCGTACCGTACTCCATAGGCGTGTGCGGCACGGTACGGAAACCCGTACTAGAACGATGTCGTACCGCACTCCGTCCCGTAAAATACGGCACGGAATACGGTGTGGCCCGTGCCGTAGTACGGTCGTCTAAGTCTATTGTGCGAGGATCTAAGCTAGAATGTAGCAGTGTGCGTAAAATATGAGTACGGGGCTAGTGCAGAGTACTGCATGCCCGTAGAGATCGACCGCAGGGTCGGTCGAGTCGCCTGCAACCCATCCCTTCATGGGGCTCAAAGTGGGCTAGTGTCTGTCAGGACTAGCACAGCGAAAAGAGTCATTTCTAGACTCGGCAGCCGTACCGTTGTCCGGACCGTTTCCGTACGTGAAAGACGTGTTACGTTTGGTACTACGGTACGTCGTACTAAGGATCGGCAGCCGTCCCGTACTGACCCTCCCGTACCGTGTTCTAACCCCCTCCCCCATCTGTACCGTACTCCGTACTGTACTCTGACCATCACATCCCACTCCTCGTACCGTACTCCGTACATTACGGAATACGGTACGGGACGGCCGTTCTATCTGTACGACTGCCGACTACGTCGTCCGGTACGTTGGGGTCCGGACAGTACGGCTTTACGGTACTGGTCAAAGTTTCCTACAGTTAGACGGCTTATGCAGGCCGTAGAGCCGTAATAACGGTACAAAATACTGTTTTTTTTGTGCGGTCCGGTTGCGCAGTACGCAATGGGTGGGGCGTGCCGAAGTCTAGTCATTTCATGCCGTCCGCCATGATCACGTAAAAAAAGTGGCCCACGGTACGACAGATCTCCTCTACCGTGCTTGCCCGTCTCCGTCTCCTCACCCGTTCCTTCTAGGGCTCTCATCGGCATCGCGGCGCTGATCGGCCTGTGCGTCTTCGCCAACGAGAAGTTCAAGAAAGCGAAGGAACGACGAGGTAAGTATGCCACATATATCACTTTTTTCCGGTAAATAAGTCCTCTGTTCTCGAATACAACGGGTAATAACCGGTTGGTTCGTAGTGATTTTCGTTAGAGAGCGCCCAGAAATTAAAATTATATCATTTTGCCGATATTTTAATCTCTCTTCCTCTTCACGCATCCCCTGGCCGCCGTTCCACCTCCATATGACGACGCCCCCTCCCCTAAATTCGAAACGTCGGAAAGTAGCTAAGGGGGAACCTTATGATCTGCCGCCGCGAAAATTTTACCTAGGACCGAAAAATTTGTATTTTATATGAAAATGCCTAATTTAGCCCTTCATGGACGACGACAGCAGCCGCAAGCGCACTACGTCGCCACGGGTACCGGTTCGAACGTCAAGATTTAGTCGTCGCAGGAAGTTTCTACCAGGAACGATTGTGAGGAACGCGCAGCCACGTAACCAACCAGAGCCGTTTTGCTACTACCTCTTTGCCGTATTTCTTGTCGTTAGTTGCTTTATGGTTTGCATTTTTTTGCAATTTGCTTTTGCAACGGTTTTCCATTTTGCTAGCATTTGCATTGCTATTATGCCAGCCGTACATTTCTGCTTCGATTGGACATAGTTTTGTTGTTTGATTTCGATTATTGTTCAATGGTACACACATAGCAGCATTATGTCTCCATTTCCAGCTGTTAGTTTATCGAATCTGTATTTTGCGTGTTGCTCTATGACGCTCTATAAACGTCTTGGCGAAAGCGCTTTCGGAGCATAGTTACTCAGTTGCAGGTTAAGGTTCGGAAATATTCGTGGTGTATGCGAAATCTGTTTTACGGTGTATGCGGCGGATCTATCGGACATATTAGCCACAGGGCAGCGTTGCATAAAGTAAAAAGAATGCCCCCGGGAAGTCCGACGGATGGGGAAATGGGCAGGGATGGATTCTAATGCGAATTCCGAAAATTCTGAAGTTTGGATCGTGGCTGTTTTAATTCTGGAGATAAGATGAGCTCATGAATGGCCCATTTGCACTAAGTAAAATGGCCCGCCGCAAGGTACCGCCAAAGCAAACTCTCGCTATATTCGTCTAATTTTTACCAAAAATTTCGCTGGTTGTCCTATGTATCACGTAACAGTCCTTCCTGTATCTAGAAAGCCCCTTAAATGCCCCAGGCGAACTCAGTTCTCTAGTCCGTATTTTATTTCGAAATTCTATATTGAAATTCCAATCAGAATATATCCCTCATAGGAACGCCCACTTATTCAGTAACACCCATTTCAGTAACTTTTGCTGGTGACCCATTTCAGTAACTTTCCACTATGTCCCATTTCAGTAACTCCTGTGTGTGACCCATTTCAGTAACTTTCCACTGTGGCCCATTTAAGTAACTCCTGTTTGTGACCCATTTCAGTAACTTTTGCTGGTGGCCCATTTCAGTAACTAACTTGGAAGTTATTGTGTCTAAGCCTAAGCCTAAGCCTGCACATGCATCGCTCGCACGCTTCGCGTGCTCGCGGTGCAGACCCCCCCCCTCCCCCCTCTCCCGAGCCGCAGTACATAAATGCCGACGTAAACAGTTGCCTTCTGGCTCAAATACATTACTAAGCCTGAAGAATAACATCTTCTCTTCAGAAATTCACATGCTTTCGGCGGACATGCATCGCTCGCACGCTCCGCGTGCTCGCGGTGCGCTTTTTTGTTATATATTGGGCACTAACACGGCAATGCCATCCGTGAGGCCTATAACTTGCGCCAACACGGCCGGGTTAGGCCCTTCCAAAAATTAATTTCCGATACTGCGTCGGGAGGTCGGGGAGGTAAAACGCTCCGAGAAATGTTCTTCTCCACTTGCGGTTTGGACGAAGTAAAATGACAGCGTTCGGCGTGACGTGTTCCACTGTCGCGAAATGTTACTGAAATGGGTCACTGTGAAAAGTTACTGAAATGGGTCACTGTGAAAAGTTACTGAAATGGGCCATGCTGAAAAGTTACTGAAATGGACCATGCTGAAAAGTTACTGAAATGGGTCATGCTGAAAAGTTACTGAAATGGGTCATTCCGAAAAGTTACTGAAATGGGTGTTACTGAATAAGGGCCGGCCGCCCTCATAGAATCCATTCATGGGGGACAAGTGGCGTGATTTCGAGCCTCTTTCGGTTCTCTTTCTGATTTTATGGCTTGGAAATTCGGCACAAAATTTTAAATACGCCTCTGACGTGTAGGTTCAGGTAAAGCAAATTTGAGGCAGCAATGCTATCTACGTTACGCAAGATTTGTCGGTGCCGGGGACCTGTGCCCCGACATCATCGATACTACTTCCCGGTAGTGGGGCACAGGCAGCGCATTACGGGCTTGGGCCAGCGACTTTTTTCTTTTTTTGGGACTTAGCAAGGATACGATAAGATGTCAGCTGTTATGCGCAGTTGCAAATGCCGTCACTTGGCATTTGCACGGTTCCAATGCTGACCACATTTCATTTCACACACGCCGCCGTTTGCATCCACCCTCTCTTGTTTATGCGCTGAATGACGCCATCCGCCGGCGCCCAACGCCGGGATGCAGCTGCGGGAATTCCCGGCGGCTGCTGGCCGGCCGTGAACTTGCTTCCCCTTCCCGAGCGGCATTTCCTTGTGCAGCGCTACCCGCCGCGGCGCACGTCATTTTGTCGCGTGCTTTTCGGGTCGCATTTGAGCTGCTTTACGAATGCCTCATGAGGTGTTTCTATTCGGAGGAAGGACGCTTAAAGGAGGTACGGTAGGATGTCGGCTGTTATTGCGCGTAACTGCGAATGACGTGAGGCGATGTACATGGCAGCGACGGAATCTTTCGGCGCGAGGGGAAGCATGCAGTGGACCGAGGGGTTACTGCGCGAATCGCGGAATCAGAGAACGGCGATTCTGCAATTCGCGACTTAGTGGAAGCGAAATGCCGTGCTGCGAGTCGATGAACAGCTGGCTAAACTGCGTTTGCATCCCCAAATTTCCGGCGAAACCATCCCCAAATACTGGGGATGGTTTCGCTGCGGATGCCGAATAGCTGGGCTGGGCACTCTTTCGTCGGTACCAGGAATAGGGCCAGGACCGAACCCCCAGGACCACGACCAGGGCCAGGGACGTACCTATTGTTTTTTTCTCGATACGACGTTGGCAAAGTCCCCGGTACCCACAGAAACTTCAACTATTAGCAACTGGAAGTAACGGGTTAGGCGGAACTGCATCGAGATGCGAGATGCAAGGAAATTTCGAAGGAAAATGCGTCAAAACACGAAAAATGTTCGTCGGCCTAAGATTCGCGGCGCACCATCGAAAGCCGAGGGACGTCCTTTTTCGATGACCAATAGGGTCAAGGCCAGCCCAGCCCGATTCCTGATTTCGGCTGTTTTCCGTTCAGAATATACAAATTTCGAATAAACATCAAAATGGTTTCCGTTGTCTGCTTTCACGTCGCTGTCCGCTAGGTCCACAACAGTTCGGTAAAGACAGCTCGCGTGTCTGCGGCGAAGGCCTCGGCTATATAGCTCCTACTTCATGGGCGAGGGATTTTCGGCTGGATCGCTCCGAAGTTTCACCTTATCCCGAGTTCTTATTGTATTTAGTACGATTCCAGTATCCGACAGTGCCCCGTTTCAAATTTCGGATACCGAATCATGAAGCGCGTCTTGAGTTCGTGATTACGATTACGCATAGAATGATCCATGCGGAAACTTAGGCTGCTGAACGTGCTATTAAAGGCACCGTTCAAGCTTTTTTTATTTATACATTACTCCAAAATAAATGTGGCAGAGAAGCAAGCGAGGAAAGCGATGAGATTCACAGAGGTATCGGAAGGAAGAAAAGGGATTTGCTCTTTCGTTCAAAGCATCTTTCACGCGCTTCATAGCGGCAAGGTCAGTAGTCCACGTCTGCCAACGGCGGTGCCGACGATTTCACGCTGCCGGAATAGTCCAAAGCGACGTCTTCTTGACCGATCCCATTGGCTTCGGGGTAGAGACCGCTGTGGCCGTCCGTCGGATGATCGCTGACGGGCGGCGGTTGCTTCGGCGCGATTCCACGCGACTTCATGTAGGACGTGACCTGCTCCGGGACCTCCGCGAGCACCTAAAAACGGCACATTTTGGAGGTTATTTAAGGCTCAGAGGATCACTTACCTCCTTGGCCAGCTGGCTCTCGATGTGCGCTTGCTGAGCCTTCGTGAGGGCGCCGTGGCGAACGATGAAGTTGCGGAATGGTACGAACTGAAACGGAGATGAATTATGGACGCATCGCCCGAGAACAGAAGGATCGGAAAAAAGAGCTCCACCAGTGCTGGGGGTTTCCAAAATTCAAACGGAGACCGAGAGTCCGAAAACCACCAAAAGTACCGAGACTCTCGGTTTCCGAGACCGAGACAGCTGCTAATTTTACTGAGGTTCGTAATAGGTAGTGATAGGGCAGTAACCGTAGAACTTGTTTGCTTGACCTCTACAATGTAAGGTAGCCGGCAACATCGTACTTTAGGTACCAAAGGGGGATGTCAGTATTGCACTTTAGGTACCAAATTTTATTTTCTCACAAAAACTTAATAAAAACAATTACACTTTTGTTCTTAGCAATATTTCTGGACGTTCCTTAAGCAGTCGAGACGTTTTGGACGTAAATCTAAACCACTTGGTACCTAAAGTGCATTAGGCTCCAACGATCCTTATGCATTTTAGGTACCATGCAAAAATTATTTTATTTAATATTTTGAAGTTTAAACGATTTTCCTTCGTTTTACACTTCCTCTTCTTTGAACCTTGTCTTTTTTGCTCTCAAATAATCTCTTAAAAAATAAAATTTCATGTGGTACCTAAAGTGTATAAGGGTTGATGGAGTCTAATGCACTTTAGGTACCAGGGCCAAATTTTTATTCTTTCGAAAACGGTCTTGTATTGTGCGTGAAAGCATTAATTAAGTTGACACAACACATACGTATAACTTGCGCGATGAAATGACCGTTTTTAACTATGGTACCTAAAGTACAATGTTGCCAGGTAGCCATAAAGATGAGGCCCGCCGCAAGCCAGCAACGGCAGCGAAGTTTTGGTAAGAAAATGTCCATGCAGCGAGAAAATTCGCAGGTCGGCGCCTGACGGCGCTAGCTACAAGTCTCTGTTTAGTCTCGGGTTTTCGACGGAGACCTCCAAAATGTACCGAGACTCTCGGTTTTCCGAGACCGAGGCTCAGTCACAGGTCTGAGCTCCACCTCTAAAGTAAGCCTCCCCCTCCATGGGGTAATACGCCAGGGTTACCTTATAAGTAATACAAAAAAAAACAAAGTAAAGGTAGGCTGTGAGGTTTGACACGCTAGTTACCTGGACAATATCGCGCCTTGCCGTGCGCCCGTTGACCGACAGGAGCTGGTCGTCGGAGTCGAGCTCGTCCATCTTCTCGAAGCTATCGTTGCCCACGCCGACGACTAAAATGAAACAAATTCCAGTTTATCGAGAGGACTCCGGCGCAATCGAGGGCATAATTCGTCTAGGTCGACCAACGTCTACGATTCCGTGGTCGTGGCATCATTGGACCTGAGCTAGGGGAGGAATCAACCTACTGATGATCGAGAGCGGCAGAGAAGACGCCTCCACGATCGCCATCTTCGTCTGTACCATGTCGGTGATGACGCCGTCTGTGATGATGAGAAGGATCTGCAACGAGAGCAGACGTCAACTAAGCCGGGAATTTAATCGAGTCTGACGCTTGGGCTGAGTCCGAACGCTTAGTCGAAAACAAAGTTTGATCAGCAGCCTATTCTCAGGGCCTGCGGCGGGCTATTTTAGGTAAAAATGCTCTAAAATCACCTTTTGAGCGTCAATTTTTCCAAGGGTAGGGGGCGGAATTTCCAAGATTTTACTCAATTTTCCAATGATCTTTTAATATCTAGACCAAAATTCGCTCTGGCGGCGCCTGCGGCGCGCTTTTTTATGTTAAAATACGCCTAAAAACGCTGTTTAACACTATAAACGGGCAAAAATTTGACTTGTCGAAAATTACCAAAGGGGGGACCAAGGCAATTTTTCGGCGCCGGCCGAAGGCCGGCGCCGAAAAAAATTGTAAGGGTCCCCCCTTACCTACCCCCCCCCCTCCCAGGCCGGTCTCGCCACGCCCTTGCTTACGCTCGCAATCCTACCTGGTAGCGACTCCCGTCCGCCGGGAAGTACGACGCTTTGCGGGCAAATTCCTGCACGGTAGGAGCGAAGTTCGTCGGCCCGTAGAGCTGCGTATGAAGAAGGCACATGCGGTAGGCTTCCATGACGCCTTCAACGCCCTGGACTTGCGGTTGCGCGGTGCGGACGTCCTGTAATTGACATAAGTAGCGTCTTAAAGTTCATTCAAAACATGAACTTTCTGGCGCTTATCCCTGGCAGCTCGGAAATTTGGGGATGCAAACGCAGTTTAGCCACACCTAGACCGTCTAGCCCAGCCACCTTGTGGACTAGCTCGTTGTTCATTTTAGCAGCACTCTACTCGATCGACTTACCAATGGAAACAGGTGACTCGGACGGAAGTCCGGCGGAACCTGCGCTCCGAATCCAAATGCATCGAACATTTTCGACTTGTTGTAGTGCTGGCAAATGTCGAGAACCGCACGGATGGCCATTTGGTACTGGTTGGGCGCCGCCGGGTTGAAATAATGAAGGGAAGAGGGCTCGTTGACCGGACCGTTCGAGGCCGTGAAGTCCACCGAGACAGCGAAATCCAACTGGAGACTAAAAGATTTTGCTTGCCGACGGGGTCTAGGAACGGGTCGGGTACAGAGATGTGCCAAAGGCATAAGGGCCTGTAGTCCCTCATTCCCTCTATTTCGAACAATAAAATTGTTAGGAATTAGGTTGAATTCCTTTTAGGACATATGAATTAAATCAAGTAATTTATTATTTAATTATGATAATTTAAGTGGAATACACTATTTTAAGATTTAGAGTTCTATTAAAATAAGAAAAATATTTTTTAAACTAAAATTCGTCAATAAAATGACGACAAAACGTCTAAGTCTGCCGAAAATTTCATAAGCAAACGAAAGGGAAATTTTGATTTTGTGCAAAATTAACACACCCGCCGGTGATGAAGTCGAGGAACGAATACTCGCGGCGGACTTCGACGCTCAGAAAGTGAAGAACGCCGGAATTCTTGTACTTGTCGCCCTTCCTCGCCGCCTTCTTCGGGTTGATAAGCTAAAAATCATCGGCACTATAAAGGCGATTCGACTGTTAAAGCTTACAGGAAGCGCTCTGCCACGGCCTGAAGTCAGCGCGTTCAGCGAGACCTTGCATGTTCCGATGAAGTCGTGCCTAAAAAGAGACCGAATTACCTACTCGCTCTTAAGTGGGCGTTAAAAGCGGCAAACCAACCCAATGCCTAAATTTACAAAAAAACTACATTAATTTTTCTCTTCAGTAGCTGGTCCGACAAAAAAAAGACTTTCCGGGGGAAGGTGGTCTGAAGGAACCGGTCGACAAGATGCGCCCGAATGCGACTTATGTTCTCCTTGGGCTGGCTTAGGCTTAGCAGGTTTTGTAATACGTGTGGGACTCTTCGCGGTTAATCGTAGCCTTAGGAACCACAAAACTTATGCTTAGGCTTAGTTGGCTCATAGGGGATCCAGGGGAATCACGGGACTGAAATATCCCGGGAATGAAATGTCTGCCAGCCGGACGGAGAGCCTTGACACTGTGGTGCACCGATAACGCCCAAAAAGGGCCACAATCGCTTGAATTTTGGCCAAATACAGCCCAAGACACGGCCCGGCTCCAAGTGTGCCGTTTTCATCCCTCACCCGCGCCCAGGCCTCTCAACTCGAAAACCATGAACCAGGGCCCTGGAGGTAAAAACCAGGGGGTAAACCAGGGGGGTCAGGTAAAATCCAGGGGGTAAACCAGGGGCTATTTTTCGGACTTTTTCCACACATTTTAAGCTTTATTAACGGTTCATAACAATGCCTTGCTTTGTTCACTGGAGTCCTTCACTGGACTTGGACAAAAAATCCAAAATCCAGTCGAAGTCGCAGGCAAATTTGGAGCATTATCGCTGAGTTTCCCGTAGGGAAACGACGTATTAAGCCCGCCGCAGGCGATACCAACGGTTTCTTGGCAATTTTTGGAAACTTTTCAATGAAAATCCTATATGCCCGACAAAAAACCGACTTGCACCCCCTGGTTTTGCTCACAAAAACCAGGGGCAAAAAGCCAAAACCAGGGGGTACCCCCTGGAACCAGGGGGGGTTTGAGACCCCTGCCCGCGCCGTGAGCCCTGCCGTGCTGAGCCCGCCGGTCCCGTAAAGCCGGGCCGTGATCACGGCCAAACGGCACGACACTGCTCCACGGGACGGCACGGGCCTATATCTCTAGTTCGGAGATCTAGGAGAATCATGGCGCTGAAATATCTCGGGAATGAAATGCCTCACAGCCGGACGGAGTACTACTTATGCGAGCCTTGACACTGTGGTGCACCTTGGGTCCTAGCGGCCCCTACTTCTAGAGATCGGCGCCCGTACTAAGGCACGGGCCAAACCCGTACCGGTACCCACATTATACGTCACGGCAACACGGCACGGGAGGGTCCACCACGGGTACGGGTACGGCAGGGGTGCCAAAAACAAGCCGTGTTTGCCAAGCCGTGCCAACCCAAGCCGTGTTTTATGCCGTGTTAGTGTACGCGGCTCGGCATTCTTGGGTCCACCACGGCACGGCAACATGGCACGGAAGGGGGCACCACGGGTACGGGTACGGCACGGGTGGGTCTACCCCGGGTACGGGTACGGCACGGGGTGCCAGCGCCGATCTCTACCTAATACTACCCTCTGAAAGAGCAAAGTAGGCAATAACAAACGGTACTGACGTTCCACCCACTACTGACCCGCCATCGTTGTCGTAGTCGTAGCAGTCAATGTAGAAGTCCCTAAAGTTTCGCAGTCGCTGAGAGTGTCGCATCAAGACTACTTACTGATCCTTGTCGTTGTGGCACAGCAGACGCACCGGGATCTCGAACGGTCTCCATTCTGGATTGAGCGTCTTCTTGATGAATTCCGTGCGGTGAACCATTTGGTAACTATAAAAAAACGAAAATAATCTATATTTGTTTTAAAAAAAATAATATATCAAATATATAATTTATGTTTGTTTTTAAATAGACCAATTTACAGAGTTTTTTTATATAAATACAAGAACATTTTCCCACAGTGTTTTCTGCGCTAAATAGTGATAAATATCCTAATTTCTCACCAAAAATTAACCTACGATCCGTCGCCCATCGCCCGCCGGAACTCGAGGAAGGGGTCCGACTTGCCAAAGAAGTCCTTCTTGTCCAGGCCGCGACCGTGGATCGCGAAGTAGGCGGATTCCTTCTGGCCCTCGTCGACCTCTTCGGCGCGAATTGTCGCAACGAAGCCTTCGGAGGGGACATGCCGCTGAAAGTCGATAGCTCAACTGCCAAGCCTCATAACATTGCACCGCTGAGCCTGTTTGGCTTCGCGACTTAACTACTGTTTTTTTTGACACTCGATTCAGTTTTTGGACCGGCCTTAAGCCTACCAAACAGAGACTTACGTCAACTTCAGCGTCAGCGTTCCGTAGGGGCTCGCGACGATATCAGCCAGCTCGGTGTCCGCCCGGCCGAGAAAGTCCTGCTGGCTGAGGTCCTGGTTGTTCGAATCGATGTCGTAGCTAAATCCACACGGACCATTTTTGGATTTCCCGACCTTTCAAAGCACAAATGCCGCGCTTGGTTCCAGTATAACTAGAGATTAGAAGGCCGCCAAAACGGTTATATGGGAAGGCTCTGAGCAAAACCAGGGAGACCCATAAAGGTATCATTTGACTTCGCTTTTAAGCCCCGACTTTTGTCTGTAAAAGGGCCGTGGAGGAGCCCGTTTCCGCTGATAAAAAGAGTATTTTTTTCGGCCAATGAATACTCCCTTCTACTCCGTCACTGCTTCGCTAAAACGTACAGTTCGAATCTCAGCGGCTGCTTCTCCTCGAAGAGGTAGTTTAGGTAGATCTTCTTGTTCCATTGCGGGTTCAGCGTATTTTGGATGCACTCCGTTCGCCCCACTTCTTCGTAGTATGGACGCTCGTCGGGTCGGTTGATGAGACGCATGACGACGCAGAGCGGGTCCGACTTGGAGAAGACATCCTTGTCCGCGAGGTTGCTAAACGAGGGAAGAAGTCACGGGCATATCATCCTTGCATTTTGGTCCCTTCACCTCGAGTTTTGGGTTAAATTCGCGGAAAAACGCAACCCATAGGGCTCTGGGCGGTCTATTGCGGACGCGGAAATCATCGAAGTTTTTAAAGATTTAAAATATGTTATAATCCAATAAAATCATTTAAAATAAATAAATAAATATATTATTTAATTTTATTACTTAAATAATAAAAAAGCTTTAATACAATATTACTTGTTTATTTTTTTCTGATTAAAAATAACGACGTTTCTAACTTTTCCTCCAAAAGATCCTTCTTACGGTGTTCACCATCTTGTTTTTGGCGGGACTGTGATGCCGCTCTTTTCCGCGAAAAAGTTGGGCTGCGACAGTGTGCACGACTTACCGCGCTGATAGCATGAGCTCCACCTTCGCTGAAGGGCCATGTCCGTTCATCACCGTCGAACTTCTAAATGTTTCGATACAAACATGCGACAAACAAGCGGAACTGAAAACAATGAAAACGATTATTCAAATGCGAGACAACGAGAAAACCAGTTCCATGCGCTGGGGTCGGTGACCACAGCATTGGAATCGTAGTAAAAAGGGAAAAATCATGGTTACGATGTCTAACGAAACATTTGGAAGAACTTTAGTTTCGGGACCGACCTTAAAGGACCGAATGCGAAAATATTGCCTCAACCGCCCACGATGGCTGATAAGGAAGTAAACAGTTTTAAACACCTGATAGAAACACCCCCGCATCGAAGGTAGCAAGTGTTGACGAAGAAAGACGTGCTTGCTCTTAGCTTGCGACTTTTGTTTTCTCAAAACGTTGTGCTTTTTTGCATGTCACAGAAAGTTTATGCAGGCGAATGACGTCCGCGAGGGATGTGATTCACCAGAGCTGCCGTCATCATGTGGAAATGTTTCCTTCTTCACGCATAAGGAGCAATAACAGAGAAGCAAAATAAGGAAAGAACATAGTTTTTGTGGGGAAAACATGCAAGAACTAGACGTGGAATAGGACAAACTTTAGCGTTCTGAAGAGACCCATTTCCCTGTTCTATAGGCATCCCAATTGCCAGAGAGAGCACCTGTCCACATAGTCTCGGATGCAGTCTTGGACGAGGTCACCGCCGCGGGATTGACCGCGACAAAACATTTCCCGGCGGTGGTCACTCGTCGCGGCGACAAATGTCCCGCCGACGACAATGGGAGAGACGTCCTCGACAGCGGCGCGTTAAATACGTGTGCTGGAGATGCGTCCCGCTTTCGCAAGCGCCGAGCCTACGTCATCGACGAATTCGGCCGCGTGCAGACGGCTAAAAATACGACGTCACGCCCAGCTGTAGGCCCGCAGAGCGTCGAAATGTTGCGTGCAGAAAGTGCGACGTTTGGTCAGCTCTTCGAAGAATACTTACAGGAGTAGTGCGTGGACCGACTACGACAGCCTTGCCAGGGTATAGGAGTGGTCGCGTAGGAAACCTAGCGGTCCACCAGTGTTCGACACATGGCAGGTGCGCAGGCGAGTGCTGCGCCTTGTAGGCAAGCGTCTAGTTTGTCCTCTTAATCAATCGTGCGTAGTTTGGGCGAAGCTTATTATGACCTGTGAAGAGGGATAAAACTCTTGGAAGTTCACAAACGCACTAAGAGACTAACAAGCATCGATAAATCTTCTATAATTAAATAAAAAATTAACGAAAAATATCGGGGATCCATTATTTCAGTTAGATTTTACCGAAAAAATGATTTTTGTTCAGACGATGAAACTTTAAATTGGAGACATTTGAGCACTTTTAGCACATATATTTGATTCGAGCCCCTTTACCCATCTTAAAAGAGCCATCCGAAAGGGAGACAGGTATCATCCTCTCGGAAAAATAAAGCGATGCGTAGAGAGAGTACCACTTTCAAGCACGCTAAGGATTAACGGACTCGACGTACTTCTTCGTCCTAACACTATGCGGAACCAGTCGACTTGACGTCGGCGATACTGATTCATCCGATCTCAGTCGACAACGGTGTTCTGAAAACATCTTTGTTTTACGCATTTCGACGCCATACGTTTCGAAAGGCGCCCGAAATAGCGGCCACTTGACGCGTGCACTCTGCAAATAGAATTTGTTGTTTCTCGGTGAGACGCCCTGCGAGTATGCAGCTGTCTCCCCTCGACGTCGCACTTGCCCGCAGTGACGTCATCCGATGAGACGGCGCTGGGAAATGGCCGCTTTAACGTTGTTTGCTTGCGTCAGAGCTTCGGGTTCGCAGTGAGTGACCACTGACGTACATTCGCATCGGAAAAGATAAACGGGTAGCTCGTGTGTCCGAGACTGAGAAAACGAGAAGTCATGCCCTTTTAAGAAGACTTAGGGACCATATAAATTTAGGTAAAATAATTTCAGATTTGGCTTCTAGCGCAGGTCGTGGCTAGGGCCGCTAGAGGGGATGCAGCTGCGTGATAAACAAATAGCATTCTATGGATAAACAAATGCTATGCGGTCATTTCGCTGGGACAAACGACTCGCTTAACGGCTACACATATTGGCTACAAGATTTTGCAGCAACAATCCTTCCTCTGGGCATGGAGTATTGGAAAATTCGGACTCGTTCCGTAGTAAAGGTTCAGTGTTCTGCACGGCTGAACTTGACACCGATGGTCATAGGTAATGGACTGAGACAATTGTCCTGCCTGTCTTAAAGGTCGACCGCCAGCGGAGGCAGACGCGCGAAAGAGACGTTGCACAGCAGACTCATACGCTGTTAGTGTACTACAACGTACATGTTAAAGACAAAATTGAATTTTTTTAGGCCCATGAACCCGTGATTTTGTTTGGCGCATTCACTGTGTTGTATGCCTTTTCTTCGCGATAAGGCTTTCATGACTGCATGCGTATGCTGCTGCGTATTAGCAGGACCCCCTTCCTCGAGGAAACGCTCGGTCTTCGTCTCGGAAAATAACAACTGAGTCATCGTAACATAATGCACATTAAGCAAACCACTCGAAAGCTCGACACGAAATTTTGGAAATTTTCGATGCTAAATCATTATTTAGACTTTGCTATTTGAATATCTGAAGTCCTCATGGCTCTGCGGGACCATTAGGCGGTTATGCAAGTTCATTCAAATTCGAAGACATTGTGCCAGGACGTTTGTTTCGACACACTAGGTACTTCGGTAATCCGGAGAAGACCGTTCCATCGGAATACATCGGCCTGGGCACTTCGGGCAGGGGCGATTGCAGGCACACGATCGGCATCCATAAGTACACGGAGCTCCTGCGACACCGATTCCACACTCTCAATTAGCATAAATAAGTAGGTTTAAGTAGGTATTACCTTCATGATTTTGGTATGCGATCATAAAGAGCAGTTATCGGTGCCAAATCAGCAGGGCCTGGCGTGAACGGCTCCCGGGCATGGCGCATTCTACGTCAACCCAATACGTCGCGTGAGGGGCAATATGTGCAACCGGGTCCAAACCCGCGGGTCGGGTCCAGGTCTCAGACCAACCATGCTCAAACGGGTCCGGACCCGGCCCGTGGTACCCGGACCCGGGACCCGCCAATACCCGGATTATGAGGAAGTGGCAAAAAAGAAACCAGATATAACCTCTTAGTTAACTAGCCGCTTGGCGCGCCGCGCGTCTAGGAAAATGTTCCTTTACGGCGGGGGAAGACGAAACGACGCGTGTTTCAGTCCAAATGCGGCATGTTTGAAGGGCCATAGGAGTCTAGGGACCAAAATGAAGGCTGATTTGTAATCAGCTGATCAAGAGCTTTCCTTTGAGGTATAACCCGACTTTCTTGCAAAACATCGAAAAATCGCCATCTTGGGGGTTCGGATGGATTCCGAGGACCAAAGTGAAGAATGTTTTATAATCAGGTCGTCAAGGGCTTTTATTTGAGGTACGACTCGACGACCTAGCAAACCTCGAAAAATTGCCAGTTTGGGTGTTCGGACCCTCTTTTAGGGGTCCAAAGGGGGTTTTGGGACCAAAGCGAAGAATGTTTTGTAATCAGCTCATCAAGGGCTTCCATTTGAGGTATGACTCGACGTTCTAGCAAAATCTCGAAAAATCACCATTTTGGGGGCTCGGACCCCTTTTTAGTGGGTCCAAAGGTGGTTCAGCCAAATAAACTCGTTTCATAACTTTTGAAGGGCTATCTAATGATACCAAACTCGAGGGGCTAGCAAAAACTTTTTGTTAGGGTCCCCAGAGCCGATTCGGGTTGTATGGATACCGTCGTAAAGCTAATGCTCAGCAAAGGGACCGATAAATCCATTTCTGACGTTCTGCGTGCCTTGTTATTGCTCTTAAAGCGGATAAACGCGATGTCTAGCTTTTATATTGCCAAAAAAATAGCAGAGCTACAACCTGTACGGTCCGGGTTCCGGCACGCCGGACCCGTACGCGGCCCCGCCCGGGTACGGGCACGTTTCCGGGACCCGGACCCGCGGGCGGGTCCGGGTCCCCTTCTGGAGACCCGTGAGCATAGTTGCCTCAGACCCTGGACTCACCGAGATTCGCGGGTCCGATCGGGACAAAAGTTGATCCAATTTTGGCTAAAATTTGGAGGTTTTATTGCGAAATTGTTCAGTGTTTTTTTTTGTTTATTTGGAGAGTCTTTGGCCCGGGCGGACCTGGATAGTTTTAGAGGAGTGACAGGACACTGTCTGCAAGTCTTCGGCCTCGCGAACACCGGCCTGGAATATTTCCGGTCCACGAATATCATTGGGGCCTTAGGTTAAGTTGGCGCCGAGGCAATGGAACTCTTGCGCGAACAAACCCACCATGACGTGGCTGCCATGGGTTGCGAACATGCCTGACGTTGTTCTCATCCGATTCTTCCTCGGAGTCGCCTGGACACTTGAAGTATTTGCAGTGGGGACAGCATGCGTCCGCCAGGCAAGCGGTTCCCACAAGGAAAAGCATCGCGAGGAGGATCCTCTTCATGATAGGCTGGGCTTTCTCGGCAAAAATGATGTCAATCACATGTATGCGTTGCTTAAGTATTGGTGCATCCATTAGCTCTTAGCTCGTTGGTCCATTAAAGCATCAATCAAACTGTGGTGCGGAGCTCTTGGCGGCTGATGGCGCTTTAGAAGACATTGGGAAATTAAAAGCCCATTTTGGTTCAAGCTGACAGCATAGCCTAGACGACGTCATTTTGGCGGAATTTTAGAGCCACATCAACCCAGTCAGGATCCGGCTTAACACCATTGGTGCATAGCAAACCACGCCAAAGCACACCTCGTTCAAAAGCAGCCGTAATACCTTAAAACGGGCCCGTTTTGCGGCACGGCTCTAGGCACGGCTCCCTTCTACAAGGTAAAGTGTAGTATATCGTATTTCCCTATTATTGTTCGCAACCTCAGGCAGAATATTTTAAGGTTTCAAAATTGTTTAAAAATTTTATTTTTCGGTTTCAGGACTATTCCTGCTCCTAGAAATTCCTAATTCGCGATACCAATCCAAACATGACATTAGTTTTGATGTCCGCGTAATTTTTTTTTGGGGGGGGTAGATATTCGAAGGGAGTTATATGGTTAAATACGGTACGCGATGTCCTCTGATAAGCTCCTCTCCTCTTCACAAACTTTCAGTAGCCGTCCCGTGGGGGGGGGGGGGGGTACATGAACAGGCTGCGGCATTTATGCCGCTTAACTGCCTCAGTGTCTCGTCGATGCGTTTTTCTTTAGTTTTTGTTAGTATAGAAGTACAGAAATATGACCTGTTTTACTCTTATCCGACCCGCTTAACGACATGGCTTTTGGAGCGTTTCAATTTTTTCAATTTTCGATTTACGCCCGTTCATGTGAGACATGATAACACGGGAGTCAAGATAAGCGCGACAACTCACGCCGGAGGATCGTACCGACGACATTACATAAATCCGACCATCGTACGCGCATATAGTCTAGTCTAGCTAATGTTCCTCCGTCATTTCTCCATGTCGTCACTTCGAGTGGAATCGACCGCAAAATTCGTCGCCTTAGTTTTCGCCGATCTTTTCTCGCCACATTCACATGGCGAACAAAGTAGACCGACATCGTGCTCTCCGAAATGTCGGCTTGGAGTGCACTCTGGTCACTTCCTGAGTTGTGGACGGCCCATGTGCCCGGTGCATGAAGCGGATTTCACACATGAACGGTCCGCTAAGGCGCGGCTTTCTGGCGGAGCCAAATTCGGCACATTTCCGGCAAGGACTTGGTCACTCAACTGAATCGAGTCGGCCAATATAAACGCGCCAAATGTGTCTAAGTTTCACTCGGCAAAGCGGTTTGATAACTTGGTCCAAGTCCGCACAGTCGTTTCAGCGATGTACCGAAAAATCTACTGTTCACCGTCCGCACACAAGTGTGCGGACTGTCTTCAGACCGTCGTCCTGGCAGTGCCTCCGAGCTACGCCGAGTACCTGGAGGACCTCGTGGACGATCTGATAGGTGCCAGGTTCGGCATACTAATGGTGAGCTAGTGGGAGAACATTTTCTGTTTAAAGCGGCCTAGTCTATATACGGGCAGCAGTGGACCTAGCTATTGTACCGTACCTCTCGCGGCCAACGAGATTAGGTTCTGTGTTTAGTATTCGCTAGAAGGGTGTAGGAAACTTGCTCCATCCGCTGTGTGTGTGGCATGATCCCAGGTTCCACCGCAAATCGTATTCCAATGCTGTTTTCTATTATCACTGGGTTTTTTAGTCCTTGTTTTTTAATATTTTTTAAATTTTATTAAATTTGTTATTTCAAATTATTCATTAAATTTCAAATAATTTTGATTTTTTAAATAATTTTACCAGCCCTGCTGCACTCGCTGACACAAAAATATTTCACCCGAATGATGTATTTAGAAGAAGGAGAAGAACATGACGGACGACGAGGTCTACAACTGGTTCCTGGACGCCGATTCAGAAGAGGCCGCTCAGTTCACTAACGGCACTTCCACTTTCTTCCTTCTTGCGAAGCAGAACGCGATCATTGCCGGACAGGAACTGGCAAAGTTCCACAACGGCCTGTCGATAGCGTAAGTTAAGAGAAAGTGCTCACATGTGCAGAGACTACAGATTGCAGGAAATCCGGCAAGAAGGCGGTCTATGTCAGCTCGAACGTCGTGTCTGCGATGCGGGACGTTCAGCTGCACTTTCCCGAATGTAAGCGTTCTTGTCCATTTGATTTGTCCCACTAATGAGACGTCTGCTTTCGGGCTGGTACGCCAAATTAGAGTGATCTAACAACTTCGTGAACCGGTTTTTTGCATTTCCCATGGAACTGAACACAGTTTGACCTCCTACTTCCTACTTCCAAAGAATGTTGCCCTCGGATTCTTTCCTGTGCGCTCTATTACGAAGGTACCCTACAGGAATTCTCCGGCGGTCTCGAATGCCGCCTTTTTTGTTTTGCATAGCCCATTTTAATTAAGGCGGAATTCGGATGGCTAATCGCGGAGAAAATTCTGAAGGATGAAATGTTTTCTTAAAGGTACACAAGTCATAAGTAGGCAAAATGACTTAAGCATGTTTTTATGGGTGTCATGACAACTGCTACGATGCACCTAGCGTCAGACCACTTTACTCCATGCTTTTGCATCCGAGAAAGTGTCGCTTTATCTAGAGTCAATAACCGTAACCCATGCAATTTATCTCACAATCGTAAGTTTGAACTGAAAAATCACTGAGATTGCGAACATCTCAGCCTGAATTCCAAGACACCCATCGGACACTTCGCTTTTTCCACGTGGTTCCGAAAAACCCCTTTATATTTGCAATGGGTATCAAGACCTTCTCAGTGTAGCGTAAGACCTCCTCAAATGTTTGAATTACTATGCTTAAAGTGCTTCACACTTTACTTCGTGCTTAGACGCGGCGCGTCAGAAGAAGGACATCGTCCAGCAGACGCGGAACTACGCCTCGACGCACCTCGTCCAGCCGATTTCCGAGCACTTAGCCGAGATGAAGCTGAAGCGCCACCCGCGACAGCTCCTTCGCGCTGACATGGCGTTTTTCTAGCCATCAGCTTGCACCCAATATGCATATGAAGGTAGTAAGACGGCAGACGGAAACAAATAAACATGGAACTTCCGTTGCTCGCAGCCTGGATGCTTTCGGCTAGAGTTAGACGCGCCATCCCCGCATCGCAGAGTATGGCACGGAGTACGGTACGGAGTACACTAAAGCCGTACTAGGGCCCGTACTAGTGCACTTTATCCGAAAAATGACGCCGTACCGTACCCGTGCTGTGCCGGTACGGTACGGAAGCCCTTACCGCCGAATACGGTACCTTGCACGGTACGGAACGGACTAAGATACGGGCGTCTTATACGGGTACGTATACTTGAGACGCAGAGCGCGCACGACAAGTCCCGTACGTATTAGGCGGCCAACCGCTGAGGCTGCGTTCAGAAATTTTGCAGTGCTTGCTTGGCTTGATGGGTGGGCATAGGTTTGCTATGGATGTCAAATTTCTGCCTGAAATCCGGTTGGCGCCGTCGTTTGTGAGCATGTTTACCGCTTTGTACTGTCTATTCCGTCTTCAAACGCCATCGTATCCGAATTGCAGGGGCATATTTTTTAAAAAAGAGTTCATATGACTCAATTCGGCGATGTACAATTAGCGGGAAGGCAAAAAAAATCATTCATAGAAATAAAACAGTGTGCTACTGCCAAAAACCCAACAGTCTAGTCGCGCATCCGCCTTTTAGCCTTTCTCAATGCTTGCAAAAATAAACTTCGCTTTAGTGCATCAGTTGATATCACATACCCGGATATCCGGCACACTAAATAGAGCTTCCAACGGTTACAGGTGGTATATGTGGTACGTGCAGCACGCTTACACATGCGTGTTAACGATGTGCCGCCGTGCCGTGCCATGACCGTACTCTGTCGTCTTGCCGTGACCTCAGTGGAGGCATGCTTAAGAAGTGCAACGAATAATTGATTAATTACGGGTCCATAGAAGCCGCTCGTCGGCTTGAGCAGACATCACTGACCGAATATCCTACATCCTCAAACGCGACGGCACATTCCTGAAGAGAACCTATTTGGCTTTTAAGAATCAAACCAATGTAAGCTTGTCAGGGAAGACGCTTCGGAATTCATAATTCCGAAGGTTTTTTTAGAAACACATGCGAATGATGGGAAAGTTCGCTCAGTGGCGCCTAGCGGCAAGTTAGTGCTGTCATCAACGTGATCATCCGACAACCACCCTCTACCCCTTGAGGCTTACACAGTTCTGGTTGCAGCCTAGATATAGAGTAGAGATCGGCGCTGGTACCCCGTGCCGTATCCGTAGTAGACCCCACCGTGCCGTACCCGTGGTGCTCCTTACCGTGCCATGTAGCCGTGCCGTGGTGGACCCAAATGCCGAGCCGTGTACACGAATAAGGCATAAAACACGGCTTGGGTTGGCACGGCTTGGCAAAACACGGCTTGTTTTTGGCACCCGCGCCGAACCCGTACCCGTGGTGCCCCCCCCCCCCGTGCCGTGTTGCCGTGCCGTATAATGCGGGTATGGGTATGGGTTTGGTCCGTACCTTGGCACGGGCGCCGAACTCGAGTATAGAGCTCAAGGCTTATCTTTTAGGCGCCTATCGGCGATTAAACACATAAAGGAGGCCGTGTTAGAGGGTGCCATGCTATACCACTACCATACCCCAGTGGTAGCCCCGCAGACCGCGCCGTAACCAGGTGAACCTCAAGCGATGTTACCGCTTCGTGTATTGCGGGTATTGGCACAGCATCTCGGAAAGCTATGCGGGATTCAAATTTCACATTAAAGAGGGTTAGATCACAATTCAGAATAAGTTCGAGACCGTTCGTGGACGCCTCCGACGCTCAAGGTTCTTTTCTTAAAATTTACGTGCAACCCCGACTACGATCGATTAAACAGCCAGACTAAACAAAAACACTAGCGAATTCGACATCGGAACAGGCCTCGAAATTCCTCGTCGCCGAAGAGGATAATTTTTATGCTCCTGCATAAATTACTTCAGAGATGATCCGCATTAGCCCATACCAAGCGGGTGACTAAGCGCTTCGGTGCCCAATTCCACGTCACGAGCGTTTTGCGAAAGTTACCTCTCGCTAATTGGTGTTTGCCTCGCGCTAAGTGCATCTCCGGGGCTTTCTGCAGCTCCCCCGAGAGCCATTTGCAGCGGAAGCGGGCAATTAGCGATATGAGCGTCGGTTTTTACGCCCCTCGTCCCTGGCGGCGCGACAAAGGGCATTCCGCATTACGGCGTACGTTGAGTGGACGCATACATTTCGATAGTTATTTCCTTGGCAACCGACACTCTCCAATGACAGCCGCGCGTCGGAAGCGAAGGCTGCGTCGCAACAACGCGCGGTCGGCGACTTCACGCAGCGTCGTCGGTGTCGCGTGGCGGTAATCCGTCTCATTATGCACCCTCGTGCGCGGTGATATGTCTGGCCGCATGCACTTTTGCGTCGCGAGAGACGCCTGAATGAGCTCTGCTGCGTGACTCTCGCAATACGAATTGTTGGGAAAGATCCAGTTTATCAAAATTACCCGGTCGCATACCGCCTTTGCGATGCATTGTGTTCCTTAGCGGCAGGGCCGTATGCAGGATTTCAGGATAGGGGGGGGAGGTCGGGACCAAGGGGGTGGACCCCTGAAATAAGTCAAAATGGCCTCAAATCACTAAAATAGGTAACGTAAAAATGGCATATTTAGCCTTTATTATTTATTTTAGACCTACTTTATCTTAATTTTTTACCAAATTTTTAAAAAATTTTCTTCACCAAAGTGGCCCCCCCCCCACCCCCCCCCCGCGCTGAATACGGCCTTGCTTAGCGGAGCTCGGCTTGGTGAAAATTCTAGAACTTATTATTCCTGCTAAAGACATACTTAGTCCGGAGCTTTTGCTTAGGCTTGAACGAAGTCCTTACCCAAGCTAATGCCAATGGCGTAAATCGCCTTTGTATTTTGCATGGTTGAGCCGATTTGCTTGTCAGACCGGGACCAGGAAGCGTCCCCGAATTAATGTTATTCGGAATTCTGAACAAGTCCGTCTTTATTCAGCACTATGAGCACTTTTCAGTATGATTCTGAATTTTGAAGTAGCTCTTCTTGTTCTGAATTTCAAAGCTGCACAAGAAACCGCTTTATTTCAGAACTGCGGATATCTAATCCGAGTTCAGGGCCCTTGACCGGACCAGCGGATTTCAGGTTAAAACATTGGCGCTTGTTGGACCAACGTCGTTTTGTTAGCGAAAATCGACAGGTGCCGAACAGCAGCCGAAACCAAGCTAAACGTTCTAGACAATTTTTTGTCCTCCGCCCACACCTGCCGACGTCCGCGCGATATACCGTATTTTCTCTAATAAATCCCCGGGGGATCTAATTCGAAATGGTCCCAGGGACCGGGGGTCAATTAGCTGGGGGGGGGGGGGGCTAGTTAGAGGGGGGGGGGGTGATTATTCTAAAATTGAAAATTGTACCAAAAGCGACCAAACATGCACCAAAATTTGGCCATATCATTGAGTATTTTGTCCAATATGTCTAGTTTATGCCTAAATGTGCACTAATTAGGCTTTAATAGCCCTAAAATACCCCTAAAAACGACGCTTCAACAAAGAAAATGGTTGAAAATAGTGAAAAATGAGTGTGGGTACCTGATTTAGGCCCCAGGGAGGGTCTATTATAGGGGGGGGGGGTGTTTATTCCGCAATTGGTCCCTAGGTGGGGGGTCTAATAGAGGGAGGGGGGAGTGTTTATTAGAGAAAATACGGTAGCCGAAACCAAGCGAAAAGTTCTCGACATTTTTTTGTCGTCCGCTCACATCTGCCGACGTCTGCGCGATACAGTTTCGGATTCAGACCTTTATCACTTTGCTTTCTGTGCACTGCGTAGGCGACACATCCCGTGTCATTTTCGACTAAGCCTTCGGGGGAATGATTTTCGCGGTAGCCGTGCTTATTAGCCGCATATCCGGCACCGATTTCGTACACCGGTGAGCCCTCCGCTGTTGCTATGATACCGCGCGAAAACAGCCGACTGTGACGTCGAGCGCGTAAGCGGTACTTTTCGAAAGTATTTGCTTTAATAATCCGGCTTTTACTTTGTTGAAATATGAAAATCTCCGGAAAGCGCTTTAATACGCCTGTCGGACGCGAAATGCGTCTTCGTGTTTTTTGTATGGTCCCTATATCTCTAGACTCCCCTCTATCACTGTACGTCACTACGTCGTTACGACCGACTGCTTTTGCACTGCTAGCTGGACCATTGAAGTAATTGGAGGTCATTTTCTCGTTCCCGCAGGTTACTAGAGAAAAAAGGATATAAAATAAATCACCAAATTTAAAAAAATATGAATATAAAAAGTGGTGCACAATTATGTACGGACCGTTATCGCTTTTTCTAACCGCCTTTCGGGATGATCAACCTTCGCGTAGAGCTAATTAAACCCGAAAAGACAGTTTTGTCAGTGCCTGCGAAGGGCACCAACATTCTTTGGGCTAACACTACGGTCCCAATGCACACGGCCTCCGTGTCCGTGTCCGTGCCGTGCACGGCACGGACACGGAGAGAAAATCCACGGATTGCATTGGGACCACCCCACACGGCACGGACACGGCCTCCGTGTCCGTGTCCGTGCACGGACACGGAGAGAGTGGTCCCAATGGCAATTCCGTGCACGGTAGTGTTCGGCATGACACACCCGTGCCGTTCCCCGTTCCCGTGCTGACCCACCCGTGCCGTTCCCCGTTCCCGTGCCAAAAAAACGGCCCGTTACCCGTTCCCGTTCTCCAAACCAAAAATACGCCCAAAAAGCCGTATTTTCATAGAAAAAGTTCATCAGAGCAGCCATGTTGGCCATTAGCTCTTAATGTATTGTGGTTCCTGCAGTAGAAAAGAACAAACAATGGAAGATTTAAAGAAAAAAAGTTAAAAATTTGTTCAAAATATGCCTACTTTTGCGAATTTTTTCTTCACCAAAGGGTCCCCCCTTAGGATTATTCGTAATTTTCGGGTAAAAAATGGGTAAAAAACGGGTCCAAGAACGGCACCCGTTCCTTGACCACCCCCGTGCCGTTCCCCGTTCCCGTGAAAAACGGGGAACGGGAACGGGAACGGCCGTTAAACGGGAACGGGTTCCGAACACTAGTGCACGGACCGTGCACGGAATCGTATTAAAAAAAACTAAAAAACACGGACACGGAATCCGTGGATTTGAACTGCCGCGTTCTCCTGAAGCAATTTCTTCGGCTTTCTGAAGGTTTGGATTTAAGATCTTTTATCCTCTGGGGTTTTAGACCATGCTGAGTCCGAAAATGATATCAGTTTCTCGGTAGGGGATCATTAGGGGTATGTATCCCCTTATAGAATTGCTTTTTAGGTGTTTATTCTTTATAGCGGACTCTCCTATTTGTGGATCCCACTAATAGTGGGCCCCGTGTCAACTATTGGGGGATTTACGGTAAGCTTATCGTTCTCCATTTATCTACGAGCTCAGTTGAGGGACTAGAATACGCTTTTGGCACGCATATTACCATTTTCGTTGTACTGTTACTGTTCGTTTACTGTAGCCGTGGAGAAAGCCACACGGAGCGCATTGGGACCACATTCATCTCCGTGCCGTGCCCGTGTCCGTGCACGGCCCGGAAAGGGTGGTCCCAATGGTCCGGGCCGTGTGCTTTCCGCGAAAATCCACGGCACGGATAGTGCACGGCACAGTGTTGCTGAATTTCCACTTACTTCCGTCATTTCCATTTCCATTTCCGAGAATTCTTTTTCCAGAATTTCCATTTCCATTTCCCACTAGCTATTTTTGCTACCATTTCCATTTCCACAATTTCCACCATTCATTTCCTACTGAACCGATTTAATGGGTTAAATGACATTCTGACAATTAAACACAGCGTCAAACACGCAAAGCAGCTGACAAGAGATGTTTTCGTTGAGGTGGTACATCAGCTTGACATCCAGGAGACTCTCCTGGGTGCGATTCTTCTTCCCGACAAAAGCCAAGCTGGCGTGGCTGAAGCATCGTTCATTCAATTGAGGCCGAAGATGCAGGCGCAGCGAGGTATTTAAGAGCCACCGGGTGCACTTTCAGGTACTTCACCGAACCTTCTGAACGCCACCATTCGAGTGGTTCTGTAGCGCGGAAGTCTTGATAGAGCACAGCGTTGATGTACTCCTTTGCCTCCGTAAGTGATCCCCTTCCATGTCCCGCAGTCTTGTCCTGCGAGCTCAGACGCTTCTCAAGCTTGCGCTTTTTGAGCATCATCTCCTCGTAGTCGTCGTCGTCTGCGCCCGCAGATTCCGCGTAGGAGACGGCTTCGCTCGCGTCTTCGTTCCTCATGCGGTCGGCTATCAGACGACAGATGAAGTCGCTGTCTAAGTCCACCAGGCTCAACTCAGAATTAAGGGAAATTATACATGTTGGAAATGAATGAATATTCAGTTTTCGAAATTTCCATTTCCATTCATTTCCCACTACCGCATTTTGCCGAAATTTCCATTTCCATTTCCCACTAGCGGTTTTCGTAGCATTTCCATTTCCACAATTTCCATTTCCATTTCCAGCAACACTGGCACGGCACGTGCACGGATGCCAAGGTGGTCCCAATGCCTCCGTGCCGTGTCCGTGCCGTGCACGGCACGGACACGGATTCCGTGTGCATTGGGACCGTAGTGTAAGTGGGGGCTGAAATTCCGCTTTTTTAGCCTCATTTATTTTGCTGTTCAAATACAAAGCGCTCCCTGTTTTCATTAGCAATTGTTTTTTTTTCAGTTCCTCAAAAACGAATCGATACCACCGAGAAAAACTCAAAAACAGTGAAAGTTTGCCATTGTGCTCCCTTGATTTTAGGCTCTTTCCCTGCTTGCGCAATTCTGGCAGGCTTCCTAAGATTAGGTCTTTTTTTCTGACGGAACTGCACCTTCGACGCTCATACGAACTACCAGAGAAATTCGCGTTTTCTCAATTTTTTTGGCGAAACTGTTCCGCAAATTACAACCCGCACGTGATCTCTGCGCTAGCGCATAGTGCGCCTCTACGTCCAAGCGAGTGATGTGAGTGCACCTGGCGCAAGGGGAATAAGTAACTGCACTTTTAGCGCCGCCAGACGGTCACCGCGCTGGCGCTCCTCACACGCACTCCTCTCGCAATGTGAGGAGTGGCGGGCAAGTATGCACTTTGTCCCCACTTGCCCGTCCGTCGCTTCGGTTTTTTTTCGGTTCAGAGCGGGTCGACGACGACGTCGCGACACGTGTGATTCGCGTCCGCGACGTATGAATGATATAATCTTTCTGTTTGTACAGATGCGTGCGACAGCGGTCTCGAAACTGGGAATGACTCTCGGTTCGTCGCATTGAACTATTTGTGCTTGCGTGGAAATCGCCGCGTTTGGCCGCCGACTTTCGGCGTGCGCGTCTTTTAATCGCGGTCAAGTTCCCGTCGCTGCTTCGAGGCTTTTAAAAATATATATTCTTCATTTTATTTTATGTGAGGTGAACATTAAATATAAAATATACCTACACAAAAATATAAATATTAAAAAAACGACAAAAACTAAAAAAAATATAAATCAGATTATTTTTACCGAGTATTGCAGACACCTGTTTGGCAGTGGCCGGGTATAAAGGAAATAACGCGCGTCCTTTATAGCGATATTGTTCTGGAATATTGCCGCCGCTTCCCCGTCTGCCCGCGAACGGTGATTATCCGCGTCGTGAGGATCATGAGCAGGCTACGAAATCTGTAGCGCAGGTAGTGTGCGACGTAATCTCTTCGAGCCCAAAGCGTGCTCTCACCTCCCTTGAACCAGTGCCAGGTTCAGAATAAAATGCATCGAAATTTTCTCGGCAACATCCGTTAAAGTTTCCATTCCGCTTATATCATTTAGTTAAGCTTTGAAAACTCAGACCATCAAAAATATTCTCTCCTTAACGAGTCCATAAAATGTGCGGGACCCCTTCGTCTTGGGCTCGACGACTCCGGTATTCTTAAGTATCCTTGGCCGTATAAACTTTTTCCCTTAAGCAACATGGCTATTAAAAATGCCTAGATGATGGATGCAGTTGAGCCGGCTACTTCTGTTGTTCTGCGAATTTTATGTAAATTACTCGAATTTTCCGGTCGTTCATGCGCCACGTTCACGTCCTGTGATCACCTCCAAAGGTGCGTCTGCCATCCGATTTCTGAGCAGAAATTGCTTGATTCTTTCTTTGTCACCTCTCCCACAAAGCCCTTATCAGCACTCGCGTCCGCGTCGTGTTTACGCTTTCGTCGCCTATTCCGAGCAATCCATTTCCTGCTCGCAACGATTTGGTTAAGCGGCAACATGAGCAGCACGACTTGCATGGTGTGCACCCAGGCGGACGCGTCACGGCACTACGGCAGCGTTTGCTGTAGGTGAGTATGAGCCGTACAGCATGAGGATCATGTCTTGGCGCCGGGTTGGGCAAATTTTTCGTGGATACCAGGGCCAGGACAAAAACCCAGCAGGACCTCAGGATCAGGGCTTGCCTGCCTACTTGTCGCCACGCCGGCAGATTCTGATATCGGCCCCTAGGTTTAACAGAAACGATTCCCATTTCAAAAACAACGATATTCGAAGGTGACCCTGTATGCTAAGCCTAGAACCGCATAGACTGACTGAAGTACATTTCTCGAAATGAACCGATAGGATTGGTCTTTTTCACAGATCCCGATGCCAAAAATGCCCGATTTGAGAAACTTTTCAAATCCGGATACCCGACCATCTCTGCTACGGACCTAGGAAGCTTCATGTTACGAACCATTCTCGTTTTTAGCGGATGCAAAGGCTTCTTCCGGCGCACTGTTCGCTCGAGGCGCGTCTACGAATGTCACTACGAGAAGCGATGCACGATTCAGAAAGGTAATCGCGCCTCGAGCACATCCTGTCGAACGCCATATTTCAGTCATGGTGTTGTTGTCCCTCCCTATGAGATCCCTGCTTATGCTTATTCTCCCAATTTTTAGAGTATCGTAACTGCTGTCGAGCGTGTCGCTTCGAGAAGTGCCTCCAAGCGGGACTGAACCCACTACGTAAGTGCGACGCTACTTAACGATTTGGCTTAGTCAGGGTCACCCACCCCTTGGGGGAGAGGGGATTAAAGTTGTCCTGCCTCCGGGCGGACGTCAGTTCAGAGTTCCGACTTCATACTTCAGAATCCTGACGATTTTTCAGTGAATAAGGCAGGCAAAACTTAAGACGATTTTGAGACACCCCTGCGAGAAAAGACGTGCCCTCCAGATACTGCCCCCGGATAACGACGACTGTGGGCACATCTTTACCACGCCTAAACTGAACGCGGTTTTTGTCGACGATTGATCGATTTTCGATGATCGTTTCTCGAGCGACGAAGCCCGATTTAGTTGTTTGTACCGATCGCGGCCCGCTGAAGAAGCGCCGCGAGCCGAAGCCGGACAGTCCCGCGGAGACGGAGTATTCGCCGGCCGCGGGTGCGACCAAAGTTCGGACGTCATTCAACAGTGCATCTGCGTCGGAAGAGGATGATCTATTGCCGGCAGCGTCCGCAACGACGGTCGTAGTGAAGCAAGAGTGCACGGACGTCGAAGTGAGCCGCGCCAATACAATTGCCAGTGTAAGAATTCTCGCGTTTTTTATGCAGCAAAAATATGTGGCTTTGAAAAACACGCCTGAACCTTTTAGGGGTGCTCGTAAATTAAATGAAGGATTGCACAGAAAATGCGACTGCCTCCGCTTGCGGTCCTAGTGAACCGCAAGAGATGGGGGGTCCGTTGGTCGTGAGAAGGAGAGGCAGCCTGTTGAACCCGCGTCGATAGCAAAACCATCCCCTAATTTTTTTTTTGCGAAACCATCCCCTAATTTTTTATCATCCCCTGATTAGGGGATGGTTTCGCTGCAAAGAAAGGCTAAATCAGGGGATGGTGACTTAGGGGTGGTCACATTAGGGGATTGCAAAAAAACTTAGGGGATGGTTTCGCTGCAAATTAGGGGACGGAAATACTGTTTAGCCGTTGAACTCCCGTCGCCCATAGTAGGCCTAGGGCTGGCCCCCACAATCGGCTGACCCCTCCCCCCGTTACCGACTAATAAAATTTTGACATATATTGCCTAGCAGACGGGTAACCAAGCATTACTTTTCATGAGCGCCGTTTTCGCAGGGCTGTCATAATAATGACCTCCGGCGTCGCAAATGTATAGGGCTTACCGTCTTTGCTTCCTTCCACTTGCAGAGGAGACGTCCCTTCGCCCTTTTCGCATGGCCATGCGCCTGCATCATTCTCGTGTTTCCAGGTTGAACTCGAAGACCTGCCGCTAACAGTCCGACGAACGGTGCCGAAGTTCCCATCAAACGATGCATTTTCGGCAGCGCAGTACTTCATCTATGCTGAGAGGTATTGTACGAATCCCGCATTTCACGAAATACGGGATTTTTTTTTGCAGAATTTGTGATAACGTCGCCGACACGTACGCTGAGCTCAACCCGACGTTCAACGTCGACGTCCCAGCTTCGGTGGCTTTCCGAAGACCGGGCGCGATATGCTCGCGATACCCCGTAAGAATTCCTCTTTTATTCACTAAACCTAGAGTTAGCGACTACACCCCCGTGCCGGAGTGCGTTCCGTCCTGGATCCTCCCGTGCCGTCCTCCGTACCGTCCTAGACCTCTTTGCCGGGCTTCGTGCCGTGCCAGCACGGCCCCAGCACGGAACATCCGAAATGGTCGTTTTCCATCCCATTCTCCTCTAAAACGGCACGGAACGGCATGAGCTTTCTAGCCGTTCCGTGATCCTTCCCGTGCTAGAACAGAAGGAAAAACGGCCCGTCCTGGCCCCACCGCCGTGCCGGTCTGTTCCATTCTCTGGACGGCACGGATCACGGAGCGGCCCGTCCCGCTTCACGACCCGCTAACTCTAATTAAACCCTATAAAACGAGTAAATTTGCAGGCAAACTGGAGCTCACAAAAGGTGTTCTGCGGGACGACCTTCCTCCGAGAATACCTCCGAACCATCGCGCACTTCTTCGACTGGGCGCGATCCATTCCCGAGGTGGACATGTTGTCGGAGCACGATAAGGTAAGGCCCAAAGTCGAGCGTCTAACGCGCTCTACCGGAGACTTGTACCAAGAAGAACCGCTTGATTTTTTTCTGAGACATACGTTAATACACATCTATAGCCCGTGTGCCGTAGCGCCACCATTTCTTTCGTATTTGCGATACGTTCAAGAAGCCATGTGTCGTAGCGTGGTAACACGTAATTTGCGTACCCGCAGTTGAGTACCGATACTTTGAGTACCGGTATTTTGAGTACCCGGTAACAAATTGCTTTTTTTGCACAATTTAGCCGAATTAAGATGCCTTTCAGCATTATTTTCCTTTTTCCGCGTCAGAGGAAACATTTCGGAAACAACCATAATTCACACATTAGCATTGCTTGTGACATTATGCGCCCAGGAACGCAGTCGTAGCGCGATCCGGCATCTTTCTGTAGTTGCCAATGCCACAAAATACTAAAAAGTGGTTAAACGTGCAAAAAGAGGCAGTTTGTTACCGGGCAAGCAAATTACCTAGTAGCCCGTAGCGTTGCTGTGCATCATAGCGTTACCGCCCATGCATCTTAGCCCTACCGCATGCTGTAGCTTTACCACGTCCGGCTTAGCCCTACGCATACAGCAAGTGTTCCAAACGTCGTGGATCGCAGCTTTGTTTAGAATGGACCGCGAAGGCCTAGAATCTCTCCCAGGTTTTACTCAACATTTTATAGGCTATTACACAGATACCAAACGGGATCGTGCTGGTTTAGCAAGCGCATAGCGGTAGAGCAAGGCCGTAGCCAAATGCCAAAGTTCGAAACTTTGAAAGCTCAACCCGACGTTATTTTTCACTCGAACTCGAACTTCGAAATTCACCATGCACCACTCACTGTCCGCTTTGGAACGCATGCGATAGCGGGCCAGCTACGGCCTGTAAACACGAGTTTACTGCCGTCTAATTACCCTCCTCTATGAACAAAATTCACGCTTGTTTCGGACTGTCATTCGGACATGCGCGAAAAGCCTAAGGCTAATTTGATAAAATTCCTTATTCCTGTCCGCGACGTAGCGCATGCCATAGTGGGCCCGCTATAGACTCTGAGCAGACCTCCCCTTGGTCTACCAAAAAAATGACCCTCCTGTGCAAAAACGGCTCTGCATGCGACTGTCTATCTTTTTCAGGAGGTACTCATCACCGGTCGCTGTGTGCCGTGCAACTGGCTGCTGATGTGCCATCGGTCCGCCATCGATAATGCGCCAGGAATACCCATCACGGCCGGCTCGTACATGCCATTCAACGCTTACTCGAAGATCGACGTCGAGTAAGTATATTCTGAGAAACTCTCTAGGATTTCTTAAGGGCTTTGTTTGGTCCGTAGTGTGTCGAATGGTGAAGAGGCCGGTGAACCTCTCTCCTGCAACCAGAAGCAAACAACGAACCGTACATGGAAATTAAAAAATTAACAAAGTAACGTATAAATATAATTTAGCAAAAAAGAATAAACTAATTTAATTATATAATTCTAAAAATATAAAAAATTAGTTCCAAAAACGAAAATTAATGAGATTACGAAAGGGATGGGAAACAACCAACTGCGTAGAGTCATTTTTCGTGCCGAGCAGGTTAAATTTTGAGGCGAGCATAGCATTCTGGGCGATCCGTAGAAAAAGTCGATGATGTCTGCTTTAGGGTTCGACCACTGTCCGGCGTCGTGGACGTCGCAATGGCGGACATCGTAAAGCCTCTACAGGAGAACGAAGTTTCCAAAGCCGAGTACGCCCTGCTTCGGGTCGTGTGCTTCTGCTCGCCAGGTAAGCCTTGCGGCATTCTGAACGCCGAACGTTAGCGGCGAAGAAGGTGCGACCGGCTAAAATCAACATGATGCGAGAAAGTCGATTAAGGCGCACAACGTTATAAATGCAAATTTACGCCACTTTCTCTTTCTCTTATTCATTTTTCCTGAAAAAATGACTCCGGAAAATCTGCATGGACAAACTTAGCAGAAAGCTGCAATTCACATCCACAATCCTCAGATTGAAAGAGATGGAAATCCGCTAAAAAGCGGAGGGATTTTTTGTGTCAAAAGCCTGCAGATCCAAAGACATTCTCCTTCGCCCCACGTGATTGCGCTCGACTTAGCGAAGACCTGCAAATGTTCTTCATTTTATCGTGAAACGTCAGCTCTATTTAGTTCCGTCCATGAGCAAAGAGGGCTCTGAAATCATCCGCAACGCCAAGGAGAAATACCTCAACATGTTTTCCGAGCTCGTTCACCGGCACGCGAGGGACCCCGCCTTCAGTAAGGTCGTGCAGAGAGTTAGCCGCCTGATGATGCTTCTACCGGCGGCAGAGGTATGGAAATTCCGTCTGTCAAACATAAAGTGAGTGCTTCAGAGAGTCGGCCAAATGGACGACGCAGCGCTCTCGGTGATGTCCCTCTTCAACCTCGCCGGTCTTCAGGGCAGTCTCACGTGGGACTTGCACGTCAAGAAATGCTATACGTGATTCGCCGTACCTCATTCACAGAGCATCTAAGAGAGTGTAGAACGCGTTAATTTATTTGTATAAACAGTTCGCCGCATCGGAGGCGCGCAAGCGTGGCGGCCTACCTGCATGCCTTAGCGGACAAGGAATGTGTTGGTTAGGACAGTTCCCTAGGTCTCATTTAGGCGTGGGGACCGGGCCGAGCCGTGCTCCGAACCGCACGGATGAAAATAGCCGTTCCGTGCCATTTTAGTTGAAAACGGCCGTTTTACTGGAAAGCGCGCCATTCCGTACTGTGCCTCCCGGGATGTGGAGTGTGTGTGGAGCGATTGTGGACGAAGACGATCCCACTATGATCCACAATGTAGAGGATTTAGGCCGTCCGATGGAAGGGTCGCTTTGTTGTTACTACACATGACGGATACACCCCCACCCCTGCCGTGGGCCGTGCTCTGATGAACCTTCCCGTGCCGCCGGACCGTGGTCGAAAAATCATGCCGTGCCGTGATTCAAGAAACCACGGTTTTTGTACTACCGCGGCCACGGCACAGCCCCTAAAACGGCTAATTTGGAGCCGTACCGTGGGCGGTGCAATGATGACCCCTCCTGTGCCGTGAAGCTGGGACGTAATCATGCCATCCTGACACCTTTCCGGTCTTTCGGTGGATCGTACTAAAGGTCGGCACCCGTACCGTATTACGGCCCGTACCGTTTTTATCGATATTCCGAGAACGTACGTTAGAATACCTTGACAGTTTTACCGTAAATCCTCTAATTATAGCCCCCCCCCTCTAATTATCGCCCCCCTCTAATTATAGCCCCCTTTGGGCCAGAGCAAAAAAATTATGGCCCCCCCTCTAATTATGGCCCCGGGGCTATAATTAGAGCAACAGCCAACAACCCGTTTAAAAAGGCAAGTTTGACTTGCCAGGAAAACATGTTTTCTCGACGTTTTAGACCACGACGAGCATTCTGGGATAAACTTTTGAGGCACTAAAATTTTAAAATATGGACACTAAAAATTTGGATTCGGGAATTTTCCAGAGGGGGGACCCTTGGGTAGTCGGATGGTGGGTGCCTCCCAGATATGGTAAGCCGAGGGAACACTGCCATTACACGTTTTAAGGCACGTAGAACACTATGGGACACTCGCCATTCTTTACCATATTTGTCAAATTTCGATGAATTTTTGATTGATTTTTGACGATTTTGGGCAAAATTTCCTCAGTTTTCCGCGGGCCTTCGGCCCGCGGAGTGGCAAAATAATTAAGGCCCCCCCTCTAATTATGGCCCCCTTTGAACAAGAGCAAAAAAATTATGGCCCCGGGGCTATAATTAGAGGATTTACGGTATAAAAGAGGCAATTAATGGAGAAAATAATTGAAAATTAGTTCAAAGTTACGGTTAAGCAACGGTTTGAGCTTACGTTTAGGCTTATTTTAGCCTTTGCTACCGACTTAGTACGGCTTTTTAGTACGGGCCGTACTGAGTACGGTACGGCAGTACGGTACGGGTGGGCCAGTACGGTACGGCTGTACGGTACGGCCGGGGTTTGCCGACCTTTAGATCGTACCGTGAAACACCATATGATAAGCATACGCATGTACACGTTGGACGCAACGACAAAGATATCGCAGGAAGCAGTCTCTTTCATGCTTCCCGTATGGGTACTACTGAAATATCCTTCACAGAAACGCACAGCTTCTCGGTTAAGTACTAACTACGCATGTTCCAACGCTCTCTACATTCGGTTAAGACTCGTCGCCTTTTGCAAACGGCGCTGGGCCAAGAAAGCGCTCTTGGTTGCAAAAGCGCCACGGATGGACAGGTGGTTTATGCACTCCGCTCCATTTTCAAGGGAGCGTCCAGAAAATACGTCAGGCTGATTTAGCACTATTTGGACTAAACTTAGTCGCACTCCCTCCCGTGCGTGAATGCGTGATCCGTGACGTGACGATCACCCCGTGACGTGGTCCGTGACGCGAAACACAAACACGTTACGGACGAGACCCGTGACGTGATGGGCGGCCACCCCGTGACGTAGGCGATCCGCTACGCGAATCACGGCACGGATCACGGCCCGTCACGGATCACGTCAGAGACTACAAAGTTTATTTTGAACCCCCCCCCCCTCCTTGGCAGCATGACAAACGTTTTGAAAACCGAAAAATTAAGTTTTCAACTGGTTTTCCGTTTTGATTCAGTTTAAGTTACCTCCCGTTCCGGGCCGCGCCGCCAGAGGCATGTAGCTTTCGCCTTGTAGGCCAACCATGTGCAACGGGCCTTCAAATCGAGGCCCGGCCCGGCCCGCGGGCAAAATTTTGAGGCCCGGGCCGGGCCTATAAAGCCCGGCGGGCCTTGACTTATTAGGCTAGACAGGAAAAATCACCTTGGTCCCCCCTTTGGTACTCTCCGTAGGCAAAATGTTGAATTTTATAATGAGTTCAAAATACAACATTCGAGTATTATCACCTAAAATAGCTTGCCGCAGGCACCGTCAGAGCGACTTTTTTTGACTGATTTACCAAAAATGTATTGAAAATTTGGCCAATATGTGGCAATTTTTGAGCCCTGAGCCGGGCCTAAACGGGCCGGGCCGGGCCTACCCCAGGCCCGGCCCGGCCCGGCGCCCGCCTGGTTCTGCCGAGATCGAGGCCCGGCCCGGCCCGGCCCGGCGGGCCTATGGCCCGGTTGGACATGGTTGTTGTAGGCGAAATCTACACTGAATCTTTGCAGGTTCCGCTCTACTGAACGATCCTCAAACCCTTTTCCTTCGATAATGCGGACACTGCGAATGCACTAAGTAACTGATCGAGGCGGCCGAGCTCCATTTGCTAGTTCTCGTTTCCGGTCCGTTACAGGTTGGATTCTGCAAATGTCGTGCAGCTGCCGCTTATCGACGTTTTTTTCCACTCGCTTTTCACCTGCATTTATAACATTCGTTGGTTACGAGGAAACAGAGCTCGGATCGCCTTGAACTTCAGAGGTCGCGCATGGAATTTAGAAATATTTCGCTCGTCAAATGTCACGTTTGACGTCAAATTCTCATCGTGTTGGCTATTTATTTAACTCTCAACGTGTTCGCCTTGAAGTTCGTGTTATGGGACCCGAAATCATGTTGGGTAATCTTTAGGACTGCTGTTCTACTTCACTTAATGCGTCGCTATGTTGCTTGATTGCAATATGGCCCACCAGGATACATTTTCATTCCTCGAAAATTTCGTTTGGGTTACTTGGGGCGAGCTTTCTTTATCTGCCCGGTGAAGTCTTCTTACTTATTCAAACTGTGAAGTTGTCAACGAAGGCCTGCCTGCACAGGCACTTTTTAGTAGCATCATATGGCCCCGTACTGCCGTTTTTATGAGTGATGGGGGAGCGTCTAATCATTACAGGGCCCTTTTTTGACCCCCCCCCCTCCCCCTGTAATATTACACCTGTAAAATCGGGTTTTAAGCTGTCTCATGCCCTAAATCTCAAACATATGTGTTTGGGGACGCTTAAATGGGCTTAGAAGGTACGTTATTTACCTTGTTAAATTATTAGTTTCCATAAAGAAGTTTAGGAAAAATCTGTGGCAAAAAACATGAAAAATTTGGTCAGGAATGCGAAAAATTGCCTGAAAAGTCACGAAAAAATTTGGTCAAAATGACGCCATTTAGCGGTAGGCAAAATGGCCCGCCGCTAGGCGCCGCCAAAGCAAATTCGCACTACAATTGTCAAATTTTCGCTTAAATTTGGTCTGGTGGCTCTGTCGCGGAATTGAAGAAAAACAATTCAGTTCCGGGACACCGTGACTGCCCGTCGCAGGCGAAAGCGACCCAATTTTCGGCGAAAAATGGGCAAGTTTGGTAAAAATGTGTTCAAAAGTGAGCCGCAGGCGATACCAACGAATTTTTAGGTTAAAATTTGCAATATATAGTTAAAATTTGCTCTGGGCGGCGCCTAGCGGCGGGCCATTTTTGTCAAGATCATATGCAAATCTCTAGTGCTGATTCACTATATACAGATGTGATTCTATGCAATAAAAGAGTTACGACTCAGCCTTGTGCTCCAGTCAGCCAGCTAGGTTCCTAAGCTTTGGTTGTGACTTGCTTATACAACAGTTGGCGATCAGGCCGAGCGTATAGCTTACGGAACTAAGCGGAGCTTAGCTACCCTAGCGTTTCAAGTGGAACTTGCGGAGTCTCGTTCCGATATCACTCAAGTCGCTAACTTCTCGGTGCGGACGCGCTTAGAAGGGAGGGACGAGAGTCTGTAAGTGCCGGTAGAGCACTAGTGAAACGTAGTACGGAAGCGAAGTTTAAGGTACAGGACGGAACCATGTCTGACCTTACGGGAACGGGAAATGAGCGTACACAGAACGAGACGTCTTCCAAGTCGTCGTCACGCTATTCCATTCTGGCAGGTGAAGCTGCAAACCAGGCCCCAGCCCAGGTAATCACTGGTAAGCTGGTGGGACCTTTCGATCCGAAGGTCACCTCATGGGATTTGTACGAACAAATGATGCGTTACCAGATGGAACTGCGAGGACTGACGGACGAGAAGACTAAGAAACTGGTGGTTGTAACCGAGATTGGTCTGAAGGCCTACGGTGAATTGATCAATGCCTTGGAGGGGAAGGACCTCAAGGACGTGGAAACTGCTGATGAACTTCTGAGACTCCTGGGAAAGCGGTTCAAGCCGAGGAAGCTGCTAATAGCCGAACGTCACAGGATGATGTCACTGAAGCAAGAGGTGGGACAGTCCCTTGCTGAGTTCTACTCTCGCATACAGGAAGGTGCTAACGCTTGCGAACTAAAGACAGAATTTCGCGATATTCTGGTGGTGCAAGTATTCGTGAAGGGAATACGTTGCGAACGTACACGTGTGCACCTGCTGCAGGAAGAGAAGCTGACACCGACTCAGGCACTTGAGAAAGCTCAGGTGATGGAAATGGCCGAAGCCGAAGGTCACGGCATGACGAGCGGTCCTGGGCACATGGAAGTGCATAAAGCTACTGCCTCTAGGAAGGGGAGTAAGCGACCGTCGTCAGGTTCCTGCAAACATTGTGGGGAACGGGGCCATAACTCGGGTCAGTGTAAATTCCGTGATGCTGAGTGCCATTACTGCAAGCGCAAAGGGCATATTAAGAAAGTATGCAGAGAGGCGAAGCAGAAGCAGCCGAATGGTAACCAGAACCATCAGCAGAACCGAAGCCAGAACTACAGGAAGTCAAGACCGCCTAACAGGAACCAGTACCAAGCCCATGCAGTTAGCTATAATGACCACTCTGATGAGTCGGTTTGTGGTGCGCTTAGCGTTGAAGTGCATAATGTTCAGCAGACAGTGCCCAAAATTGAGAAGCTACGAGTACGCCTCAATGGGACTGTGGTTGTATTTGACTTAGATAGCGCTGCAGATGTGTCACTAATCGATTACGTGACATGGAGTCAGATCGGAAAACCTGCCTTGGATTCTGCGGACGTGGAAATCACAGGATGGGGAGGTAAACCGATCGAATTGCTAGGAGTATGCAAGGTTCAAACGGAACTAGAGGGACTCAAGGGAGTAACTTGCCTATACGTCACGAAGCAGGCATATAAGTCGCTGCTCGGTAAGAATACCATTCGTGACTTGAAAATGGACATGGGCCCGTTCTACCGATACGCCTCGAACCACGCTAGCATAGCGGTGCACCCGACCAAGAAGGTCGGTGAGGCTAAGACACTTGAGCGTCTACTGGAAGAGTACGACGAGGTGTTTGTGGATGACGGTGGACGGTGCAAGAAGGAAGTTACCCTGCTGCTCAAGGAAGGAGCTAGGCGGCGTTTCCTGAAGGTTCGGAAAATTCCTTATGCTCTCAAGACGCCGACAGAGGCTGAGATAGAGAAGCAAGTTAAGCAAGGGGTTTTGGAACCAGTCGAAACTTCGGACTGGGCTACGCCGATTGTGGTAGTCCCGAAGGCAGGAAACCGAGTACGCATAGTGGGCGACTATAAGGTCACTGTAAACCCACATTTGGAAATCCCTCAGTACCCGATGCCGCGCCCAGAAGAGGTGTTTCAGGCATTGAATGGTGGTGAACTGTTCACCAAATTGGACCTAAAAAACGCATACGGCCAGTTGCCTCTCGATGAAGCCTCCAAGAAGCTGTGCACTCTTATCACGCATAAGGGTTTGTTTCGCGTGAACCGTCTGCCGCAAGGTACGGCATCCGCGCCAGCAATATTCCAGAAGTTCATGGACGAAATATTAGCTGGGATAGAAGGAGTAGTGGTATATTTTGACGATATCACGGTGACGGGATCGAACACAGCAGAGCACCTGAGAAACCTAGAAGCGGTTCTCAAGCGTCTGAAACAGTACGGACTTAGGCTTCAGAAGGAGAAGTGTGAATTTCTCAAGAAGGAACTGGTATTGCTGGTTTAGCGCGAAAGGCGTTAAGGCAGATCCTAAAAAGATTGAAGCGATAGTGCACATGCCGTCGCCTAAGAATCTTAAGGAACTTGAGAGTTTCCTAGGGATGGTCCAGTATCATGGCAAATTTCTGCCTCACCTAGCAACAATTGTGGCTCCACTGACTGAGCTTAAGCGCAAAGACGTGACTTGGAAGTGGACTAAGAAGCATGAAGATGCGGTCAAAATGGTCAAGGAAGCACTGACCTCGGCTGATATTCTCGCTCACTACGACCCATCGGAAGAGGTCGTATTGGCTACTGACGCATCAGATTACGGACTTGGTGCGGTTTTGTTCCATCGGTATAAGGACAAAACAGAGCGAGTAATCAGCTATGCGTCGCGTATTCTTAACTCTGCCGAACGCAACTACGCACAGATTGAGAAGGAAGGTCTCGGTCTTGTTTGGGGAGTTGAGAAGTTCAATGAATTCTTGTACGGACGCAAGTTTACATTGCTTACTGACCATCAGCCCTTAGTGAAAATCTTCGGACCGAAGCACAACATGCCTGTTGTTGCAACTAAGCGTCTCCATCGCTGGGGACTCAGACTAATGATGTACACCTTTGACATTGAGTACGTTCCCACTCAGAAATTCGGAAACGCTGATGGATTGTCACGTTTGCCAAAACCTGGAGTGGAGAACAGTCGCAGTCTTGATAAGACTCATCTGGCAGTACATGCACTGGAAAGCCTAGCAGCGGAAAACCTGCCGATAACGGTAGAGGTAGTTGCTAATGAAACAAGCAAAGACTTAGACCTTGAGAAGGTGACTAAGTGGGTTCAGAACGGTTTTCCAGAACATTGTGAGGACACGAATCTTCTTCCTTATTGGCGCCGACGCACTGGTCTTACGTACAAATTCGGTTGTTTGTGGACAGATAACCAGGTAGGAGTGCCTAAGATTCTCCGACCGACTGTCATGTCGATGCTGCACGAAGCGCATGTGGGCATTAATCGCATGCAAGCCGTCGCTAGAATGCATGTGTGGTTTCCGGGCATCGACGAACAGATAAAGGACCGCTAAGGGATGCGAGATTTGTGCTAAAGTCGGGCCGGACATGCGTCGCATCCCCCTGCATCCCTGGGAAATCCCTGACCGTGTATGGCAGCGCATCCACATCGACTTTTGTGGGCCTGTCTTTGGTGCGATGTGGCTCGTTATTGTGGACGCAAAGAGCAAGTGGCCAGAGGTCTGCCGCATGGGCTCGATTACAAGTGAGCGCACAATTGAGAAGCTACTAGAAGTTTTCTCTCGACACGGTTTAGCGGAGAAAATAGTCTCTGATAACGGTCCAACGTATACGTCAGCCGAATTCAAAGTTTTCTGCACAAAGCGAGGTATCGAGCATGTGTTAACTCCTCCGTACCATCCTCGCTCTAATGGCTTAGCGGAACGCTTTGTACAGACCTTCAAGAAAGGCGTGCAGAAGTTAGTCGATAGCGGCTATAAGGTGGATAGAGCGGTATGTGAGTTCTTGTTCCAATACAGAATCACCCCTCATCCTGCCACTGGTATTCCGCCATGCGTTAGTCTGGCCGGTAGGCAGCTGCGCTCGCGTTTCTCAATGATCAATGAAACCGCGGAGCCGAAAGTGCAAAAGCCGCCGCCTGCTGATGTCAACAAGAGATACACAGATCGCATGAAAGCGCACTTCGATAAAGGGACTCAAAGTCGAGCTTTTGAAGTCGGCGACAGTGTGTTTGCTAGAGACTACGTGTCGAAGAAGGACAAATGGATGCCGGGCAAAGTCGCTAAACGCATTGGAAAGGGCACCTACTTAGTGGACACTGAAGCTGGGCAGTGGAAACGATCTGCAAATCAGCTGAAAAAGCGCCATGAACCCGCTTCCTGGAGGGAAGAAGCCGGTCTCTGTCAAATGGAATGCTCACTGTATTCGAGCGAATTCCAAGCGTGTTTTTCCTACCATGCACAATGGAGGTTTTTGCACCTTGGGAACAGGCTCAGATCTGGACAGTGATAGCGGCAAAGCAAAGAAGTCGGACTTGACTTTTCCCAGCATGAATAGAGCTGGGTTTTTCGCAAGTGCCGACAAAGACTCGTTGTCTGAGAGCGTACAGAGCGTTACGCAAATTCGTCCTATGTCGAAGAGTATAAAAGGCGATGCACTGGGCAGTCCGCATCAGTCGTGCCACTTGGTTAGCGGAGCTACCAACGCACACTCTGCCTCTTCGCTCAACGTCGACGCTATGGACGGACGCAGCAACGGTCGCCCGGAGTTTGTCAAACTCTTCAAGCAGATGATGCGTCAGCTTGCGGAGGAAGACGACGACGCACCCGAGCCGAGCACCTCGCGTGGAGGTTTCAACCGCGGACGCGGTAACTTCCGAGGACAGCGCGGCGGCAACTCTCGTGGACAGCGTGGCGGACGCCACTTCGAGAAGCCCAGCCTTAGCATGCTGACCAACGCGCTGTTCAACGAGCTGAAGAACACCCTCAAGGGCGCTGTTCGCGAGCAGTTCGAGCAATGGATGAACAGTGACCGCGGTGCGCAGATGCCGGGATGGACGTTCCACGTGGACAAGTACGGCTGCATCCGCCTCGACGGGGACCGCAAGAACAAGCAGAAGAAGGACGCCGACGTGGGACCGCCAGTGCTCGTGTTCTCCTCCACGAAGAAGATCGCCAGCAACACCGACGACGACGACAACGAGGACTTCGACGCCGAGGACCAGAACGCCGAGGAGCCCGAGGTCAAGCGCGCTCGCAAGGACGACAACGACGACCCGCCTGCCGCTACCGGAGCCCTCACTGCCTAAACGGGGAGGAACTGTCAAGATCATATGCAAATCTCTAGTGCTGATTCACTATATATAGATGTGATTCTATGCAATAAAAGAGTTACGACTCAGCCTTGTGCTCCAGTCAGCCAGCTAGGTTCCTAAGCTTTGGTTGTGACTTGCTTATACAACAATTTTACCTAGTGCTGATTACGTAATCAAGGCCTTGACCCCCCGCCCTCCCCCTGTAATCAAATGTAATCAGAGGCCTGGACCCCCCCCCCCCGCCTCCCCCTGAAATGATTACATATTTTCTGGAAGCCCCCTAGTCATGGGCGAAGACGGAGAGGCTCGTGACCCGTGTTGGGCACGATTCTAGAGTGCCCCTAACAATTCAAACGTTACGAATGTGTGTCGCTTGTGCGTTAGATGTGCCATGGTTTCATTCGCAGGATTTTTTCTATGGTCAATAATAAACCATTTCAACTGTGGGTCCACAACAAGTTCAGAAACGAGATTGCTGCATTCACTTTCACGAACATGCACTCCTTGATAACAGTGACAGCTCTTTTCCTGATGTCGTCGACGGCCAGGTCCACGCCGGTACATCGCTACGTCTACCTCACCGATGCACTAGCGGTAAGAAGCAAAGGAGAGGTATAAAGTACGATTTTTATAAACGCTGCTGCAAAAAATTCTGGCCGGTGGCATATCCTGTCCTGCCTGGCGGGAGTGTAGCTAAGCGATGTCATGTTCATGTTTCCATAGCCGCTTGATGAAGGGCTTACGCAAGTTGGAGCTTGCGGCGGCCATTCAGCGGCTAGCCAAGGTCGCATTAACGCGCACCTGCAAGCCGCTCTCTCGCCATTCACAAACGCTTACGTTTGCTTTGTTGCTACTAAACGCTTAAAAGTCCTTCTCGCTGTCGCAAAAAGAAATCGAATTTAAGCACCTGGAGCATGGACTAGCTGCCAGGGACGTTCAGGAATTTTTTCCGTTTTCTTCAATATTTTCATTTTCGTAAAATTTTCCGAGCCGTTTTTTCCCGGAATATTAAACAGCTCTAGCTGACGACCAGTCGCATGCGGCTGCGAGCCGCAGTTACTTGTGGCAAGCGTCGGGAGTGACCTGCGGCGCCGCATTACCGCAATCAACCACAACCGTATCTGGAAGCTGGTCCGGCAAGCTGTGTAAATGCACTATAAGGACTTGTTTTAGGATGAATACGCAGTACTTATCGGAGCTGAATTCCCAGAAGTCCATCAAGTGCTGCATGAAGCCACTAAGCGACACTGGCACAACAAGCTTTCACCGCACAAGTCCGTGCCGCTACAGATGATCCTCGTTGACGATGAGTTGTGAACCGTCTTGCCTACTAAGCACAGGATAAAACTGAAGGTTCTAGCCACCCAAAATTGGCTTGACGATTTCAAGCGTATCAGGATCTCGACGACTTAGACTGTTCCAACGATAAAGAGATCACTCGCTATTTGAGTTCCTCGTTGACCTTTCGGGGAAAAGTATGTGACGCTAAATGAATAGAGGTGCAAATTCTGCGGTGGACTGGCTCGAATCAGTAGGCATTTTCGTCGCGAGTCACTTGTTGGGATCGGTCTTTGGAGACCTGCAGCAATAAGTTTAAGAGTTTATTAAAAACTAAGCATGTTTCGAACTTAGAAGCGTTTGAACGCAAGAATGCCGCTGTCCGCTAGTCCGGGACAGTGGAAAATCTGCTTCCCATGTTCGTCTTTCCAGTCCTTATGGCTGATCACGTAGAGGTCCGTGTAGCCGGCGTTCTTGCAGGCCTAAAGACAAGAAATATTTGACGTCCTTACATAGAAAGCTACCTTCTGCGATCCGTAGGCCATCACCTCGGTGACGGCCCCTTGGCATCCGAGGGCCTTGAGCTCCTCCAAGTTATGCTGAATCAGCTTCTGACAGATTCCGCGTCCAGCGAATCTTTGCCGACCGAGAGCATCATCCAGTGGGCCATTTTGTTGACGTCCGAAGGGACCAGGTCCCAGACCTGCAAGCGAAGGGACTGCATCGAAAGCATCGTAATTCTCTAAGAGTCGGTCATTTTACAAGCTGCCTTGTGGTCTAACTAGCAGTGGCCTTGCAGGACCAGTCGCATGCTACATGCACGGAAAACGTAACGGAAAACTGGACCGATTATAGAGTGGCAAAGCGGGCTGGGCGGGTCCTGGTCCCTGTAGCGCTGCGGCTGGTCGTCCCTGGCCGTCGAAAATGGTCGCCCATCTCGACTCCCAATGGACCACAGCGAGGCGTAGCCTGACGAAAATTGTACGTATTTTGTTTGATCCTGCGGGAAGCGGGAAGATTTGCCAGAATCGTATCGGGAAAAATTGCGTGCATCCTGGCCCTGGTCCTGGTCCTGCTATGCCTGAAAAAAGTGACGCTTCGGTGAACAAGCTCTGCAGGCGCCCGATATGGCCACTGTACTTGGTATGGCGGCACTTTAGCCGGTACACCAAAGCTCACCTTGTTCGCGAATTCGCTCAGAAACCGATGAACCTCACCAACAGTCGGGCTGGGCTTTTCCTTCACACCGAACGCGTCCTTCTGTTCTCCAGCCTTGGGGCGCTCTCGGATCGCCGTCAGCCGTGCCCGCACGATTTTTCCCTGCGGAACGGATCGAACAATGTAGCTGATGCCGCTGTCTATTCCGCGCCGGGTTTGGGCTAAATCACTCGAACTCAAGTGCTTTATTATGATTCGCCTGGGAGTCTCTTGGTAAAATAGTGATGTTTGCACTAAAAAGCATGCTGTGAATTTGTTTGATAAAAGAACTAGCCTTTAATCTCGCTAAGAGGGGACATCATTTTAGGAAAAAGTGGTAAAAAGCACCAGTAAGTGGCGGAGTGAACGCTCGGACCGGCGCCCGATCGCTGAGCCGCTCGGACGTTTGTACAAAACCACACAATTCACGACTTTACATTGGCATCCGGATCTGAAGGAATGACCCCGCTTAAAGTCAGGACGGCGCTGGCCATCAGAACCACACCCCACTCACCTGTGAAGAGCGGTAGCTCTTCCTCTCGCGTAGCTCCAAGGCTGGAGAGTAGCGGCTCCCGGACGAGGAAGTCGTCCAGCAGAAACTGGACGATCGCGTCGAAGTCCTCATCCGTAGGCTTCTCGAAGACGTAGTCGGTTGCCATTGGAAAGGTAAAGCTCCTTAAAATGAACCACTTTAATGAAATCTCAGTTCAGGCCCTAGGCATAGCAGTCGTAGAAGAGAGAGATGCTATACGGACAGGAGAGCGGAATAAAAGTATAATCAAAATCGACGGACTTGGAAGTCTATTCAAGCTAAGAATTTTGACCTTCATATTAGATAACTCTCGGTTAAATGAGCACAAATATCTCGCGACGCAGGCGATAAGTGCGCATAAACTGGACGTTTTAAACCGGCGATAGGAATGCTCAAGTCATCGCACTAGACGGTCTCGAGCATGCTACAAACAACAGAGCATGAAACACAACTCGATGTGCAGAAGTACTCTTATCATTGCAAGTCCTTTAGTAAATGACGCAGAGTGATGGGACCAACCATGGGCAACGGGCCTTCAAGTCGAGGCCCGGCCCGGCCCGCGGGACTTCATATCAAGGCCCGGGCCTTGAACATTTAGGCAAGACAGGAAAAACCCCTTGGTCCCCCCTTTGGTACTTTCCAAAGGCTAAAGTGTTGCCCCTTATAATGACTTTTAAATACAACATTCGAGTATTTTCACCTAAAAATAACTTTTAGGTGAAGCCGAAGTCACCGGTAGACCAATTTTTTGACTAATTTACCAAAAATGTATTGAAAATTTGACCAAAATGTGGCAACGTTTGAGTCCTGAACCGGGCTTTAACGGGCCGGGCCGGGCCTACCCCAGGCCCGGCCCGGGGCCCGTCTAGTTCTGCCGAAATCGAGGCCCGGCCCGGCCCGGCGGGCCTAGGGCCCGGTTGCCCATGGTTGGCTGGGACCGAGCATCGGTCTCGGAAAACTGGGAGTCTCGGTGCATTTTTGTAGTGTCGGTCTCCGTCGAGCACAATGCAGTCACAAAATGCACGAAGGCAGCAAAAACACCGCCATACCGAAAGAGATTCATGCTGATGCAAATTACTATCGAATTATATTAGACATTTCAGTATTGGGGAATATTGATATAAGAAGACGCTTCGGAACGTCAAATTTTGCTTGTTTATTCCCGACAACTTCAGAAAATCATCGAAAAATGAGGGAGACAGTCATGCTGCTGTGGACGATGACGGAAGGTGCTACTACCCGTCGAGCTGCGAACGCCACTGTGCGAGACGCTCGATGTTCTCCTTCTTTACGGTCGAAGGTCTCTGAAAATCACGAATCAGACGAAACACATGAAGGGCCTGCCATCGGACGTCAAAAAAGCAAAGAACACGACAGAAAAAGCTGTAGAGTTAGCGACTACACCCCCGTGCCGGAGTCCGTTCCGTCCTGGACCCTCCCGTGCCGTCCTAAACTCTCGGGCCGGGCTCCGTGCCCTGCCAGCACGGCCCCAGCACGGAACGGCATCCAAAATGGCCGTTTTCCGTTAAGTTCTCCACTAAAATGGCACGGAACGGCATAAACTTTGTAGCCGTTCCGTGATTCGTCCCGTGCTAGGACGGAACGGAAAACGTCCGTCCTAACCCCACTGCCGTACCAGGCCGTTACGTTCTTAGGACGGCACGGATCACGGAACGATTCGTCCCGTTTCACGAACCGCTAACTCTACCATATGGGGCCCCTAGGTACTCAACAGTATTCTACAATGTGGGCTTGAATTTGTACTTTTTAACGCGTAATTTCCCGAGTCCACTGTCGACTATGGGAAATACCCTCATCGTTAACGAGGTTATTCTCTGCACAGGTAACTTAGGCGATCCACTTACCACTTTGCTCCAGTTGCCCTTATGCGGTCCCTCGATATGGCGACGCATGTCTCCCTCGTGGACACACACGAATTTGCACGCGTCGAAGGGGCACACGCAGGGATAGTGCCGACGATCGGCGACGTGATACATGAGATGGTTGGTCATGTGGAGGTTGGATCGGTCGTTGAAGTCCGGACAAAGAGGGCATCCGCGAAGGCCGGTGCGGCTAGAATTATTTGACGGATTAGTACCTATGTACTAGGGTTTGGGACACCACCTCGGGTCGCGAACCGGTTTCGAATCCTTTTAAAAAAAACACCGATTTCCGATCCAGTTTCTTCCCGAGATTTACAGCGGAGGGCCTCCTACAAAGAGCGCCAAAAAGTACATGATGTTCAAATGTGTAGGAATTGCCTCCGCTAGGCGCAGTCAGAGCAATTGAGCTTGAGGAATCAAACGACAGGAACCATCATTTCAACCGATTAGGATTCCAATAAAGCCACGGGGTAGCGAAATATCCGTGGTATGGATCATTCTGGTCCGTGGCGCCCATCCCCGCTGGCGCAATTATATTGCGCAAGCTTACCGACGCTGAGCCACGTCCTCTACCAGACGTTGCACGTCCTCAAGTGGCAGCTTCTTCACTTTCTCCGCTCGACGGCCCTCGTTGTCGCCTTCAACGTTCGCTTCGCTCGACGGCTCACTGGTGAGGGATCTGGAAAACCATTGTGTTGTGCCGGCGTTAGGCAAAAGCTTTCGGGTACTTGGGGGAAGGTCGGCTACGCAAAGAGGATCGTCCGGTTTTGCGGTGTGCAAAATTTCCGGAATTCTCAAAAGTAGACCAGAATACGGTTTAGCCGCCTCACGGACAGTACTTTTAACTTGATTTTACACCGTTACGATGCATGAGTCGGCGCCTGAAAGGCTAAGCCGCAGCCCCCTCTTCCCTCTTCGCCGTTCTGATCACGCCGTTGCTAAGGCCTACCGCTCGTTGCGCAGACATCGCTTCTTCTCCGGAGGCTCCGTAGGAGACGTCGACGAATCGGAGTCGTTTTCCGACTCGGATTCGCTTTGCGACTCGGATTCGTTTTCCGAATCGTCTTCGTCATCTTGATCCTCATCAGCCCGAACGGCTCCGACTTTGAGCGGAAGAATTCGGAGCGCCATCTGGCGCGCGACCTTCTGTTTAGCGTAGTCGAGCTGCCGCTTGCGAAAATCGTCCAGCTCCTTCGTCAAGCGATTCTCCTCGTCGGTTAGTCCTTCCGCCTTCGCTTCCAGGCGGGCGATTTCGGCCTTGATCATTTCGACCCGGGCGGTCTCCATGGCCGCTTCAAGTTGCGCTTCGCACATTTTCACGCTAAGGACGGCGAGTTTCTCGTTCGTCTGCTGGAGCATAATGTCCTCACCGTGCAGCGGCACGGGGCGCGGGAGATCCTAAATCATTGTTTTCAGAACAACCCTTGTTAAAGGTAGAACTGATTGACACCTGCAGGGTAGCTAAGTTTCCAAGCAAAACCAGCCAAAAGTTGCTTGTTTCTGCAAAGATTTGCCAATAAACACCAAAGTACCGAACCAAATAAATCGCAAACCCTAACTTCAAGTAGAGTTTGAATAGCTTTCCGTGCACCACTTTTAACTCAGTTTCAGTGACGAAACCAGGTCAGCTTAGAGCAAGCAAACGGAACAAAAAGACGAAATGGATGTTGCCGGAAAAAAGGGTTAAAACTGGCGAGCAGACGTACAATTTTTGACGGAACAGGGCTTTTACGACGAGGCTGGAATATTCCGCAAATCGCGCTGCTTACCTCGTTCATGTTCGCGACTTCCATATTGCAGCGTCGGAGACGGGCTATGCAGCAAACAAACAAACAAGAATAAAACTCGATGGATGAGCAAGTCAGTTACGCTCGAGCTCCAGGCTTTCCTTCTACTTAAAGCGGTTTTCTCCGGTCTTTCCCGCGTTTCACTCGCTCGCGGAACGAATCAAAGACCTTAGAATAGAGCAATAGACAGCAAAGCAGGAGTAGTAGACGATTACAAGGACTCCGATCACAAGTCTCAAAAACTTTACCAAAACGTGATACGCTATGTTTCATGAAATGCTTCTCGGAGACATGCGACAAGAAAGCCCACAGAGACCCTTTACAGACCGCACCTGTTCAAAGACCTTTAGAATTTGGTAGTTGAATCTGGCCGCTAAACTAAGCGGCCAAAAAAGTTAAGGGCCGCATCATGAAACCAGTCATTGTTGGAACTGAACCGATATTCGGAATCGGCTTTGGCATGTCGGAATCAGAACGGGATTCGGCTCCGCTCCTGAAGGGCGCCCGCCATTGGAACCTCCAATGGTGGGCAGCCTATAGTAGAGTTGGCAACCACAGGGGTCCGTGACCGGACGGGAAGCCCGGCTTCCCGGCACGGAGGTGCCATCCTGTCCCGGACCGTCACGGGGAAGGGGGGGGGGTATGATGCCAACTCTAACTGGAACACAAAGTGACGATGTTTATTGGAAAGCCTCGATGCGGCAGACATTCATTGTCTGCGAAAAGGCTTCTGCTGTTTTCTACACATCGCGTTAGATTCATGGGATCTTCAAATCGCAATTTATTGCACATTTTGCATCAGTTATTAGCGAAGTTACCAAAGAAAATAGCGCGCTTATTCATACTTCCCCCGAATGGGTTCGAACGAGGAAATCATGCGCTCGATAAGCAGGTCGCGCACCTTCTCGTCGGTCACTTTCTGACACTCCAGGCCGAGGATCATCAGCGTGAAGCTCAGCTCTGAGGCGTAATGATAGGCGAACATCTCGCGAGCCAACTCCAGCGAGTAGGGATTCTCCACGCCGTACTCTTTCGTACCCCGTTCGAAGGCGTCGTAATAGAGCTGGATCCAGTCGTCCAGATGGAGCTGCTTGATGTCGGCGTTGGCACCAATGAAAATCAGACGACCGAGGTCATTTAGGCCCGTGTCTAGGTGACAACTGTCCAAAACATAAGGGACGGCAGTGAAATGCCCTCTGTAGGAAAACCACGGATTTCATGTGGAAATTTTGACACTTCTATCAAAATGTCTCTTTAATTAATCGCCAGCTAAACTAATAATTAAAATTAAAAAGGTAGGTAAGAATTAAATTAAGGTAAAATAATAATCTTAAATACAGAAAAATTAAAAAAGCAAACACAATATAATTAAAATAATTAAATTAAAGTATTAAAATTAAAGGAACACTAATAAATAACTTAATTTAAATTATATTTAACAACTTTAATCTTTTGTATACGATCCAAGTGGCATTCCTACCCGGATGAGCGATCTGCCAGTCCAGAAATGCGCACACTTCGTCGGTGAGATTCCCGTCGGCGTCTTTCTTGTAAAAGATGTTGTTCACCCATAGGTCACCGTGGCTCAGAACCGGCGGCGTGCCTGAAGCCCACCGAAGAGATCCTTCACCAATACCTAGGGTGAAAGCTTACCGAAGTGGGTGTATCCCTCTGTGCAGCCAACCATTCCGCCTGCTTCGACCAGCCTTCGAACGGCCTTCTCGTGCTTGCGAAAGTAGCTGTTGGGAAGGGCCATGAGGTTACTGACGATCATCCCGTAGTATTCAGACTGAAGTATTCGGATATGTAGATAAATGCAAAATTATAATTCAGACAAACAAAGCCTGCGAATATTAACGAAGGACAACTGAAAACATAACTAAGCCCGGAAAAACTGAGCCCACAAAATACAAATACAAATAATAGGGACCGGCGCTGGTACGCGTACCCGTGGTAGACCCAGCCATGCCGTACCCGTACCCGTGGTGCCCCCTCCCGTGCCATGTAGCCGTGCCGTGGTGTAGCCAAGAATGCCGAGCCGTGTACACTATCACGGCATAAAACACGGCTTGGGTTGGCACGGCTTGGAAAAGCACGGCTTGTTTTTGGCACCCGTGCCGTACCCGTACCCGTGGTGGACCCTCCCGTGCCGTATAATGTGCGGGTATGGGTACTATTATTCGGTCCGTACCCTGGCACGGGCGCCGAACTCTGGCAACTAACGATCTATGAATAAATTAAATAAAATACTAAAAAATAAAAATAGGCAAAACGAAAATTAAAAAAAAGACAGGAAAGCTTAAACAAGATAAATCGCTGCGAGACCTAGAATTCGAAAACCTTTGTTTAGCAGCTGCTAGCAGGTTACCTACCGCGACATTTCCCTCGGCCTTAAAATACGATACACATCCTAGATGGAAGGCTCAGACTGCCGTTAACTTACGCTATCGCTCTGCAGGTTCCTCACTTCCATTTTGTGGAGCTGCTCTTGCGGAATGGTCAGCGAGCAAGCGTGAAAGCGGGCGATGACGGCGATTGCAGAATCGATCTTAATGAAAAACTCTTTTTGCCTACTCATATAATTTATTGTTTTTTTACGAGATGTATAATTTATTTACATCGGCGAAGGTCCTCTTTAAAAACGCGACCTCAAAAAGTTTTTAGGGGACCCTGCAAATCCCCTCTATAAAGAGTAACAAGGAGTAGGCGTAAAAATACCGCATATTTTCGGCCGAATAATTAGGCCATAAAGGAGCTAGAAAGACCCCCCCCCCCTCCGCGGGTCCAAGGAAGAAATGGATCTTGCTCCTTGACGGGGGGGGGGGTATTAACCGGTAGGAATTTCGGGAAGTGTACTTGGGGGAGGGGTCAGGGCTGGGGACTTTCCAAAAAAATAACCGAATCCGAATCCGAAGCAACGTTAAATATCAAATCCGAATCCGAATCCGAAGCAAAACGGCCGATTTCCGAATCCGAATCCGAAGCAAAACGGCCGATTTCCGAATCCGAATCCGAAGCATGAAATTTACTGTGGATTCCTTAAGAGGACATGCTCTCCCTCAAGGACATCAACTAAACCGCTTCGATTTGGCACTAACGGAACATTACTTTTGCGAACATCTTTAGTCAATAAAAGGTTCAAGCTTTCAAACAAGTCGGTTAAAAGATTCGGAAAATTGTCCAAATTTTGAGAACCGAATCCGAAGCAAAACGACCGATTTTCCGATGTTCCGAATCCGAATCCCCAGCCCTGGAGGGTGTACTTGGGTCCGGACGTATTTCGGTTTGCCTTACTCTTACCTGCCCCTTCGATAGTCCCTTGTACAAGCTCTCGAGGCCCGCCCCGGCGCTCAGGTCCTCCAGTAGCAAGCACGAAGAGGACAGTTCCGCCGGGGACATGCAGCGCTTTGCCGCAAAGACCTTCGGAAGCCGCAGCGCTTTCGTGTCGCGGACGGTTTCGTAGAAGAGAATCTCCTTCTCGTGGAACGACATGAGGCGCTGGACGAAGGCGTCCATCTGAAACAGACGAATCCACTGTGCCCAGGATCCTAAAGCTTACGCTCTTAGTGGTCTCCACGTTTTCTTCCGCGTCCTTCATCATCAGCTCGCTGAAGAACGCAGTGCATGGAACCTGAACACACGTTTGTTAGGGCCCTTTCTAGCACCGATGCAAAACGTCGAGCATCAGCACATGGAGAACTCCAATGACAACATTCAAGCGAGTCAAAAGCAAACTAATAGTTAAAAACAAATTTATTTGCGCATTCGTGCGCCGTGAATATTGGCTTTTGGCAGGCCTAGCTGCTTCCCGGTTGGGGTCCGCTTCGATCGCGCACTGCGTAACGTGTTCCAAAATGAGGCTGGCCTAGCCGGCCATATGCGATTGTTTTCCAGTTTCACTAGTCTTGCGCAATCCAATGTCACAACTTGGTGGGCTGGGTTGTGCCGTATCACTGAAATTCTTGGATTAAAGAATTTATTCATAAATTCAAAAAGTGCGAGGGTAACGGAATGATCCCTTAACTTGTATCGTCTTCACTCGATTTTAAGGCAGGATTGAACAAAGTATAAGTTTGCCTAGAAACGTCAATAAATTAGATTATTAGCTTTATCGTTAACGCTCAGACGGACCTACAGACACACCGAAATGCGTTAAAACCTATCTCCAACTTTAGGAGGTGATGCCTTGCAGGTGGGTTAGAATCAACGCTCAATCCGCACCACAATTTGTCCGATCCAGACATCAGCGCCTTATTCAATGGTGATGTCATCATATGAGTTACCTTCAGAATGACCGAGTACCCATCGCTGACACCTTCGAAGTAGAACGTTAGGCGGTATACCAGCGAGTTGTGGCCGCCTATGCTGACGTTCGTCACCTTCAGGTCCTTCAGCTTGCTGCTACTGCAGAGGCGATCCCAATCGGCATCCTTTCCAGTCAAGCTGTCGACAACAAACTGCCTCGTGAAGTTGGTAAAACCGATAGCAGCGTCGAGGTTGACCATTTGTGAAGCTGAAAATCGCAAATTTTGATGAAGTATTACCGGAGAACGCGGAAAGCTACGAATCGGACAGTGCTTACAACGCGGAAGTGACTGACAAAGCCGCTAGAGGTACCTGCTCCGACGCTTTGTTTGCCGACAGGCTAAGAGAAATGAACTTTTAAAGCCGTCAAAAGCTTCCTTGCATGACAAGCGCCCGATAGCGGAAGTAAACAGCGTTGGGTACAGCAAAGTTAAAGCATTAAGGGAATGGGGGGGGGGGTACATACGGATGATGATAACTGCTGAGAAAGGGGAGGGGGTCAATCCAACGATGATATCATCACAAAATTTTGCCCACCGCAGGCGAAACCAATCCATTCTTGTCGGTGCCTTTCCATTACCACTTTTCCTGGCCATTACCATTACCATTACCATTACTTAAATTCTGGCCATTACCAATACTTTGCCATTACCATTTCCCACTAGCCGATTTCTGGCCATTACCATTACCACCATTACCCACTACCATTACCTGCAA
>JNEY01000082.1:98149-118803 GCA_020875895.1 Aphelenchus avenae | reverse complement strand
TCCCGCTAGTTGGTACGGGCGTTGGTTGGACTGGATCTGACGGTATCGTAGCGAGCTAGCTGGTTGAATCGCGATGAGGTTTGAGAGCTGAGTACGGGCGTCCCCGAAGTGGTCCTGGTAGGAGGCGTCCCCGGCTTATATAGTCCCCTCAGGCGCGTGGCACCGGATCCGGATGCGCGGCTTGCCCGCCTGATTGATGGCCGGTTGGGTAATCCCCCTTTTGGTCCTAGTCCCTCCTTGGGCCATGGCTTCCCTCGTCCGATGGCGGCATCGGCCTCGGGGCAAGGGGTCGCGGATCAAGCTGGCGTGGATCGCGGCGGCTGTCGCAGCGTGGCACGGCGCGTGGCGCGAGCTTCCACAGTAGCCGGGTTCCCATGACGCGGGGATGCGCTGCGCGGCTAGCTATGGCGCGCGTGGTAACGGAAGCCAAGGGGTCGAAGACGACGTTTATGCGGTGGCAACTCATGGGCCTAGTTATAACATAGCCCATGTCCCGCATAAATTTACATCCAGGAAATGGAAGCTTCCATGATTCAGGATGGATGTGCATTTGATATGCAGCAGGGGCAAGTAGCAAAATCGATAAACGTATGAAAAAAACGGTAAAATTACAGTAAAGCATAGTGTGGTTAGCAAAGAAAAATTTACGACACCGCTGCGCTGCATTACTGTAACGGCTAATTTCGAACCGCACACAGCAAGTTTGCAACATCAATGGGTGACATCATGGAAGCGGGTAACAATGCAAATACGCAAATACGACTTGAGCCTTCGCCTAAATGATTTAAAAATGGACGCTATTCGCGAATTCTTCATGCGCCAAAACTCCTTAGAGCTCCAAACAGATGCAACTTAACCTTCTTGCCCGCCATGATTCGCATGCCATAGCGGGCCCGCGGTGGCATTAAGCTGGAGACCCCCTGCGACCGCCTATACGAAGCCGGACATTGTTCTTGGGTTTCCATGCATGGAACCCCTATGGCTCCAAATCTGACGGTGTTTTGCCTTTTTGCCCGCCATGATTCGCATGCCATAGCGGGCCCGCGATGACATTAAGCAGGAGACCCCCTGCGCCAGACCCGCTCCTCCGTCCCCCAAATTGCCTCTGTGGAAACCGGACGCTATTTTCGGAGTTTTCATGCGAAGAAACCTCCGAAGATCCCAAATAGGCGGCGAATTCGACTTCTTGCCCGCCATGGAATGGAATGCTATAGCGTGCCCGCTATGTCATGGAAGCACAACCCTGTGCGGGGGCCGTGACCTGCGGCCCACGGCCCGGACCCGGATCCCCGTGATGGAGGCCGGCCCCCAGTTCTAAAAAGTCTAGCCCAGAAGTCGCCTACTTTTACAAATTTAGCAATAATTAAAATATTTTCGGTTATTAGTGCAAATACGTACCTAGTGGATGTATCAAATAAGCTTTAAAAGGCTTTTTACTGGAAGTGTTTGACGGATTTTAATTGTTAATTTATTAAATTTAGGTTCATTTTGTGCTCATATTTTAGGTAGATATTTGTCTGCGTGCCGGAGGCCGGCCCCCGAGCCCCCGGCCCCGCAGAGGGTTGTGGAAGCTTTGACAGTCCACAACTTTTTTCAAACACGTTCAATCAAGGTCAATCTCACCCTTTTTCTTAGCTTTTCATGGGCTATCGAATGCTACCAAATTTGATCCGATACAAAAGAACTTTTTCGGAACGAAGTTGACACCAGCCTTTTAGCGTCCGTTAGTATGGGGATTTTGGCGGGTCATGCACAGTGTTTTTCCAGTTCCAGTTCCGGAACTGGAACTGCTAGATCTTCCAGTCCCCTTGAGTGGAACTGTAACTGGAACTGGTCAAAATGGGCTCTGAGGGAACTGGAACTGGAACTGGAACTGCATGTTCCACTTCCACAATCAGTTCCACTTTTACGCAATCCATAGGGGGGACCAAGCTAGATACCAACAAAACCTCAGAAAACTATTTCATATTTTGCGTAAATAATTTGCTCTGGCGTCCGAGGGGCGGGCATTTGCGTACTTTGCCTTTAAATGCACAAATTTGGCGATTGAGCAGCCTAATCCGTGTTTTAAATTTTGCTGCTGGAACTGGAAGTGGAACTGGAACTGGAACTGATTGAAAATTTTTGCAGGGAAGTTTATCCTGCTGGAACTGGAACTGGAACTGGTCAGAATGGGCTCTAAGGGAACTGGAACTGGAACTGGAACTGATCTAAAAAGGTGGAACTGGAAAAACACTGGTCATGCATATGCGGCGTGCTACGCAACTTGCTAAGTGCGTGTAGAACTTGTACAGTTCGGGCGGGCCTCTTACCTGCGGGCCAGGACTGGGGATTCGGATTCGGAAATTCGGTGGTTTTCCCTTCGATTCGGATTCGGTTTGCCAAAATTGGCCCGAATTTCCGAATCTTTTCGGCCCGCCCGTAACATGCAAAATCTGGCCCGCCGCAGGCGATACCAACGAAATTTTAGCGGAAAATTTGACAAATATAGTGAAAAATGCGTCGGTCGGCGCCTAGCGGCGGGCAATTTTATCTAGTGTATGTGTGTTGTGGGCGTGAGTGTGTTGTAGTTTTGCACCTTGGTTTTGATCATAATTAAAACTTGCTGCTTCGGATTCGGATTCGGATTCGGAAATTCGGTGGTTTGTGCTTCGGATTCGATTCGGATTCGGTTTTGAAATTTCTGAAGATTCGGATTCGGATTCGGTTGTACTTTTGAAAGTCCCCAGCCCTGCTGCGGCCGGGGGGGGGATGGAGAGACTGAACCGTTACTAATAAAAAGGTTTAACAAAGGCGCTGATTCCTACCGCCTTGCGCTTGCTTGCGGGTTCGTTCAACTTTTCGCTAGCGCAGACTTCGAAAAATGTTTGATCTTGGGAAGAAACCGACATCTAAGCCAACATTGTAGCGTACTTCCGAAGATTAGAATCTTAACTCATCCCTGCATTTAACAGTTTTGTGTTCATTGGTTTAGTTCGCTAATACCGGATCTCACAAAGACTTTAATATAAGACCCGTCACTAGTGGCAGGGATGGGGACTTCTGAAATTCAAACCGAATCCGAAGGTAAAAAAATAAACCGAAGCGAATCCGAATCGGAAGTTTATCACTCATTCGTTGCTGGCCGGTACTAGACGGTTTTGACAAAATTTGGGCTAAGTGGGCAAAAGTCTCCCAAGGGCGAACCCTCAAGCGAAAACATTTGGTTTACAACGATGTTCTAAGGCGATTGTGTCGAATATATGGCGCGCCTCAGGCGATTCCGCCAAAAATTGAATAAATTTTGACCAAAAACTGTCAAAATTTCCGCCTATGCGGCGCTTTTCGCAGAGTCATTTTATCTAGTGCAAACTTCGGAAAAATTCGGTTTTCCGACCGAACCCGAATCCGAAGTTCGGTCCCATCCCTGACTTGTGGTCCCCAGCGCTCTCGATCCTCGTCGACTTCTCGCCGTACACACCGCTAGGCATCAAGCACCCTTTGGCGTATGCAGAAAGACGATCGTTCGAATGTCGGTTGGCGTACGGCACGTCAATTAGGGGGTGAGCAGACTGCATTTGCGCTTTCTGTCCTTCTCCCCCGGTGGACCACCAACGATACGGCCCAGCTCGCAGTAGACTGAACTTTCGGTTGCCTAGCTTATCCTTAGAAAAACGACGTGTCAAGGTTCATGCGTAATCGACTACGTCGCTCCCTACAATTATGCACGGTCTAGTGATCTTCGCGTGCCTTCTGAGATTAACCAACTTCTCGAAGAAAACCTTCCTGAGATAACCGGCGTCCTTAGCGCTTCGCTCGAGTGCAAGTACAATGCGGTCGGCGGCGGAGGACGCTCTTCGTCGCGTGGCGGGTGACGTCTTCGCGTACATCGGTGCCCATAAGTGGCAGGCAATCCGTGCACTCTTCCCTCAGTTCGACGGCTAACTAGCGTGGGGTGGTACGCGGAATTCATTAAGCGCTAAGCTGCATCCGCAGCTTAGTGGCTTCGCTAGACTTAGGTCTTGACCACTTAAGGCCTACTTCACCCATGTCCATAAAGAGCAGGAGAAGCTTAGTCGCAGTTCCACGCGTCCTGCTAGATGTATGTAGGCGTGTTGTTCGTCGCCATGGGACGCTCCGAGACAGTTTGGCACTTTGGTGAGTGCCGCAGAGGGGTTTATGATCACTTGATAGGACGGCAAAAGGTCTATGTTAGCTCTTTCATGCGCTGAACTGTCTTACCTCCGCTCTGCATTTCTCCGCGCCTTTTCGAGCCTCGCGCCGTCCTTGCATAAAATGCTACTCTTCCCCATTTTGGATGCGATACAGGCAAATTCTTGACCGTGCCGAGCATACACAAAGCGCAAAATCGTCCGTAGAGCCGTAAATTACGAGCATCGGAATCGGGCAAGTCAAGACAATGGAATTTTCGCTTCCGGGTTTTTAAAATTTGTACCATACTTTTTTTTATTTTACGGTGTGCAATTAAAAAATAAATAATTTAATTATAGATATTATTTTATATAATTATGTTGACCCTTTATTGCTTTATACGCGCATGTCCGAGTATTTTACTTGTCTGAAGTACACAGAATAAAAACATCCTTGCAGATGGATGTCGGCTCACCGTCGCTCGTGTTGATCGCACTGGTACTGATTCTTTCGGTGATCACCTCATCGGTCCTGCTCAGTGTCATCCTGTGCATCGCCCTTTCGCCGAAACGGCTCGTGTACCATACGCTTCTGTCCGCGAGGAGCAGCATCAAGACGAGGCAAAATGGTAAGTCGCGCATTCACGATGTTTTCGTTTCGCTCAAGCCTCAACGGAAACGAAACGCGGGAAAGGAGAAGCTGATTAAAGGTTTTGTTCGCACACTAAGGGGATCCCAAAAGGAATTGCGCTCGGGAGGGGTGATAATAGCAGGAAATTTTGATAGGCCGATGTTAGCTTTCATTGACTTTATTACGGGAAATAATTTATTTCAAAAGGCATAGGTTACAAAAGTTTATTTCCCCGGGGAAGGCGGTCTGGTACCGCAGTCCTAAAAATTGTTCATTTTTCGTTATTATTTTTCCATTAATTTTTTAATTTTTCCCTTCTGGTTTCCCACCCGTTTTCTCGTCCCATAGCCCTTATAAGCCGCGGAATACATTGCTCTATTCAAAGCTCGCCATCGGAAATTTTTTCGTTTTAGAGCCGTTGAGGCCAGATTTTCATGGTAAACTCCTGACAGGATTACTTGGCATCATTTTACAATGTTTGGCTCGGTATTACTCTCCAGTTTGTTGGTTGAGCCTCTTAAGGCAAAGATCAGACACATTCAACAAATGTCTTTTTCAGAAGATATGTCGCCATTCTGGATTTGACCGTCGACGACAACGCTGCAATGCTTGACGGGCTTGTGCGGGTTCTGTTGCAAATGTCTTGTAAAAATAAATGTATCGTTAAGAAATAAAAGTAGTTGTGAAGTCTCTTCGCATTGGCGCCAAGCGAACGTAAGAAGGAGAAAGAGTTTTTCATGTGCAGCGTTATATAATGGCATGGTAATGTTACATGTCAGAATGGAACTACTGGCCTATAAACAACAGCTTGCAAGCCGAATCGTTAAGTGTTAATAATTTGCAGTCATGTTAAGCCCGCCGACAGCTCAAACGGCCGCAAAAAGGGAACCTTTTACGATTCGGTATGACCACGAGCACGCGAGGCGAGGGAATCCAACTGGTCCCGCCAATGCACCTGGGCCGCGAAAGGGCGCACAATGGAACATCGGAAACTTCACGGATGGTAAAATTCGTTTTCCGTCCAATGTACATGACTTTTATACTAGACTTGGACGCGACTCACTCCCGCACCCCGTACCGCACTCTGTACCGTGCTGCCCACCCCCGTACCGTGCTACGTACCGTACCAGTACGACGCAGTACGGTACGGTGCGGAGCACGGCGCCGTAGTAGGGTAATAAAAATGATATTTTTACCTTTTCGCAGGTAAAACAGAACATTAGGAAAGCTAACAGTAACGCCACCGACATTAACCGTTATAAATGGTGTCAGATACGACTGCATAACCGTCAGTGCTGACGAAATCTTTCCTGTTTTGGTTAAAAATGCCCAAAATTTGCTCGATTTCGGCTAAAAATGAGCATTTTTTCGCCTGCACTACATTACGGACAACGGCGCCGTACTGGGGTCCTGCCGTACCGTACTCCGTACCGTAGAAGACGGCACGCAATACGGTACGGTACGGTCGTCCAACCAGGACTTTGCATTTTGTAAAATATTCGTGTTCGTTTTCGTTTTGACGAAAATGAGGGACCTCGATTCCGTCCTTGTTTTCGTTTACCGAAAATAAAATCACTCGTTCTCACTTTTGTCCAACAAATGAAGACGAAGACTCGAACGAGTACAAAGCCCTGCGTCCAAGTATACTTTATACTGGCTGTAACGGCACGGCACGGTAAAGAGCGGCAAATCGTCCATCCCACTAATTGGCAAGATGGACGCAGTAAGGCCGTACGGACTGACCGTGAACGAGGACACAAATGTGCGGTGCGAATTTACTAGATTTCTGAAATTTAGTAAAGTATTTTTTTGCTTTACAGAAAACATGTCGCGTTCCCCTCCTCTCCTCTACCACGTTCGTACCGACGCCGCAGCCCGACCAATAAGCTTTCTTGCCCACTGTAGTTCAACTGGAGACGCAACGGATTAGTACAGATGACACGGCGCCAGCACAGCACGGCACGTGCCGAGTTAGTCCACGACATGCTGACAGTCAGCAGATGTTTTTGATGAAGCGAAGTGTTTTATTTTGTCAAAATTGGCAAGGCTGGGCGACAACATTTACGAAGAAGATAGTATCTTGCGAGTGGGATAAAGCGTGACAGAGCGTTTGATCTCAGGAAATACGTGAAAGAAAGACAAGAATGTTGGACTGTAGCTTCGTAATCGCACGTTTTTAGGACACGCACACGCAGACGAGGGCGCCCAAGTTGAGCTGTGGGACTGCGGCGCACACGCCGACGAGAACGCCACAAGCTTGCTGGCACCGCACCGGGCTTAGCGGGTTGCGAACCTGGCAGATGCCGGGAATGATCTTGGCACACACCGACACCAGTGGAGCCGACGAGGAGGAAGGCCTTGGAGCGGCCGACGAGCTGCTCGAGATGGCCGGGGCGGCGGTGGTGGAGACGGGGCACTCCTGCACGGGGATGCACTGGCGTCCTCGGCCGTGGCCCCAGTCGTGGCGGACGCAGTTCGGCTTACAGAAGCAACCGCTCTGGCCGGGCGGACCGCCCAGCGGGTGCTCCGGGTGCGGGTTCTCGCAGGTGCCTTCCGGCTCCTCCGGCTTCCACTCCTCGTTTTCGCCGCATTGTTCTAAACGCCCGCGTGAGCCATCGCAGAGGACCTAGTACGCAATACTTACGGGCTGACGCCGTCCACACAGCCGAGACGAGCAGCAGCACGACGATGAACTAGAACTTTCATTAAGAAAGTCGCGGAAATCATGTCAAATACAAAATTTCCCTGACTTTACAAAAAGGTAAGAACTGGATGAAACAAAAAGGGTACGAGAACGAGGAGTACGGTCTCTTTTGCAAGATTGGAGGCACTAAAGGGAGTATCGCAGAAGAATTTTGCGTCGTTGGAAAGCGGTTTTGTATGCGAATGAAGTAAACCTTACCTTGAACATTATGTCGGTTTGTTGAGATAAAAAAGGGCTATTAAACAATTGTTGAAACACATGTAAGTATCGGAGAAGTGGGGCCTTTTATGGCCCGGAATCCGGAAGTCACAGTGCTCGACTAGGGCCGTTGACGACAACATCTTCTTGTTTGTCACTGTGATTTGCTTCATTGTTTTGCAGTTTGCACGTTCTGCACGCGTCAGTACGGTACTACCGTCGGTGCTCTACGATGTGGGAAACATGCTAATGCGGACATTGTTATCAGTTGTCAAAACGCAGCCGGCGTCAACATCAGATTAGTACTTGCAAACAAATGACTTCTGCACAGTAGGCTATCCGCTGGGAAACACAACTAACCTTTCCTTGAGTATATTGTAGGATAAGAACTAAGAAAAGAGTGAATGCCCGCTGTGACATTTACCGGTTCCACAGAACGATGGAAATCATGTGCCCCGACTTGGGCTATTTACGACAGCATCCTTGTTTGCCATGTGCCATCGACTGTGCTGGCGACAGTTTGTAATTTTACAAAAATACGTTTGGATCAGGGCTTCACTTTAACGTCTTTTTTATTCGATCTCAAAGATCAACTTCATCATTTGACAGTGTAGAAGCACTTAGTACGCATGAATGAACACGGCATCACATGTGAATTGGAGATGCCGTGAACACCCCCATGCCGAGTGTCGTTCCGAGTCGTCCCCCTCCTCCTGTGCCGAGTTGCAAAGCCGAGCTCGGCCACGGCGCCATTTCGGTAGCTGTCAGCTTTTTCTGAAATCTCGGCCAAAAGGTACAAAATTTTATGGCTGAAAACGGGCCTACCGTCCCGAGTTGACCCCCCCTCCATGCCGCGTTCCGAGCCGTGAAAAACGGAAAACGGCTCGACACGGCAACTCGGCACGGAACGGACGGCATCTATAATATGAATGTTTCCACGTTCGGTACCCCAAGCATCTGATATCGTTTGGAATGCATGTGTATGTCTGGTTCTACAGGTAAGCATGCGCGCGGACAGGCATGTTGCATGTTCCGCTCGAAAGGTGGTGGCTAGCTAGGAACGTGCACTGGAAGCGGCATAAAGTGCAAAATTCGTTTTGTTGCAAGTAATCTGATGTTGACGCCGGCAATTGCGACAGCCGATAACATCGCCCGCATGGATATGTTGTCGTATTGTGATAAACGCCGATGTTACGATGTTACCCTGCACGCTTGCCGCGTGCAGCATTCGCAACTGCATAATAACTACGTAGCCAGTACCCAGGCAAATAATAATGTTTTCGACAATAGCCCTAGTCGGAGAATTATGACTTCCGGCTTCTAGGCCATAAAAGGCCCCACTGCTTCGATGCTGACATCAGTTCCAGCAATCACTGAAGCGTCTCTTCTACGAACCGACAAAATGTTCGAGGTAAGATTGCCTTCTGTATTTTCTCTTATTTAGCCGACCTTGGTAAATGTGTTACCGCTAGCCCCCCCCCCCCCCCCCCCGTAGGCAAAATTTTCCGCCAGCCTTGTGGGTATGTTTACTTCTAGACTAAGGCCATCTCTCGATAGGTAGATAACGAGGACTCAAGCATTTTTAAAAAGGAGGATGTGTCGTATGTGATGCAAAACAAAAAAATTTCAGCGCGTTTTAATATTTGAAACTTTCCGAAACTGGGGCGGATCGAAAAATTGCCGAGCTCGTATATTTTTTGTATCTTGCCCTTATGTCTCACTCTCTGTTTTAAAATACTTTCTTATTTGATATCTGTCCAATAATGGCCTTAGGTTCGTAGGACACAAGCCCCCAGGGCGGCTGTGAACTTTGGGGAGGGGGCTTTAAAGGGGAGGCCGAATAGAGCGAGGGTGTTTATTAGAGGGAACATGGTACTGCATTTGCATGCGACTTGGGACGACTCCTTGTTTTGGATGAGGCATTCATTATGCGCAAAACGTTAGGATAACTTGGACAAAACTAGTCCGATTCCTCTGGAAGCGGGCATAACTGTTTGATGACCCATTCTCTCACATAGTTTTTCATAACCCGACATGCTCTGCTTTCTCTTAGTGGCTCCACAGGACTGGAAAAGAGACTGTTGTCCTCCAGGTCCACTGCGTCCTTCCCTGTTTACTCCCATCTTTACCCGTTTGAAATGCCAGGGCAAGTTTCTTATTGACTTTTTTCAAGCAAGTGTTTAGTTAAACATCGTGTTGTTGCTCCTCTCAACTGCCTGTATGGCGTCTGCTCGTAAGTTTCGCATAGTCATTGCTTTGCGATGGCTCACGCCGGCGTTTAGAAGAATGCGGCGAAAACGAGGAGTGGAAGCCTGAGGAGCCGGAAGGCACCTGCGACAACCCGCACCCGGAGCACCCGCTGGGCGGTCCGCCCGGCCAGAGCGGCTGCTTCTGTAAGCGGGACTGCGTCCGCCACGACTGGGGCCACGGCCGAGGACGCCAGTGCATCCCCGTGCAGGAGTGCCCCGTCTCCACCACCGCCGCTCCGGTCGCCTCGAGCAGCTCGTCCGCTGCTCCAAGCTCCTCCTCGTCGGCTCCACTGGTGTCGGTGTGCGCCAAGATCATTCCGGGCATCTGCCAGGTCGGCAACCCGCTAAGCGTGGTGCACTGCGACCAAGCCTGCGGTCTTCTCGTCGGCGTCTGCGCCGCACTCCCACAGCTCAACTTGGGCGCCCTCGTCTGCGTGTGCCTGTCCTAAGGCCTGTGCACCCCTTTAATTACCCGTTCAAGTCCATTCATTTCGTTCACGCACTTTGTGAACAGTAACGCTGTGTAATGTTTCGTTCCACATGCGCTAGATCCTTCCAAACAGTCTGTCTTTCAGTTCTTCAAATTATGAGAGAATAAAAGAATTTCGCTTGATCAGTCGCACATCCGCTGGCATAAGATTGGCCACAAGATTACTTGCGGTAGGGCATAACTTCACCAAAAGTATGTGATGACGGTGGCGGCAAATGACCGTGTTGATATCGTGTAACTGTGTAACTAAATAGCTAGACGTAAATGTATAGTAGTAGCGCATGTCACGACGGTTTGGGCTCATTCTATGAACTGCAATCGTCTCAGACGAGCGTTTTGACTCCACCACGTAGGTCACCGTCGAGCACGAAATCTTTCCTTTACATAAAGGTAATTCCATCTTAATTTTTTCCATTGGCGACGTTTTCTGGTGGTTAGAAATGTCTCTCTGAGCGTATACTTGGAAAAATTTCAGGAATTTTTCCTTTTTTCCGGGGATCGGAAAAATCAAAAATGCAAATCGGTGGCAAGCATCGGATTCCAAGATCAAATCCAAATAATTCCACATAAAAATGTACAAATTTGTTCGATACAGGCGACAGCTCATCTTTTTTTCTGGTTTTCCGGAAAATTTTCGAAGCTCTTTTTCGAAAAGTTACAACTCTCTGCATTGTTCCACTTAAGTTCACACCAAAAGATTCTTTGTTAGCATGACAGCTTGAGTGAAGGTAACGGATAGACAGTGTGTCTGGGCAAAGGGGACGAAGGAGAGAGAACGTAGCAAATTGTGGCACCAGTTATGTGCGTTCCGTTTGCGAAATGCCAGGCCTTTTCCTACGAGTTTACTCTTAATCAAGCGTCACTCGATTTTGCAATGTCTGTTGCTATTTTCATCCCGTCGAACGACGTCACTGCGGCTAGCATGCCCACGTCACAGAGCGTTGTGCACTCACTCATTGCGCCAGCTAACGGCCGGGTCGGTCAGCTATCAGGCGGCTATCGACGCGTAGTGCGTCCTCCGAAGCACAACTGCGAGGGCCAGCCCAGCCCGACTCTGAGGTCGACCACGGCGCCATTCCTGCCCAGTGGTCGGCCAGACCTAGCCGTTGGGCAGCGCTGAACATTGATTATGCTACGTACTCCCCAAACGTCCGAAGTAAAGTCGCTTCTACGTTATTATGCTTCGCATTTGACGAGTATTTCCTAATTCAGTCCGCAGTTTTAAAAGCCCGTATTTCCGAGGCGTACTTAGAGAAAAGCGTATCTATCCGCACTAACTTTTAGGTATCTTACCGTAAAAAAAACGAAAATGTCCGGCCCAATTTTGGTGAATTTTTAGCCCGTTTTAGCAGAAATACACATTTAAATTAAAACTGAAATTTCCTATTGATTTATTGTATAAGTATCCCATGCTAGAAGTCGATCAAGAAACTCCCCCTGAATAAATTAGATGAAGTACGATTAAATGTTTTCCTTATTTTTGAGATGCTTTCTAAACGGCGTAATGTTCAAGTTCCCGACATCGCGCGGTTTCTCAAACCAAACATTTTTGTCTTAAATCGTCAGTTCATGCAAATCTAGGAAAATGGTCGCTGTCCGCATTGAAATGAAGGACCCTGAAGCAGTGTATCGCCAAGGAGACGTCATTCAGGGCAACGTTACGCTGTCTCTTGCGAGTTCTACCAAACTGCAAACCGTTGAGTTGAAATTCATCGGCGAGGCAAGTACACGATGGCTGCAAGAGAAGCATTTGTACAGCGCCTGCGTCGAGTACTTCCGCGAATCCAGACCGCTGGTCTCATTCGATAGCTGGTCGAACATGCCGGCTGGCAACTACGAGTACCCATTTACATTTACGATACCCACGACGATTACGAATCCGGATCACCCGGCTGGGAAGCCTCTGCCGCCCAGCTTCGAAGGTACGCTTCAACAGGACGGCCACGTTTGTGCCTCTAATGAAGAACAGAATTGTGTTTGCTCTGGAATAGACATGGCTGGTGCATGCCTTGCCGACTTCCGTGCCGTGCTGACCCCTCCGGGACGGTCGTTTTCCGTGCCCTTAGCCGTTCCTGTTTTCGTTCCGTGAAAGTACGGAACGGAACACGCCCCGTTATGTCCCGAAGACAGCACGGAAGGGAACCCGAAGCGGTACAGCCCGCCTTCCGTCGGCGTACCTTGTTGACACTGCGCCATCCACCGAGAGAGAGCTAGATATTCGTCCGTTGCACAAATTCCATCACCCAATGCCATGCGGATTTCAGGCAAGTACGGCTCCGTGAAGTACTACTGCGAGGCGGTGATCAAGCGGCCCTGGTATGACCGTAACGTTCGCTCCGAATCGACGTTCAAGTTGCTCCCAGAGGTCGACCTCGACAACATCACCTGGTTGCTTAAGCCGGAGCTGCACAAAGTCGTGACGGGCAATGTCGGAGTTTGCTTGTACACGAAGGATCGGACCATTACCGCGGAGGTAAGGCTTAGTGGAGTCGTCTAGGTGTCTCAAGGGATGGGCATAGGACAATTTGGCAAGTCGTAACCGTGCTTACTACCACTTGCGTTTTTGACCGAATCTTGAGCCAGTTGTCCGTTGGAGAAACTAGCAGATGGGGACTATTCTGCTATGGGGACTAAATTCCATCCTTACGCACTAAAACACATGGTGCACCCTATTCGAAAACTTCTCTCTATGTAGTTCGGTAGCATTCGATAGGCATTCAAAGTTTGTGTAAACTGCAATGGATTGATTAAATCTATCGGTCAAAATAATTAAAAAAATTAAGGTTAAAAAACAATTAACGTTAAAACAAGATCAAAAGTAATAATTAAAGTTAAAACACAAACTAATAATTAAAATTAAAACGTAAAATAAATAAATTTTAAAAAATTTGCCTCTCATTTTTATGGGATATCGAGCAGTTGGCATGCATCCGCAGACCGTGGCTAAACGCTTTTTTTGTATAAAACCTACGGCATACGAGCTTTCAAGGCTGCACAATACAAAGCTTCAATTTTTTGAGGAGATTCCCTTCGAACACGCACTCCCCGTTCAGACCCTAATTGGTTTTCGAGCAGAAGTCGTTCGACACAGTAGGATTCTCTTCTCAGCGAGCCGTTGCTACGCGTTTTGGTGGCGAGATCCCGATATGGATCAGGTATCCATACGGCGCCGCACTCAAATGTCTTTAATCGCGCATTACATTACAATCCCATTTGACAGAATACCGAACGTCGCTACGTTTAGATCAAACTGCCAAAGTCGAACTACTTACCCGGGGAGCATGTCCCGGTCGCTATCGAGATCGCCAACGATTCCGACCTTCCGGTGGTTTGCATGGAACTTCGCATCGTCGAGATGTCCGTTTTGATCGGTCTAGGCCTAACGAATGATCGCGTGGAAGTGAAGACCCACTTCGAGACGCTCGGCTATCTCAAGGAGAGCTTCCAGCTTACGCCGCACTCGAAGGGATAGTACCGGCGGACCCTTCCGATGCCCGCCAAAGCGAAGATGGTTTACACCTCGTTGATCATTAACATTTTGTACTACATCGAGGTGAGTGTCAGACTGTATCCATTTCCAGGTGAAACGATAAAGAGGAGTTAAGATAAAGGAAAAAAACTAAAATGGCTCAAAAAATTCCGCTAGGCCGCCTACCGCACCCGAGCCTATTTTCCGTCTGAGACTCAGACGAGACACACAGTGTTCGCCAAGCAGGGACGTTCACCGGTGTTGTCATAGGTGAAGATCGTCACAGACAGCGTCTTCTGCAAGGATGTGACGGGCTCGATGATGCTGCACATCGGGACGCCGTCGACCGACGCTAAGCGCTGTTGCCAACCAACCTGCAGCAAGAGTAACTGACCTTCATTTCTTCGTTGCCTTCGGCGCCGTCTAAGCCTGCATCCCAGGTGGAACTGGCCTTCGGGGGGGGGGGGGAGGGCATTCTTTCAGCGCTCGAAAAATTGCCTTGGTCCCCTTTCGTAGGTTAAAAATTTCGAATTTTAACCCTTTTTAAACTGTTTTTTAAATAGTTTTTTTCAAAAAAAACTGACTAAAAAGGCTAACTAAAGTTTAGGCGATTTTTTAACCAATAGGGGCGAACAAATACATCGCCCTTTTTTACCCCCCCCCCCCCTCCACAGGTTGTAATCCGTTTTTGCACTGAATTGCCCGGAGGTCTGACCCCCCCTGTAATGATTACACCGTTTCTAGACAGCCCCTTAACTTGCGGCCGAACGTTTCTTTCATATTTTCTCCAGTGGAAAGCGTTAGGCCGCTCGGTACAGGAAGCGAGTTAAACAGCTATGAATTATAGCCTAATTTGGCCTCTCCCTATACGCTCGGTGACTTCTGAGTGTTTACTGCACCTTTAGTAATTAATTCTTTTATAAATAACCATTTTAGACGATCTACCGCCATCTTACTCGGCGTCGGTGTCCGGCGCCTAAATCAGTTTGTTCGATATCAATCGGAGATGCACTGCCTCCTTGAAACTTTTTTTCGCTTGCTTTCAGTTAATCTTCATCGTAGAATATCTTTAATTTACCGCCATAAACTACCCTACCGTCGAGCAAACAGCCCCATACTTGAGACCTGGCGGTCCGCCAGGGGCGGACAAGGATGAAGGACTTAGTTAATGAGCTAAAGGAGCTTAGTTAAAGAGCTTTAAGAGTGCACTTCTACACGTTAAATTTTTTTCCAGACCCAGCAGATTTTAATAGAGCAAAACAAAGAGACCACATGGAGATAGAAGCTTTCAAATTTCTGGTCGCAGAGATCAGACCCTGGTCCCGGGCCTCGACAAGTCTCGCAGGCCGGTTTGACCTCCGTTTGAAAGGTCACAGCACGTATAATGTACGACTGCCTCCTGTCCGCTCTTTAGGCAAAGCCGCCTTCGACGCTTTCCCGCACACCAGCTCCAGCTGGCCCGCCTACATCTCAACTTTATACACTTCAACATCAGACTGAAACAACGGTCTCGCATACTGCAGGACTTGTAGGCAAATATCTACGGTCTGTTCGTTTCCTTGCACGAGCCGCATACGCAGGAGTTGCGGTAGCGCCGAGCAATAGTCGTAGGCGATTCGCAGTTCTTCGAGGTTAAGCCGCAAGGCTCCGAGTTTATCGAGGCTGAGGTCGTCCATATCTCTCTTGACGAGGTTCGCTAAAAGAAGGGTCAAGGAAGCTGTCTAAGTCGTTGAAAGCTTCCGTGAACGGTGCCGATCATTTGCTCTTCCCAGAATCTATTTGCGGAAGAAAAGCACCTGCTTCTGTTTGAAAACATGTTCCAGGCAATTTCCCGCAGCTACCTAGGGAAGTCTCAGCAACTTGCCCACAGTTTACGTTGCGTAATTTGTCTTACGCGATTCGTCGCTAGGTAATATGGGTGGCACTAGTGTTAGAACCGAAAAGAACGAGGATATGTCCGTTTACAGGCTTTCAGGGCTGGCCTGGAACGAGTTGCAGTTGCATGAGCCCGAGGGCCTAGGTCCAAGTGATCAGCAATTTGCTTAAGTTGTCCGATTCCGAGGCCTTTCGACAAATGACGCTTATTAACTTGCTTGATTTGCGTTAGTTACCGCAAATCTTCTTGGAGCGGTTTGCTAACTATACGTCACCCTTAAGGCTGGCTTCGCCCGTCTACTTTTCCGGTTTTCGGCAACTCGCCGGTGTTCTCTCACTGACATCGTACTAACTCGTATAGGCGGGGCTTACCTCCATAGAAGAACGTCGCCGCATTCGTCGTGGATAGCATCGTTAGCAACATTACGACCAAGAATGTCACAACTTGAGCAGGAAGGAGAAGCATCTAAATGGAATAAAATTGGCTGTACCAAGGACTCGGTGCGAATCTTAATCGGCATCCAAATATCGGTCGCTCTGGAATCGGAATCGACAACGGCAATCTGTAAAAAAACCGATTTCCATTGGGCAAAAATACTTTTGATCTGTATCATATTTTTAGGCCTAAAATCGGAATTGAAATCGGAATCGTCATTGAATATAGATCATTTTCCGGAACTGCGTAAATTTTGAAATCGGAGTAGGCTTTGGGCCTGAGAGGCGCCCATCAGTGAACTATACACAACTGGACCCAGTCCATGGACGGTTCTACTAGTGCGCCACTAAACCTCTAACATCTGGCGCTAACCGCCCGTGCGCCATTTATTATTCATTTAGCGCCTTGAATTCATTACCCTCTTACCTTTGCCGGAATAGTGCGAAAGTCGCGACGGACGGAAGGGCGGAAATGCCAACGGCAAAGGCCATCAACCCCTGTTTGCCACGTGTCCGACCGACCGTGTAATTCCCCTGTTTTCAGCGGCATTTGCACAAGGAGGGCAAGAAGATGTCCTTTCCTCGAAGGGTGCGGATGTGACGCTACAAATGGGTTAGCTTGGCATTGTTTTTCGTAGCTTATGTTTTTAAGACGAATAGTCGTTTGTACGGCCTTCGTTCTTGCAAAGGTGTTTGCGCATCTTATGGCTCGATGTACTCGGAATGTCGGTAGCTTGATGCTGGCTTGCAGTGGCGTATCTAGGATCCAGTCGGGGGGGGGGGCGCGCATGGTAAGGGGGGACCCTTTGCAATTTTTCATTTTATGCAAACTTCGAGATTAAGCTTCTTTGATGATGCGAAACGTTTAATGTTCGTCGGAATCATCACTCAGATACAGATAGGCATAGTCAGAAGATTTTCTGCTTCTGCACGATCCATAAGCGGGATTCTCGGCTTCCTCGAGACTTGTAGTGTCGGCATATAACGCCTGCGTTTGCGTTTTTCCATTTTTTCGAGGACTCTCTCCGTCGAGATCGGAACATCCTTGTGCGAGTGAGCCAGCGCAAGTCCTGTTAGTCGCTGCTCCGTAATTGTGCTTCGAAGGTAGCTCTTGAGTCGCTTCATGTCGGAGAAAGATCTTTCGCTTGCCGCTAAAAGTCTAGGTGTCAAGCTAAATCAAGGTGCGTACAAACCACTGGAGACGGGTATAGTCGCGTATATGAGGAGCAGCTTGTGAATGTCCGGTGTCGACTCGGCCCTGCATCGTCGGATCGCCTCACGGACACCGCAAAGCGTAGCAGGCATGCGCGAGCATTTTGCTTTCCAATGCTCGAACTGGCTCTTGATGTAGTCCTTGTTCTGCGTGATGGCCTTGGACTCTGCGTAGAAGTCGGCAATGTGCTCGATGTCGTTAAAGGAGACCGACGGCACGCGCTGCGGAAGAAGGTTGCTAATGGAGGCAGCTAACGCGAAGTGCGAGCCGAATTGGTGATCAAGACGAACGACGAGCGATTGCAGGAAACGATCGTAAACAGGCCCTTTCAAGCTGCCAAATTCGGGCGCCTCAGGCTGCAATCGAGTAGGAACTAGGTTTCAGCAAAATCGCTGATGCTTACCTCTAACTACAATTAAACTGAAACGCGAAACTCAGTAACTCATTACTGAAACGCGAAATTAGCAAGTTATGAAAAAACACTAATGCTTAGTCACCGTCGAGGGGTAAATGCTAAGCAAACGCGTCGCCTGCACGCGTGTCGGTGCTAATCGATAAGCGGACTCCCCGCTAAGCGGCGACTCGTAAGAACATGCGGCAGCTCAGCAGCTGTCAGGTCGCGCCTTGCTCGAGCCGGGCCTTCGGCCCGGCTCAAGGGGGGGGGCGCCCCGCCCCCTAAATACGCCACTGGTGGTGAGGCAGACGAGCGTCACGATCATGAACGACATGTTCCAATGATGTCCACCTTGGTGAGTTTCGTTTTTGGCGGAGTGCGTGGCTACTTTTAGAACCAGCGCACGCTTAGCCTCTGTTGACTTGACCATGATCTTTCTTGATTGACCATCGATTTTTCTTTCGTAGCGCACCCGGCACTACGATCGTCGCAGTAGGTCTGGCTTACAATCTATTCAACAAAATCCGTCGATTGTTCATCCCGTAGCGCATCTGGACTACAAACGCCGCATAAAGCTCTCTTGGAGCTAAGCGCCTCCACGTTGTTTCACCTATACGCCAGAAACGCTGAAGTGCGACTGAATGTGGTACGTTGACTTGCAAGCGCTGCTACACATCACCAGCAAAAAGACGTACTGTCGAGCTTTCCGCTTGCATGTTCGCATGCCTTGAATTGGGAGCATAATACTGAATCATCCTCCCTGTTAAAGAACAGCATGCCCACAACATTTTTGGTAAATGTGCTAAAAAATTGCCCGATAGAAATCCCGTCAGAATTTCTGTGTGACTTTGGTTTTTAACGATTTATCGAATACCATTGACGCACAGAAAATCAGTATAGAGCAGTCGTTCCTCTTGTCTTGGGCACAACGTTGGATCTTCGAAGTCGATACATGTCCGCGTACGCCTTGCGCAGTTGCGAGCTATAAAAAGCTCGTCAGTTCTGTTCGTTCGCTTCTAGCCTGGAGCCTAACCTCATCGAGAACAAAAAGATCGGGCTGCTAAAGCAGACGACGTCACCGAGGTACTTGTACGCTATTTGAATCACTCCCGCTAGACCGGCGTTTTCGACGTACATGGCGTACGTAACGGCAACGTAGAATCCCAGCCATATGACATGTACCACGAACTGAAGTAAGGCGTACACTAAACCGTTTTGCGAATNGGGGGGTGGCGCGCCGCCCCGGGCGCGCCCCCCCCCTAAATACGCCACTGCTGGCTTGTACTCCGGCCGGTAAGGAGCATAGCCCCATCATTCATAACCTAGCATTCACTTTTTGCTTTTTTCCCATCAACCCATGTTTGCCATGTGCCCGCCAGACCATGTAATTCCCCTGTTTTCAGCGGCATTTGCGCAAGGAGGGCAAGAAGATGTCCTTCCCCGAAGAGTGGGCATGTGACGCTACAAATGGGCTAGCTTGGCATTGTTTTTCGTAGCCCGAGTTTTTATCAAGACGTATCGTGGTTCATATGGCTTCATTCTTGCAAAGATGTTTGCGCATCTTATGGCTTGATGTGCTAGGGATGTAGGTAGTTTGATCCTGATTTGTACTCGGGCTTGAAGAGCGGCATGTTTCGTCATGCGTGTCCTAAAAGGCTGCGCCTGAATCGATATTTTCGACACTGAAAAATATGAGCGCGCTAAGAGTTTCAGAACTAGCGCAGCTCGCCAGCTGCAGGGTCAGATGACGGCATGAGATCTACCGACAGCTTCGGCTTGGCTGTACCAATGCGACGTTTGCACAAGGAGAAGGTGACGATGTCCTTTTCATCACATTTCGTACGGGCACAACTGTACGCTTTTTGGTAGAACCGTCATGCCGACGTGAAGGAAACTACTGAACCAGCACTGGCATTGATTCGGACAGCCAATTTTCTATGAGGAGCCGCCTCGAGTAGGAGCCCAGAAACGGTATCAATAGATTCCTCCAAAATTACTGGAATAGTATTCTTGGTCTTATTCGTCGAAGTACAATGCTCATCCTCGCGGGAAAAGCCGGTGCACCCAAGGAGAAAACGGTAATCCACTTCTTCTTACCTGGGCCTCCGTCTTTACCTTGCTGAACGAGTGAATACGACTTACTGGTGCTCGTCTGGCATCACATGTCCGTGGAAACAGGTAATGCTTTCGGGTTTTATGGCCTTGCTAAAGCAGTCGCTTGACCATGAGTGTCCATCTCGAGTTGGAACACAGACCGGGTATCGACAGAAACCCCCATGATGCTCTGATCAAATCGATTCGACAAAACCGTTCGCTTGGTTTGCACGTGCTGCTTTGCATTTTGAGGCACGTGACATTTGCATAAATAGATGCGCCAAGCGTAAACAGACGGATCATTACAAATGCGATGATGCATCCATCGAAATTGCACTCGCGTTCTTGCAAATATTCTGCGCCGAGTGATATGAAAGGCCCGACGGGCTTTCTGGACATTGCGACCTCTTAAAAAGCTTTAATGACACGATTTAGGCTTTCAGGACTGGATTAGTGGGGTTGTCACTCCACCATGGTCCGAAAAAAGCCTGAATTGTGGCCCAAACCAGGCTTAAATGGCCTCCTTGTATGAGTTAAAATATCGTGACAAATGGTATACTTCGCATATGCTTTCTATATTTGACCTGTTTTTTACTCAAATTATACCAGGTTTCCCAAATTGTTTTTATTTAAACTTAAAGGGCTTTCTTTGCCAAGGAGCCCACCAGGCCAGGCGGGACTTGTACCGGCTTTGTACCGCCGACAGGGGCGTGCGTGAGGTAGTGTTCGGTAAGACCCCCCCCCCCCGTGCCGCTCCCCGTTCCCGTTCTGA
>JNEY01000082.1:86645-98124 GCA_020875895.1 Aphelenchus avenae | reverse complement strand
GACCCCCCCCCCCCGTGCCGTTCACCGTTCCCGTTAAAAACGGGCACGGGAAACGGGAACGGTACCGTTCCGAACGGCCCGTGCCGAACACTAGCGTGAGGTACGTCTGACTTGCCATCCTTTTGCTAAATAGGGCCCTATTAAATGAACATGCGGCCCTGCGTGCTTTGTTCTAAAATTCCGCACTTTAGAAGCACTATGCAAGACGTTCCAATCGTCGCCGCCTTACTCTGTGCACTGTTATGCACCGCTTGTGCGAACGACTGTCGACGTGTGTACTATAACATTGACTGCACCCAGACATCTGGACCTGCTGCATGTAACGGATGGTGCAAGAGCCTTGCGTGGACTAGTGGAACATGCTTCGCTCTTCCGCAAGCCTGTCCGGGCGCTAATGCTGGTCAGAAGGTGTGCTATTGCAGCTGAATGACGTCGATTCGGGTGGGCTGCTTGAGGGCTTGAGATATGTCTGTCTCTGCGATGAGCTGTTGTTGTCACTTTATTTATCAGTCTCGTTCTCAGCTGTAATGAGAAGTCCGATGTAATGCGTTCAGTAAGAATCAGAGTTCGAAATGGGCCCACAAATGCCGGGCCCGGCTGGGTCGGGCCCTGCCCCAGTTTCGTCAGGCGAATAGCAAATGATCCTTGAAAAGTCACACGGTACATAACAACAGCAAATAACTTCTAAGATGCTAAGGGGGGAGGGGGGGGGAGGACATGCTATAGCGGCTCGCTGTCGAATGTAAGCAAGAGACCCAACTGCCCGCGACGCTACAAATTATCCCCCATGCAAAACTGACGTTATTTCGGGATTTTTGTGCATGCCGACCCCCACCCCCAAAGACCTCAAGGGGGCATGTCTTCGGACGGAGACTCGGACTCGATGTTAGGTCCACAACGAATATTACCCCAAGTCGGAGTCCGAGTGACCTGTTTTTACGTGTTCGTACTTTTTAAAACGCGTATCGATTGTCACCCGGGTGCGGCGCCTCCTTCCTCGGACACGGGGACCACGAAGAAAAACGACCAGGACAGCCGAGGAGTGCACTGAACCCTGAAATTTGGCGTTCGTCTTGCGAAGAATTCAGGGCGGACTCATGCCGTCTTCTGCGAGCAAATTAAAGAAAAAAGGCTGGGAGAAAAGGCCACCCCGTCTCCCTTCACGACCTCCCATGGCTACAAAATGTTCCAAATATCCGCCACAAAATCTCAGCAATGCACAAAATAGTTAAAAAAGGGGTTTTTTCCAAAAAGAGGCCGGCCACGGAGAAGAAATCCGAGTTTGCGAGGTTTAATACCCGAAATACAATCTTACTCTTTTTGGACGCCCTCCCCTCCATCCGCCTCTTACTGCCATTTGACCGTTTTAAAAGATGTCCCTGATAGCTGGGCTTCGGTGACAACGTTATAACAACAGCACCGAACTACCGGTAAAAGGCATGCCCTAGGCGTTAGGGACGAAGTCGTAAGTAATGTTGAAGCTACAATGAGGGTCGACTCCTCACTTGCCCTTCTGCGACTACAGCAATTTCCCTACGCAGCCTAAGAAAAAAGTTCATTTCACCCTGTGACTTGTACAAGGCTCTTGCTGTCAAACATTCCACGGTAAAAACGCTCGGTGAGCTTAGGTGTTTTTGCTTAAAACACCGAAGATGGTACTCCTCATATGATGTAGCCGCCGCCAAGATTTGGCCCCGTAAAGAAGTGATTTACTGGTGTATTTTGGCGGCCGATCGCGGCCGAATAAATGTAACATTCCGCGCATTTTACGGCCTTCTCGCGTTTCACGTACTCGAAGGCGATTAATCAGCCGCACAACATTATTTCGGGCGGGCGGCAACGTTTCTTCTGCGGTCGCGAAGCCGAAAGGTGCATGCGCGGGGAGAGTGCCCCGGTCGGTCATCATATGATTACCCCGCTGTAAAGAGACGTTAACGATCCTATCTTCGTCGTTTCTTTCCACTCGTAAAAACGTTTTGCGATTAGTCTGGTACGAAACTCAGAGGGATAGAGCCCAAAGACTTGCATTTTTCTCAGCTTTTAAAACTTAGACTCTTAGCTTCGAGTCGCCCACGTCAAAAGACAGCATGTGTTACTGAATCTCCATGCATGCCCTCCCACCCTTAAGTAAAATGCGTTTAAACCTTCTCCTTCTTGCACGCTATGCATGTATGCGTAGCGGGCTCCTTATATCTGTAAGCAGGAGACCCATTGACGTCCCCCATAAATGACCTTTTCTTCTGGACGTTACTACGATTGCGGCGGCCGATGGCCGCTGTAAAATTATACGTAAGGGGGATCCAAGGAAGATTTTTTTGGGGGTCAAAATATTGGCCATCCGAACCTCTTCCCCCCTAAATTTGGATCATCGGTACACTACTGGCATGTAGCATTAACTTTAACTTACGCACAGTGGCGTAGCTACCCTTGGGGCAGGGGGGAAGGGGGGACCAAGGGAGATTTTTTGGCAGCCAAAATCTTGGCCCACCCTAACCTCTTGCCCCCCCCTAAATTTGGACTGCTTCATGCCGTCAAATTTCATAGAAGCTCAAAGAAAAACCGTTCAAAATATGGGCGATAATAACGAAATTTTAAATCGAAAATTTGGCAATTACAATGAAAAACTGGTCCGTCGAGGCGGGCCATTTTGTCTAGTGCATAGCGTCACGTGACCCCCCCCCCCCCGCCCCGGACCCTCCCCCCTGTGCTGCTGGTGCAACACCCAACCAAGGCCCAGCTCCCTATCTGTGACCGTCACGAACTTTCTGGACGCTCCCTTAGTGTATATGGATGCCGTGAACTTTTAAGCCTTCCGTGCTTAAGAAGCCGTCACCATGATCACCAACTCCTTCTCCGGGCATGGCTGGGAAATCCTCAAGCTGCCGGCGACTCAAGAGGACTTATTCAAGCACTTTCTCAGCAGCAACTCGCACAAGAAGCTGGCACTCGTCAATCCGACGCCAGCGTCCATGAACGGTTTCGTAGAGAACCTAATTAGCGTACGTTTTGTCGAAGGGAAATCGAGCATAAAAATGGGAAGACCAAGGGGTTCAGGACAGGAAAAGGAGAAGTTTTACGCGCTAGTGGTTCCCAAAAAAAAGAAACCACTGAGATGAGCGACTAGTTTCATGCATTGGCAGGAATGTATCGAAATTCTTTTTATACTTCCAAGTCGAGATCTGATTGTTTAAAAAATCGTATAAATTCGAAATTTCGATACGCGTACCTAACCCACATAAACAAACCTAAGCGCTTGTGTCACAGCCTAAAATAGCGTATTCCCATGATGTCGTATAACATAAAGGCAGTTATTTTGGGATAACTTAATACACTAAAAAGCCACACTTTTTCACGCGGAAAAGGTGTAGCTTTTGTGAAAATTCCAGGTCCATTTACCAGGATCGAGGACCTGTCCATTTAGAAATTCCTCCAAGGCAGGTCGGTCAGCGAGAGCAAGGCGAAGCTCCAGATCAGCCTCGAGGAACGCCCTCTAGACGCTAAGAGCCGCATCGTCGTCAACCGCCGAATCAAGCAGGTGCTCGAGATCTGCTACCACTCGCCGACAGTCTACCAACGAGCGCTGAAGTCCCACACAGCGTCGTTCGTCTTGCGCATCCAAAGAAGCAAATATACGGCCGAGTAAGTCGGGCGGACTCCCAAAAACGAATTTTAGAAAAGTGCGTGTCGCCTGCAAACGGGTAGGAGGAAGGGGCTCAGTGTGTCTGAGATGGCCTGGTGTACTAGAAGGATTAGGCCGGGAAGTTAGGATTCGCCAATTCGGCCATTTGTGGCTTTGGAAATTCGAATTCATATCCGGCCTGATAACCGAATCCTTGCAGCATAATCAGAAGCAGTGGCGTACCTAGGACCCCTCCAGAGGGAGGGGGGAGGGTAAGGGGGGACCCTTACCTATTTTTTTTACCTTAGCCGAAAAAAATGCCTTGTTCCTCCCTTTGGTAGTTTTCTGAAGTGTCCAATTTGACCCCCTTGGTTGTTTAAAACAGGGATTTTTTTGTTTTTAAAACTAAAATACCCCGTCGCAGGGGCTGACAAACAGATTTTTGTGATTTTAGGCAAATATTTATTGAAAATTTGAGTAACTGCCCGGTACTGAGAGCTTATCGTACCGAAAATAGCCCACCGCCAGAGCGATTTTTACTCCGAATCCTTGCAGCATAATTAGCGTTTAACGCAGCTTCGGCGCAACTGCATCCAGGACGACAGGAAAGTCCCGCAAATCTAAGATTCTCACAATTTCCAGACAAATCGTGGTCAAAGTTGAACCGATTTCAATAGTTTATTCACAAAATTTTTGCTAGCTCTTTTTTGTTTTGCACGTGCTTACCGCCGGACATAAGCGCGACCCAAAATTGTGCTAACTGGGAAAGCAAGACGTTGTAGCGTCAGCTGCTTTAACGAAGGCACGCGCCTTAGGCGTTCCTAAGTACAAGTTGAATGCATCTTTAATCTCGCTGAATAATATGCCTCGGCTAAGGTACTAGTTCAAAATGGGGGTCCGTCAATTAAGGAGGTAGGCGGCTCCGTAACGAACTAACAGTTTTGTACCTCCCTCTGCAACTTGTACCATTCCCAGCCTAAGTTTACGGGTATAGTCCGCAGAAATCTGTTGACGCTAAAAGGCGACGCTATGACGGCGGGGCTAAGAGATTCGGCGCTAAGAAATCGGGGGTAAGGTAATGCGATACCGGATCAAGGCCTTTCTACCGGTCAAATATTCCAGTTGTATCAAAGTGTTAGCGACATAATGTGTAACGTCGGCGCAAATTTGTCCTTCAGGCCATCCGTCACTGGCTCATGTCGCGAATGCAAGGGCCTGTGGAAGAAAGAGACCGGCACGGACTCCGACGGCTCCACGACGTTCATCTCGACGCTCTCCAGCCAAGACGGTAATCTCATGGAGAATGCCTTCGCGATTGCGCGACGATTGCTACAACGCGTTGTAGGACTGAACACCGCTTCGATGACCGACAGCTTCATCAGCGCGAGCGCACTTACGGGCCCATGCAGCGAGGACCTTCCGGAAGGTAGAACCAAAAAAGAGCTTTCCTCTCGACTGTCGTATCGTCTTAGACCTCGTAGAGGATACGGACACCCTGCGTCCAAGTGACACCGCCTCGCCCTTCTACGACGCAGTCGAGAAAGGACTGAGTAAGTTGAGATTTTTTCGGCTTAAGATCGGCAACCGGCACAGGTACCCTGCTCCGTGCTGTACTGACACCCCCCCCCGTACCGACCTCCGTACGGCACAGTACGCTACGATACGACAGTACAGCCGTAAAACAGTACGGTACGTACTAGTACTCATCGTACGAGCTCTAAATATCGTGGGGTCCTAGCGTACTCTATTGCCACTGCACCCCAAAACCGTACTGCGTGGCCGTACCTTGTAACGGTAGAACGGCAATACACTTACACGCCGTACGGCGTGTAAGGCCGACCGTTACTTTCGACCCGATGCGTGAAGAATCGTAGCCTGTCTCATCCGCGCCTAAGATGCATGGTTGGGCTCGTCAAATCGCTGCACCCGGATCCCCGACGTCTAGGTCCCGGTCCATTCATGAAAGTTTGCTGAATGAACCTGCTATGTGACTGGGTCGACCTACCATCCCAGCAAGGCTCGCGCAAGCCTGAGACGCTTTTCCGATGTGTGCGTGGCGCTACAGCTGCCCATTCCAAAGTTCTGAATCAGGACATACATAGCAAGAAAAGCTTATGAAATTTTTGATGGCGCCACGTTGTCCGAAATTTTCCTTGCTTTTCTGCAGTTTCACTCGAAACTACCTGTGATGGACCATGGACGCGCCCAATTGGCATTGGGTCCCTTTTCTGAACATGCTTACTAAACGGGTACAAAGTTGCTTCGAACACTCAGCTCAATCGCTCAACTGCAGTGACCGCACATTATTTCAGCCGATGCCATATGCGCGGCCTTCAAGAAGGTCCGCGAGTCGGGGAACTCGGAAGAACTCGTGCGCTTCGGAATCGACATCTTCGACGTGCTCGCCAAGTATAACAATGCCCATTCAAAGTGATCCGTCTCACGCTGAAGCCCCGATTTTCACTTCCGCGCCCAAACACCTCCTTAGTTGTTACTGCATGGTACACCGCTATGATGAAGCAATAAACACATTGAAAAATGCCAAAAAAGTAAAATCGGATTCTGACCTTTCAGGGTTTATTTTTCACCATCGGATAACTTTGGATCGGATGCCTAGCTTGTCTGCGCTGGATTAGTTTATTTCAAAGCACTTTTCGGCTTTGTGCAGGTACTTTCAAACAACGGACTTTTGGCGGCTCGTCAGTAAACCAGTAAATTTTAAGCTCGATACTGGCTAGTTTTGAGCAGTCCGCTTCGGTATGGATAGGGTATCGTATTTTCGCTAATTTATCCACCCATTCTAATTACGCCTACCGCTCCCTTTTTTCTAACGGCGTAATCGTTGCCTTACAACGAATACGCTCTCCATAAACCGCAATTTATGGGCCTGGTTGGCCGTAAGCGTAGGCCTCCTTGGAATTAGAGGGAGACGAATTGTTATCCGTATAAACATTTTATTGGAGCTAAGCCTAAGCCGTTGCTAAGCCGAAAGTTTTGGGTAATTTTTGCCAAAAACGGCCAAAAATTCACAAAAATTTGACCAATTTAGGTCGTTTTTGTACGATATTTCAGTATATTGGTACAAATATGCATCAGTTTACATAAACGGCTTTAGAAGAAGCAAGCAAGACTAGAAATACTTGAAGATTTGCCCAAGCTTTCGGCTTGGCAACGGCTTAGGCTTAAGCTTAAGAGGAAATTATTCGAGGGGGGACTATTCGGGGGAGGGGAATTATTATCCGTAACCCCCCCCCCCCCTCTAGGGAGGGAACTATTCGAGGGGGGAATTATTCGAGGAAATACGGTATTTTAAGAGGGCGAAAAAACCTGTCCATCGCTGGAACCATGACACAGCCATGTTCTTCAACTCTGAAATACAACAAAGCGGACAAGCTCATGTTTGGACCGAAAACGCTAATAAATCGCGGACGTCAGCTTGTTAGAAGCAATTATAGGCTGAAGATACTATCTTGAGCAGTCCGCTTCAGTATGGGTAAGAATAGGGTACGCTGCTATTCTCAAAAAAATCGGATTTCTTTTTTTCTGACAGCGTATTCGTTGCCGTACAACGAATAAGCTCTCATAAATCGCACGTGTGTTTCAAACTGCCGTAGAAGTGTCATTTTGGTACTTACTAGAGTTCGGCACCCGTACCGTTGTACGGGCCGTACCCGTGATTTATTCAAAAAAGTCGGTCAGGAAAATGCCAAAAAATTCCAAAATTTTGAGCCGTGGTCACGCCTCGGCCCACGGCACAGGGGGTATATCCGCCATCTCTATACGAGACGAAGCGTAAGCCGATATTCTCGTTAACCGAATTTTTGCACGTTAAGTAAAAAAGTTCAGCCCAGGTTGCCTCGTATCTCGGAGCTCTCTCCTTTTTCTGCGCTAGCAGCAGCCCAGGCGTATTTTTTCAAGTTTTTACAGAGCTCTAAGTACCAACCCTGCACAGACGGGCCCTAGGCCCGCCGGCCCCGGGCCTCGATTTCGCAGAACCAGCCGGGCCCCGGGCCGGGCCGGGCCTGGGGTAGGCCCGGCCCGGCCCGTTTAGGCCCGGCTCGGGGCTCAAAAATTGCCACATTTTGATCAAATTTTCAATACGTTTTTGGTAAATTTAGTCAATAAGTCGCTCTGACGGTGCCTGCGGCAAGCTATTTTAGGGGAAAATAATCGAATGTTTATTTTAAAATCATTATAAGGGGCAACACTTTAGCCTATGGAAAGTACCAAAGGGGGGACCAAGGGGATTTTTCGGGTCAGGGGTTGGCGGGACGGTGTGCCGGGCCTTTAAGGCCCGGCGGCGGGCCCGGGCCGGGCCCGGGCCTTGATTTGAGGCCCGCGGGCCGGGCCGGGCCTCGAGTTGAAGGCCCGTTGTGCAGGGTTGCTAAGTACTCCTAAGCTGTATCGTGTACTGTGCAGTATTTGCTCTAATCCCCCAGGCTTTGCGGCAGCTAAGCCTGTTCTTTTTGCTTGCCCTTAGGAGGCTTAGAAAGCTTTTATCTCCGGCATTAAGCAAATATCTTAGGTGTCACGAGTTAATTGCGGCTTTCTGAGACGCGAAGAAAGCATCGCGTCGCTTGGGGGATCTCTGAAATGTGCCTCATCATAACAACTTTTTGTTGCCCTCCGCTTTGCAGTGCGACGAAAACATCGAAACGCCGCTCGTCCGATGTGCGAAAATAACCCCGCGTTGTTGCGACTATGCAAAGTTAGTTCTCGGCTTAGCACGATTAAATATGCGCATTCCGCGATTCGGTTCGCACTGCGGACGCTGTTGACAGTAGCGGACTACCGAGAACGATAACACTTACGATCACGTAGGCTATGACGGACATACGCTATACGTTCTGAAGTAATGAAATTGATGGAGACGTAACATTTCGGATCCTCTACATGCGTAGACCAAAAACACGAAGAGTTTAAGGGCGGTAGGCCTCTTTAGAGCCTAGAACAACAGTGAACGAATGTTTAGCAGAATGAGCAAAAGTCAATTTTTGCCAAAATCACAAGAAGGGCGAGTGAGATTCCGACAGAAATTGAATTTTTAAGTTTTCAAGGCCCGCCGACAATTGCCGATTTATCACTTCGCGAAGGGTGGGGTTGGGGGCATTCAAAGCCGTCCGACGTAGTTTCTTAACCGTTAGCGGAAATGGATCCGCCGTAAGAGTCTCCCTCCCCCACTCCACCCCGAAAACAGTCCTTGGAGAACCAAAAGAACCGAGTTTGTCGGCTGGTAATTCCTATGTGAATAGACCAGCCCCTGCAGCAGGATGGCTCCCAGAAGCCAGCAGCAAGTTCCCCTCAGTAGCAGGGCTAAAAAAGATCTTGAGCAGGATAATGCCGCCACACAGCCTGCAGCCTTCTGATGCTCGTTAACTTAGCAGTTAATGAATTTATGGGTCGGAATGCCTAAGCCCGATTAGGCCCGGTCCAGACTGCTCGAGCTTTTGCGGCGTTCAACGGCCTTGATGGCCTGAAGTTCATCGCGATGGACCTGAGATTCCGTGATTGTCGGGGACTGAACAACCAAACTTTTTTGCGTTCAACTGGCATTTCTGTCTAGGTTCTCGTTCACAATATACTTCGTTTAATCGCGAAATACCTTTTATCGGTTCTTATTAAAACCCCAGCTCATAGTCGTCGATAACGGTTTTTTTCCTGTAAGTCTTTCTTTGGTTTTAAAATATTTTATGTTTAATTTTTGTTTAAATTTATTTATTAATATTTCTATTATTTCCATTTGTGTAGTTTTTATTTTGCATTTTTATAATTTAAGGGACGCTGGACATTTCTATAACTCTGCTGGTGTACCGCCGTATGTGTCTTTTCGACCCTGAGGGTCCTGAACAGACCGTCCAGGCCGCCTCGGGGCGGGCCTAGAATTACTTCAGACCTACGGACACCTCTTTCTACAACTGATGCCTGCCATCCTTCGTTGTTACTCTGTAGTAAGTCGCATGTGTACGACGAAAATCGGCGTCAACATACTGAATGGAATTGTAGCCCTCAACAAGTTGTGATGCCCTTTTCGTCGGACCGCGGCCAGACGTCAACAAGCCTCATGCGCAGCAGTTAACACATAACGCTTCTCCTGGAAACACTAATGCGAAAACAATAACAGCCCTCGGCCGCACGTCGGCGGCGAAAAACAATCTTTGGCTCCTTTGGCCGGTCAACAGGATACCGTACGCCGCGGGCACCGCGGACGGTGTCCCCACCGCCGAATGACGAAAGCTTACGCAGCGAGGTCAAAACATTGTCGAGTACACAAGAGTGACGGCTACGACCACGTCGAGGGTTCGTAGATCACAATGTTTGTGCGAGAAGCCAAATGGGGCGTCACTGGCAGGAAAATAGGCGCTTGAAATGCTTGTCCGGCCACTGATTCATCCATATCTCTTGGAAAATGGGCAAAATTCAGATCTCTCAATGCGTAGCACATTGCGGAAATAGGCCTGGGACGACGAAAGTTTCCGTCCCGTTCTACCCTTCCGTTCCGTACCCAATGACGCGTGGTGGGCCGGCGGTCAGGCACGACTGTGAGGCATGCTTCAACGGGGAGAAGAGCGCTAGGAACGGATAAAATGGGTTTTAAACCCCGTTCCCTTTTGCCTTCAAGCCGCCGTTCCACGCCCGTTCTCACACAGCCCCCAACAGTGTAGGTCAACTTCCCGTTCAGGTTGCGCGGGGACGGGGGGGGGGGGGTGTCTGGCCTAGAAAAGTGCTGGATAACTTCGAACCTGACACTGGGTCGAGTCCGAGGAAACTCCAACATACTCGTGGTCTTTCAGCGGTAGGTTGGGCTTGGCTGCTTTCGAGCAACATTACTATTTTTAAATCGAAACGGTAATTAACTTGCGCGGACCAAAGGAAGAATGTTCCCTGGTCCCTACCAGGGAACATACCTACCAGGGACCAGGGATCAAGGTGTAGCGGACTATCAGACACTGATCCGAGTGTCGGCCAGTCCAGCGAGGACACCAATCAGTTTCATTTCCACAAAGAACCAGAGTTACCACCAAGCGTGAGCAGCAGTCTTCCTAAAAAAAACAACAAACAGGACAGATAAATACGACTGCGCGATCCCTGGTTTAGGACTGCCTTAACGACCGTACTCCGTTTGTTGTTTTTCGTTCTCTTCCAACAGACGATTTACGCAGAAGGATCAACAACACAAGTATAAAATAGAAACCAATAAAGTCAAACACAGAGATCAAGTACTGACCCGACCGCACGACAAATGTCATCGAAGGTTTGTCGCCGCACCAGAAGCGTGGCCAAGGTTTCCGGTCCCTCTAATCCCGGCGGTAATGAGTTTGTTGTGCGCCGAGGTTTCGCGATGTTTTGACACTTAAGCCGATTTATGACGCGGCTCTTTGAAGTATTAAAGAACGATAAGCCTCATAAACCTTAGAGATTCTAAGCCGGCAAAAACCCACGTGCTTACGGCGGTCTGAGCTTTTACTCTTATGGGTTTTGCTCACGAAATCTGGCGTACGCAATGTAAGCCTTAAGAGGCTCTAGAAGCGTTCTCGCGATGGCTTCATTAAGGCTTAGGATGAGCCAAGGACGGCTATGGATGGCCTACAACTGCCCACCGCTAGACAGAAAAGCCCACAAAAGCGAATTAGTTTTATTTTCATTTTATTTTAACAGAGAGTTAGCAGCCTTTTTAAGCAGCGCTTCAGGCACGCGCTCTTTGAAGGGCCAAAAACGACAAATGGTGCTCCACTCGTCAGTGCACTACGTAAAAAAAGGAAAGGAATGGGCTACTGTGGGCCTAAACCAATCACGGGAGGGCCTAAAGTAACCTGCCCCGGTGGGTACGTGCACGACGTAAAAAGTAAGGATGGGCTATTG
>JNEY01000082.1:63459-77553 GCA_020875895.1 Aphelenchus avenae | reverse complement strand
CTCGCCGGGCCGAAGGCCCGGCGAGGTAAAAGGGGGGACCAAGGCAAAATAAAATGTTCAACGCAACTTTACCAAGGAAGCCTAAAAACCTCGTTGGCGGCGCCTGCGGCGGGCCTATTTAGGCTAAATACTTGATATTTTCGTCTGAAAAATCAATGAGGCCTTGGATTTTTTTATGAATTTTATTCCAAAAAGACCCAAAACCTGTTTTTGGCGGCGCCTGCGGCGGGCTATATTGGGTATAAACACGCCAAAATCAGTATTAAAAACCGCTATGGGGCAAAAAAGGGAGACTTGGGAAAACTACCAAAGGGGGGACCAAGGCATATTTTTAGGTAAGGGTCCCCCCTTACCATGGCGCACCCGCCGCCCTGACCGGATCCAATTTACGCCACTGGCGTGGGCCGGCGCCCTAAACGTCTATTTGGTGCTGTTGAAGGTAGGAAGCCAAAGAGCAAAAGCACAACACCGATAGAAGGCAAGGGGGACCCTTTGGAGAAGAATTTGTTTAGGAAGTTGGTAAAAATTTAAGATAAATTAGGTCTAAAATAGTTAAGAAGGGCTAAATATGCCATTTTTAACGTGACTTTAGTGGTTTGAGACCATTTTGACCCTACTTTGACCCACTTAGGGGTCCACCCCTCGTCGTTCCCCATCCCCTATCTTGAAATTGTACATACGGCCCGGCTGAGGCCCCAAGGGGGCGCCCAGGCTTGATCAGTTTTCGCTTCATCGGACTGTACGTGCGCGGGTCCTTTCAAAAAGCAAAAAATCCGTGATCCCGCTTGTCGCTAAGTCTTGAAACAAAAGTTTAGCAAGAACTTTTGCATATCGAACGTCGGCGATTTCACTCTCAAAAATTACAAGCGACACCAAAGTACCTTGCGAGTTAATCAAACAAAGTTCACCAACGTGCCGTCTTTTGTTCTTGGGCGCCGCGGATTAGCGGCACATCGAGGTGCTCGAACTGGCTTCCGGTACCGTAGCCTAAGGGCTTATAACTATCCGCGCATTTTCTTGCCTTTCGATAGAGTGCGTAACCAAACGGATAAACGCCGAGAACTTAAATCGTAGCCTGGACTCAGCTTATCGAAAATGCACAAAAACACATGGCAAACAAAAGCGTTCCGGTTAAGACCAGCTCATCTTCAGAACTTGAGGACCATTTGACTGGACATGTGACCTCGTCAAAACCTTTCAAGAGCGCTTAGCGCAGAAAAACCCGTCTTAAGACGTTATGCTACCGTAAAAAGTACTCAGCAGGACGGCGTACACTGTTTTGCCTACGTAGAGGCGTTGTTAAAGTGTTTTCCCGTACTCAAAACAGGCGGATTAGATTGCCACTGGGCACCGACTTTACCACATACAGGCATATGCGTTATTAAACTGTTTTCGCGTGCGTAAACAAATGGATTAGGTTGACGACAACGCCCCCGGTTAATGCGTCTCCTACATGTGTTTTTCTCGGATGTTGACCTCAGGTTTCGTCCCAGAAACGTATGATGCTCAGAAGAGGAAGGCTCGGAAGGACTCAGTGACGTCTTCCGATAGCATTGATGTGTCAAGGTTGCATAATCGGTTAAACAAATTAATCAAAAGCGCCTGCCTTAACGACCGGAAGGTCTGTGGTTGCAAGAAGTTCGGCGAGCGATAGCCATATGATCACGGCAAGTCGCGTGTCCCCTTGGGAGAGACCCTCTCCCCTCGTGCGGGGCGGAAGAACCTGCGGGAGGGGTAGTGTCAAATGTGACAGTACAAAGGCCGGATCTTAAAACTCGCTTAATACTAAAATAAATACTTTGTGGCTTCGGCTAGAGCTTGCTAAGTGAAAGGCGAAAATAGCAAAACGTTCTCATAAAGCATAGGCCCTTGTGCGTTAATTTCTAAGGTATGCGTCCAAGTAGATCATTCCAGTTTCATGTCACGAAGAATCGTGCTTGATCCCGCGCCTGTCATGCCCCTTTCTGTTTCGGATTCGTCAGTGATTACGATTCCTTAACGCCCACTAGGAACCGGGACGAGCAAAATGCAAATAGGATATTGGTCAGAGCCGAAGGCCTGTTTTCTTCGACCTACTTTTGCCCAGAAGTAGGCTATATTTTCTTCGGAGGCACATTACACCTCCGGGCTAACCAGTTCTCGGAGCGGATTAGCGAACGAAATACTCTCTCGATGAGTCTTAACCATATCTTCATCGAAACCGCGACTTCTTACCTTCGTTGCTACGGAGGAGGCAAAAACATCCCGATTAGCCGGTTATGACGACCACGTGCATTCCCCGTACGGACGTCGGACGCGTAGGCCCCGCACTCAGTCAGCGCCATCATGCCGTCGACCCTGACCAAGAGCTCCAGGGAGCCCTGCCCAGGAATCTGCTCTGACTAAGACCCCCTGATGATGACACCTCGGCGCCTTGACGCTCCCATGCGGTTTAATCTGTTTGCGGGCTCACCGGCAGAGTACAAACCGGTAGGAGTAAAAACACGGCTTAAACACAGAACATGTGGCCATAACAGTGGGATTAGATGTTCCGAAAGCATGCGACGAATATCTAAAGCAGCAATGGGAAAGACGTAGTTTAGCTCGAATGTTTCCACCTCCAGCGTCGGCAAAACATTTCGTGCTCAGTAGTTTCCTGATCACGACGGCATTCTCAATATGAAGACCGAGAGAGTAGCTGCGCTCCGCTCTGAAGCATCGACGTCATGCAATCGACCCTTACTAAAGAGCCCAACGCTCGATGCTAATACACCCATGCCTTGAGGCTCCCATGCGTTTTAATCTATTTGCGGGCTCAACGGCGGATTACAAACCGGTTCCATTAAAAACACGGCTTAAGACTAAAACACTAAGTTTGGCAAGAAATTTTGCAATTCCGGCGTCGGCGAAACGTTTCATTCTCAATGGCTCGAACATCGCCCTCATTACAAGTTACACCAAATGACACCAAAGTACCTTGCGAGTTAATCGAACAAAGTTCGCCAACGTTGCGATCTTTTATCCTTGGCGCTGCGCATTAGCGTGCACGCCAGCATGTCGAACTGGCTTCCGGTACCGTAGCCAACGAGCTTCGAACTACTTGCGCATTTTCTATCCTTTTGGTGTGTTTCCCTGGCGTAAACAAGCTGATAATCTCCAAGAACTTAACCTGGCCACCTTGAATCGGCTTAACGGAACGCACAAAAACACATGGCAAAGAAAAGCGTTCATGTTAAGAGCAGCTCATCTTTTGAACTTGAGAACCATTGGACCGGACAAGAGAACCCCTCTAAACCCTTCAAGAGCGCTTAGCGCGCACAAATCCTACGTAAGTCATTAGGATACCGTAGGGAGCACTCTGACGATGGCGTTCACTGTTTTGCCTACGCAGAGGGGTTATTAAAGTGTTTACAGCTGCGCAAAACAAGCGGATTAGATTGCCACTGGGCACCGACTTTACCGCATACAGACATATGCGTTATTAAACCGTTTTCGCGCGCGCAAACAAATGGTTTAGGTTGACGACAACGCCCCCGGCTAATGCGTTTCCTACAAATGTTTTTCTCGAAAGGCGTCTTCAGCGGTCGGTCGGAAATTGTGTGATGCCAAGTTGCCTTTTTAATGGGGCGTTCCATCGCGCATATGCGAAAAATCCGCGTGATGTACATTATAAAACACGTCCTTACGGCGGCCGCATTTTCAAAAAACACACTAATAGTAAAAGAAACTTGCTTTATGGCTTATTCTAAAGATTGCTTGATGGTATTTTGCGTCGAAAATTGCGAAATACTCTCATCAAACGTATGCCCTTGTGGGTCATTTTTTCGTGAATTTTTAAAACACAAATGACAAATTGCAATCACAAATGAAACTGTGTTGCAACACGGATCACAGTTAATTAAAGTTAGAATTTTTAATCTTGAAAAACAGTGCTCCACCACTGAGTACCGCGGTTTGACGTCCATCAGGAATCAGTGGGAGCATCCACCCTGTACAGCTCCGGCTTCGGCCCCGGCAGAAGACGTGTTTTCTTTGGCTTTATTTTTTGGCACTAAGTAGACTATGTTTTCTTCGAACGCACATTACACCTCCGGACTAACCAGTTCTGGGAGAGGATTAGCGAAGGACAACTCTCTCGATGAGTCTTAACTATATCTTTCACCGAAACCACCGCTTATTATCTTCGTTTCTATGGAGGGGGGAAAACAACTCGATTAATCGCTTACGACGACGATGGGTATTCCCCGTATGGACCCTCATCCATGTCATGCCGTCGACTCTTACTAAGAGCCCTAGGCCTGAATCTGCTCTGACTAAGACCCCTTAATGATGACACCTCGGCGCCTTGACGCTCCCATGCGGTTTAATCTGTTTGCGGGCTCAACCGGCAGAGTACGAACCGGTTGCGTTAAAAACACGGCTTAAACATAACACCATGTTGGGACCACAATGGTGGAATGCGAGATTCCGAAAGCATGCGACGAACACCTAAAGCAGCAGTGGGAAAGACGTAGTTTAGCTCGAATGTTTCCACCTCCAGCGTCGGCAAAACATTTCGTGCTCAGTAGTTGCCTGATCACGACGGCATTCTCCGTATGAAGACCGAGATAGTAGCTGCGCTCCGCTCTGAAGCATCGATGTCATGCAATCGACCCTTACTAAAGAGCCGAACCCACGTTGATACATCCACGCCTTGAGGCTCTCATGCGTTTTAATCTGTTTGCGGGCTCAACGGCGGATAACAAACCGGTTCCATTAAAAACACGGCTTAAACATAGAACGTGTGGCCATACGGTGGGATCAGAAGATGCGAAGAATACGCCTAGAAAAGGGGTTGAAGGGACCGGTAATTCAAGTATCACGGTAGCCTAACACGAACGTTTCCGCCTCCAGCGTTCAGCAAAACGTTCCGCGATCAGTAGGCGCAAAGATCCGTCTGATCATAAAAGACGTCAAAGTACTTTGTGAGTTAATTAAATCGTGTTGTGGTCTTTCGTCGTTGGATAGTTGCGGTTTAACGTTCCTTGGCAGGATGCCGACATGACTTCCGGTACCGTAGCCTCTAAGTGGGCTTCTAACTAGTTGCGCATACTCGACTGTTTTGGAGAATGTTTGCCTGGGCTAAACAATCGGATTAAAGCACCTCAAAGGCGACCTCGAATCGGCTTGTCGGATTGCGCAAAAACATGGCAAAGAAAAGCGTTCCTGTTGAGATCAGCCCATGTTGAGTACCGTTGGACTGAAGATACAGGACCTTTTCTAAGATTAACAAGAGCGTTACTAAATCTACGTAAGCCATTACAATACCGTAGAATCGCTAAGACGAGACTGCGTACGCTGTCTTGACTACACATAAGCGTTACTGAACTGTTTGCGCGCACGCAAAACAAGCGGATTAGATCGTCGGCCGCGGCGACGAAACATGTCTTGCGTTCAGGGACCGTCCGGAAGAACCGTAGCCCTTCAAGGGGTAAAGGATGGAGAGCACTTCGAGACCATTTTTCTTTTTTGCTTGGTTCTCTCCTCGAACGTACCATGCTGGTGACGCTTGTCTTATTATTCATTTAGTATCTATTCAATTTAGGAACTTAATTTGTTTATTTCATTTATTCTAATTAATTTATTTATTCAACTAGCCGCTTGGCGCGCTTCGCGCGCCGCGCGTCTAGGAAGTTTTCGCTTGTCGTGAGGAACCACGTATGGCACACATTTATCATTCTTTGGCAAGACTGTTGGTAAGCACGTGGGCTGCGGAATGATGCACTGGAATAGTATTGTACTGGGTGGCAGAACTGTGCAACAAGGAATGAAGTAGGATTGAACTGAGTGCGGAATCAAGTGAGTGCCACGTGGAAGGGAATCGTGGGCTTAAGCAGTGTGGGACAACAGCACGAAGGTTGGCGAAGTGGCGCAGGGTAATGGAGTGGTACCAGGTACCAGGAACAGATACCAGGAACAAGTACCAGGAATAGGTACCAGGAACAAGTACGAGGAATAGATACCAGGAAGACCTGCATGGAATGGTCACATACAACAGCAACAGGTAGCGCATAGCTCGAATTCGTAATCGAAAATGGGCCATTTCCTTCAATAAAAATTGCTGTTTGTGCCTTTTTTCTAAAAAATTCCAAATTTTATTTAGATTTTCTACACCAAAGGGTCCCCCTTACCCTATTTTACGGGTTTCGTTACGGCCCGTAACGGGTGGTCCCCCCCGTACCGTAGTCGTAACCGTATTTTACGGCTACGGCTACGGGTAGGGCCCATAATACGGTACGGATGTCCATCTCTAATTTAAGGTACGATGTGTTATCCTACCGAGACCTCGAACAGTGACCATTTACTGGGGGATCAAAGGAGGTCTTGAGAAAAAAAGACACTGATTCATAATCAGCTCTTCAAGGGCTTCCATTTGATTTACGCCTCAATGTTCCAGCACGATCTCAAAAAGTCGCCATTTTGGGGGTCGACCCCTTTTTAGGTGGTCAAAGGGGGAGGGGGCCTTGACACAAAAATGAAGAATGATTCATAATCAGCTCTTCAAACGCTATCTTTTGATGTACTACTCAATCTTCCAGCATGACCTCGAAAAATTGCAAATTCTGCCCCCCCCCCTTCTTCAGGGGTGTAGGTAAGGGGGAACCAAAGGGAGACCTTTGGTTCCCCCTTTTTTGGCGGCCTGAACCTTGGCCCACCCTAAGCTCTTGCCCCCCCCCCCCGCCCCCAAAATTCGGATCCTCGATACGCCACAGCATGACCTCGAAAAATCGCCCTTTTGGGGGCCGACCCCCTTTTTAGGGAGTCAAAGGGGGTCTTGGGACAACAACGAAGAATGATTCGTAATCAGCTCTTCAAGGGCTTTCATTTGAGGGAAACGGGTCAATATTCCAGCATGACCACGAAAAATCGCCATTTTTGGGGGGACGACCCCCTTTTTAGGGGTCAGAGGGGGTCTTCGGACCAAAACGAAAGATGTTTTGTAATCAGCTCATGAAGGGCTTTCTTTTGATGTATGACACGATGTTTCAATGCGACCTCGAAAAATCACCATTTTGGGTGGTCGACCCCCTTTTTTAGGGGTCAGAGGGGGTTTCAGCCAAAAAAATTATAAACTTGTTTCTTGACTTTTCACGGGCTATCGAATGATACCAATCTCGAGCGGGTTGCTCACAAAAAATCTTACGGACCCGGGAGCCGTTTAGGGTTGTATGGATTTAAGAAAGATTTAACCCCCAAAAAATACGGCGAGCAATAGAAGCGTTAGCAAAAAAACAGTGGCGGGTTTTTGACAAGCATGACCGTCAAATTAATTTTTTGGTCCCATCGAACATTAAAATCGTGCCGTCATGAGTGGCTTCGACCGGCCCCTCTATTTGTCCTCAACGTATTCCAATGGATATCGCAAATATTTTCAGTTTTCCGTTCTGACGTGTTGGCTCAATGTGCAGACGTACAAAATATGGCCAAAATGCGTGTTGTTGACGTCTGGGAGGGCCAAATACGTCGTTTTCCGTCATAAAACGCCGAAACCCAAAAAGGACCGGCCCGAAAGAAAGACAAAATCCCTCTCTCCACCCATCCGGGTGCGAAAATTCCATCTGAAACCGCTGGTCACCACAATTTGACGCCCACTAGACCAAGAAAAGCGCGTTCTTGGTGGACTTTTGGCCAGAATGTAGACTCTGTTTTCTTCGTTTCTTTGCCCGAAACTGGCAGATGTTTTCCTTTGATGTCTTTTTTTTGCTTGAAGCAGACAATGTTTTCTTCGACATATTCATTAAACCTTCGGATACCAGCCAGCTCTCGGAAGGGATTAAGAACGTCGAGAGCTCTCGACGCGTCTTACCGATACCCATTCACTCGAAACCGCGTCTTCCTAGTCACGTGTTCCACGGAGGCGGCAGAACAAACCGATTAACCGCTTAGGCCGACGCCGGGCACTCTCCGTACGGACGCAGGGGACCGTAGCCCTGCGCTGAAACCCTCAAGGCATGCCCTCAACTCTTACTAAGAGCCCTAGTGCTGACGCAACGACGGCTTGAGCCTCCCAAGCGGCTTACCTTAGCTGTTTTCGCGCTCTACCGCAAAGTACAAACCGGTTACATTAAAAACACGGCTTAAACATAACAACATGTTGTGTCCATAATGGAGGGATTAGTAGGTCCGAGGATAGGAAAAGTGAGGGATCAGAGCTGGTAAACTAAAAAAAGTCATCGCAAGAGCAGTTTGGGTGCTTAATAACGTAAGAAGTACGGGTACGGGGGCCGTACACGTGTACGGGCCGGCTTTACGGTTATTTATTTATTGAAAACGTGCAGAACACGTGACAAGGAAGCAATAAACGTCAAGAATTCGAACACAAATAGGCAATGTGAAACGTCAAGAACTCCAAAATTAAACAAAGGAAGTCATTTAATACGAAAGGTGGCAAAGCGGCTAAGGTCAACAGCAAGAAGAGCCCGTCTGAAACCTGAAATTGAGTTAATGGTGACAATCGTGTCCGGCAGGTTAGAGTAGACTCTGATAACACGAAGGAAGAATGAAGATGAACGTACTTGGGTTCGCGCCCTATGACACCGCAGCTTAGGTTTATTGCCCCTAACGGAAAGGTAGTATTGGACCGAGTTAGTCTTTATTTTAGCTTTGCCGAGTGAGTGTTTGTGGAACAGGATAAGGTCGGCGAAGAGCCTTCTGTATTCTAGTGTGTGCATACCTAACAGCTTATATCGCTCAATGAGAGGCAAGTCACGAAGAGCAGGCGAAGTACGAGCGAGTATAAGTCTCTAAGTCTCTCGATGCACGACGTTCCCTTAACTGTGCTATCGATGCACGGTTAAGGGAGCTTGCGACGAAGTCTAGTTTACTATGAGCTTTGGGAAGTCTTTTTTCGAGCTGAGAGAAAGAGTTAGTATTCCAGAATAGAGATCGGGACCCATACCATATTAAGGGCCGTACCCGTAGCCGTAAAATACGGTTACGGCTACGGTTCGGGGGTGGTCGGTCAGTGCGGCTTTGCAGACGGCTACAATTTTAGCCTTTTTACGGGCCGTAACAGTGGTAAAATACAGGTACGGCTACGGTACGGGTGGTCAGCCCGATCTCTATTTCAGACTATGTAAGTAACGTACCTATTTGGTCAAGATCTGTGCTAACAGTGCAACGGTATGGATCCGCCTAACCTGGAATTATCCGCAAGTACCGGTCCCGTTCCAGCCAAACGAAAAATCCCGGTCATTCATATTTCAGGGGATAAAAAATAATGTCTCCGCGCCATTAGGGAGCGTCCAGAAATTATGTAATCATTAGAGGAGGGAGGGAGGGGGTCGGACCTCCGGAGAATTAAAAAGGGCGATGTAATGATTACACAATTTCTGGACGGCCCCTTACTGAAAGAAACCTGTATAAGATCGTTTCTTCAAAAAGTATGTCGAAATTTGTGTGTTTTCACCAGATAACACGCGATCCAGTCGACGACGAATACGAAAGTTTCAGCCATCGAACCGAGCACACGGCGGCTTTCCTGAACTCCGGCGATCTCGTCGAACGCCATAATCGAGCGCACGCCAGAGGCAAGGTCACCTGCGAAACAAGGATTGCCATCGGTAGCGAGCATAAAGTATGCCGCAATCGCGACTTAACATCCCTTTCTAACGGATCTTCATTGTAATGGGATTGTTGAAAGTCCGTGCCGCTTTCATCCTCGACTCCGAAGCGTGGGAACTTCGTACTCGACGCTCGTAGCCATTCTAAAGCTCATGTACCGCCATCTGTCGTCGGCCGCTCGTTCTTTCGCTCAGTCTTCCGACCTTCGTGCTTTGCGGTACCTGGAAGACGCTTCCCTAGCCAAAGGCGGGCCGAAGCCCGGCCTTTAGTCCCGGCAAAAGGCCCCTTCGGGCAAGCGCCCCAAAAGTGCCTTTGGTCCCCCCTTTGGTACTTTTGAACAGGTAGAATTTGTTCCTTTTAAGGAGACTTTAGTGCACGCACCTGCGCATAAAGTAGCCAGCCGCAGGCGCCGCTATGGCCACTTTCGGCTTACTTTTTCAAAAAAGGATAGATTTTGCTAAATTTAATAAATTTTCGAGCCCTAACCGGGTCCAACCGGGGCCGGTCTGCCAGAACAATTGAGGCCCGGACCCGGACCCGGCCAGTTCCGGCCCGGCGGGCCTAGGGCCCGGCTCCACATGGCTCTTAACAGATGTCGTCATTCTTGGTAAGGGTTGATATACCAAACCAAAACTAGTAGGGTCAGGGGTTAGGGGTAGTGTTCGGAAACCGTTCCCGTTTAACGGCCCGTTACCGTTCCCGTTCCCCGTTTTTCACGGGAACGGGGAACGGCACGGGTGGGGTCCAGGAACGGCTGCCGTTCCTGGACCCGTTTCTTAGCTCAAAATTGCGCCCCTTTGGGGGTGGATCTTAAGGGGGGACCCTTTGGTGAAGAAAAAAGTCCCAAAAGTATGCCTATTTTGGACAAATTTTTAACTTTTTTTCTTTAAATTTTCCATTGTTTGTTCTTTTCTACTGCTTGAACCTTAATACCTTAAGAGCTAATGGCCAAAATGGCCGCTCTGACGAACTTTTTCTACGAAAATGCGGCTTTTTGGGCGTATTTTTGGGTTGCAGAACGGGCACGGGTAACGGGCCGTTTTTTTTTTGGCACGGGAACGGGGGACGGCACGGGGGGGGGAGGGGTCATCCCGAACACTAGTTAGGGGTATGTTGTTCGCTACTGTTTGCATCAGCTTCGGAAATGGTTAGGGAGAGGGCGGTTACGTGAGAATGGCTCGCATTCGGGACTGCATGTGCATGTTCGGCTGCGAAGTTAACGCCCAGTGTTCGGCCCATTTTTTCTACTTTCGTCAAAATTTACTTGCCCTTCTTCTGGTTCGCCGAGACTCTGTTGACCTTCTCAACTCAACGCAAAAACGGCGTCACCTCTCAACCGAGGGCAGTAGCCAGGTCACACGCTGAAAGGGCGCATGCGCGCTGGTCGCTATGGCGACAGGGGACGCGTTCGCTAGCGTGACCCACTGCGACCCACGAGGTCCTTCGGCTATCGGACGCGATGACCGCTTCGAACATCGTAAGTCGACCAAACCATTAATTATTTTGAGGCTAAATAAACCACGTCTTTTTGTTTTAGAGATCGTCACTCCCGCTGGAAATCTTGTTCTACTTGAGCGCTCGTTTCTCGGCCCTTTTCTTCTTGTTCTTTGCCGGCATTTACGTCTACAAAGGTATACGCCGAAGCAACCGTTAAGCCAACTAATTCGCCAAAAAAACAACATTTGGGCGAAAAAAGATCTGAAAATTCGACAGCAATACCGGCTGCCATAAAAGATTCCCATCCCTGAATCCTAGAGTTTAGCATTGTCCTACTCGCGACCAGTAAGAAAGTCTCAAGCACTCCTCCGGCGACTAAAAAGCACAGCTAGATTCGAATGCGTATAGTGCGAATGCATAAACGGTGTCTCGGAATTGCTTCCATTTTATTATTGATTCGAAAGTCGTCTTTTTTATTTGAATCTCTGGACGGAAATCTTCGAAACTCTGACTTAAAAATGATCGACATAAAAATGGGAGAAAGGCATGTCGGCCAATGTCTGGAAAAGACTGAGACGTAGATGCACCACCAAATTTTAGTCGCATGCGTTTAACAAATATTTGAAATTTTACGTTTCTAATTTCGGTTTTATGCTGAATTTCGATGAATTATTCATTCAGTTTTCAAAATTAAGAGTTCCTCGTTATGCTTTGAGTGGATTCATCAGAGTTGTTGCAGTGTCGATTATGGACTATCCCGTGCACGTCGAAATCTGCGAGGTTCTCATCATCGTTCTCTTCGCGCCGATAGAGGCCCTCCGGATTTCGTGGGGTAACTCGCTGATTCAAATGTAACTGTTCGAACTTTGCTCCCAGGACGCAGAGGAAACCTCACCGAAACGCCCACGTTCCTCTCCTTCTCGCTCCTCCTCGGACTGGCGGTGATAGCGATATGCGTTTACCTGGCGGCTTTCCAGGGCTACGTGCTCACCATCGAGCTCGTCATGGCATGCGTCCAGGGAGGGCTGGTGATCCTGGAATCGATCTTCAGCGCCGCAGCGATAGCCTCATTTTCGAGGTGGGTAACGTCCGTACTGTTGAAGCACTAAGGACTTAGGACGTTTGAACGTCGTATGGGCTGGTCTAGCGCGATGATACGTTACCTCAGGCCCGATGTTACAACCTGGAAGGATGAAAAGTTTTCATATTTCCGACCGTATGTTGCAACGGAGGCGCCGCCAAAAGCGATTTTTTTTAAATTTTCGAATCTGTTTCCAATAGAGAACGGAGAAAAATTTTGCCATTCAAGTCGACAAAGAGTCGCGTAACTGACAAATATCGGATGACAAACTGACTAGGCCCTTTGGGCGGTACGCCGGCTTTATTATCTAGTGCCTTTGTTCGCCGGTCCTGAATTTCGACGTATGTATTTTGACGCAAAACAAACCAATCCGTCGCATCGAAGGATGTTGTTCTTTGCTCACCTCAGCAGAGCATTGCTATCCGAAATTCTCTGTGGCACTGCAATCACTTGCAAGCATTTAGGCCCACACCCTCGCGATGAGGTGCCAGTCAGAAATGGGGAATCTCGGCACTCAGCAAAGACCAGCGAAACATTCGTCCTTCTATGTTTATTGTGAACACAAGCATATGCAAGTTTTTATATTAAATAGTGCATCGGATGACTCTCGATCGGAATGTTGACATTGCCGGTTACAAGCGCGTACAGCGCCTTCTCGTAGCTACTAGTTGAGTCTGCCGCAGGTGGCTCCATGAAGGGTATGCCGTAGACGTCCTTGTACTTCGCGAGGATGTCCCCAAGGTCCTTCTCCGATCGACTGACCACTGTACGAATCACGTCGTGTGGGTCCGTCGAGACTTCGAAGCACTAAAAGATGTCCCGCATAGCACGTTCCATACGCGTAGATGTAAAAAAGCGACACATTTCTGGGATTTATAGCCACCACGAATCCCTCTGCTGCTTCCTTGGATGGCACGCTCTAGCGGGCAATTCTAGCAGGGCGTACCTTTACTCTCTTCGCGCTTCCCGTTCTTTTGAGCTGACCTAGGCGCCGGTCCACATGTACACGAGCAAGAGACAATAGGAAATCCAGGATTGGGCCGGAGTGTTCTGACGAATTTTGCTGTTCCCTTGTCTTCGGCTACCGGCGCATTGTCCGTTCCCGTTCCGATCTGTATTTTCCCGTTTTACAAGCTCCGCCCAGCTTTGAAAAAATAAAAAAAGAGAAAACGATCCAAAGCGGCGAAAGAACGTTTAACTGTGCGCTAAAAGCAGATCATTTATGGTTAGACTAAAACCACATGTTGCGAGAATATTGCGGTCGAGGAAGAACACTTCATAGAAGGATGCATGCATGCATGCGCTGGCTTCCAACGATTCGAGAATCGATGACATCAACTTTTTAGCCGTCACATTCTCGTGTTGAACGAGCGGTAAACTAGTGCGCAGAACGGGTAGAACGAGTCATGAGTTCCGTTCCCGCTTTGGTTCAACTGATCCCTCCCCCGTGCCGTTCTGCCCAGCCCTAACCGGGACGATTCTGGAGCCCTAACCGTCAGGACTTCCGCTTTTCATCGACCTCGGGTTCCAAAAAAACCGGAAAATCCCTTGAATCATCGGAATTTTGGAAAAACATGGGCGAAACCGGAGAGGCAATTCACTTAGACCTTAGTTCATGCGTGAAAGGTTAAACCGCTTACCGTTGCCCTGCCCTCGTAGCAGCTCTCCAAGTTCTGCGCGAAGACGCCCAGCGGATCGCGAATCACTCGCGCTGCAAATGCGAGAGCGACACCGTCGTCATCGCCGCAAAAGTCGTTCCGGATAAGACTGTCCAGTGTTCTCTTGGTGGTCCGTTCGTATTCGTCAAAGAGCGCCCGCAGTTCCGGCATACTCCAAGTGGCGAGCATCTGGCAGAAAGCTTCGTACTTCTCACGCGGTCTTCCCGAATGACCGCCGTTCAGGTCGCGAACGGTCTAAAACACGAAACTTTTGTAGTTGGTTTCAATTAGGGTAACACGTCAATTCAGTAAATGCAAATTCAGTAAATGCAAATT
>JNEY01000082.1:32541-49359 GCA_020875895.1 Aphelenchus avenae | reverse complement strand
CCCCCCCCCCGTCAATGGTCCAATCGGCCCCTCTCCACATCCGTATGAAGGAATTGTACCATTTCTGAAGACTTTTCAGAAATATTTTCGAAAAATGCCATTTCTGAAAAAAATAAGTATATTCTTTCAAAAATTGCGGTATGACACCGAAAAAGTTCAGGTTCTCAAAATAAACAAGCATATTATTCCAGCCGTCAATCGTCTTTTTATGTCCTTACCGAAGTCACGCAAGTTAAGGCTCATGGCAAAAAAAGGTTCACCGGCGAGAGACGCATCGGTTCGTAGGCGTCTCCTGGGCATGTGTCTCGCGATTTACGCCGTATGATAAGCGTCCAAGTGAGGAGGACAACCATCGCGCCCGCGGAATTCAGGACACAGCGCATTTGATGTACGGCCTGCACGCGTTGAATGCGTTCGCATTCACGCCGTCAGCCGTCAACGTCGGCATTTCGGTGCGCTTCAGGCTGACCGCGCTCCTTGCTCGTTCTGTTCTTCACTGTTTTTATACGAGTGTTTCTTGAGTTGGTTGCATAGATACTTCTTCTGTATAAAAACGGAGCAAGGTGCAAACTAAATATGTCATTGCCGTCGACCGCCGACGATAGCAAACGACACCTTATGAGCCCACATCATCAGATCCTCGAAGACAGCGCAAAGATTCCAGGTTTTTGGCGAGCCTCATAGAGCATCTTTGGTCGACACCAAGGACGTACCTAGGACCCCTCGGGAGGGGGGGGGGTACCCAAATGGGGGACCCTTACCATTTTTTTCGGCGCCGGCCTTCGGCCGGCGCCGAAAAAATGCCTTGGTCCCCCCTTTGGTACTTTTCGAAAGTGTCCGATTTTGGCGTTTAAACTGCGATTTTGGAGCATTTAGATTGAATACAGCCCGCCGCAGGCGCCGCCCGAGCCTTTTTTGGACTATGTATTGCAAACATTCTTTGAAATTTTGAAGTTCGATTGGGTTAAAGCTGTCATTTTAGAGTTTGTGACTTAAAATAGCCCGCCGCAGGCGCCGCCAGACCGATTTTTTGGCTTACTTTGCTAGGTACGTCCTTGATAGTCGAATTATCCGTGCACCCCATACGGTTACTACTGCCCGATGGGGGTGGGGAACTGCGATTTGGGGAGAGAGGCACTTTTTTACTGCCATATGGGGGCAGTGTATTTTTCACAAACGCTGAAGTTTGCTTATTCGTTGTGAAAAAATAATAAAAGGATTTAATGTAAATCTCCCCTCGCTTATAAAACTTTGGGTCTCCTCCCCTATAACCTACTTCCCCCTCCCCCCATAACCAACAGGATCCCCAAAAGGCTTACCACACATGGCCCCAACGAAATTTGTGGCAAAATTTGCAAAATATATCGGAAAGTTTCTCTTCAAAAATTACACGAATTTTTGCATGCGAAAGTGTCCGTTTGCCTCAAGGACATAGAACATAACGGCGGCACGACAGAAGCCCTAACATTCAAAACGTTTTCGTTCAGCGCGCAGAAGAAACCTTCCTTTAGCAGCTTAAGGAGCTATAAGAAGGCAGGACGTCCTACAAGTCAACACAACCGGGTACAAGAGTTTTGTTTGGCACCCCCGAGTAATTCAGATCTTAGCAATACACCAACAGCAAATTCTGCTTTCCGATGTTTCCCCGACGGATTTCTGTTTCTCTTAAAATCACAGCTGGACGGCGGCGCAACATTCGAGCCCCATCTACCGCCTTCATGCCGCCCCCGTCACTAATTTCTAGCCGGTCGTTGCCCCCCTCCCGGGACGGGTAAGAATGCACTTATCCCCCCCCCCCCAACATTCGGATCTACCTCATATACCACTGATGTCCCCCCCCCCTAAAAACCTCTAATTATTCCACAAAAGCCCCTTTGGCTTATATTTGAAGGTGATGCTAAGCTTAGAACTCAAAAAAGTGTTGAATTTTATGGGGATAACTGCATTTTGGCGGGGGATATGAGTGGGATATGAGGAGGCGTACGAATGTTAGGTGGGGAGGGGGGGGGGGTAAATGCATTCTTACATCGGGACGCGCTAGGCGGCTAGGCTGACGTGGTCAGTTCTTAGATGGGCGCCAGGCCTGCCCAAAGGATTTCTCACTTAGCCCCAACCTTCTTACTGCCTTAAAAAGTAAGGATTAGCGTGATATTTCCGTCTTAATTGCCACAAAAGCGCTGTCATTAAGTGACAAAAAAATAGTCACTAAGCATGTGATCTTTATCATACGGGGCTGGTCCTAAATTTGCCGTTATTGCATGGCCGTGGCAGTGCAGAAGCCGGGATTTCAGAGATCACGGTCCCGACCGCGGCTCGCCCGACCAGATTTCATTAGCACTACGATGCCAGAAATCGCAAAAACGGTGAAGTCGACCAATCCCTCGCGTCCGTTCGCCCTTTACCTGACGCCTAAACTTTTGCTCGAACTGAGCAGGCTCCGTGTACTCTTGCCACGTATTTCAGGCGGTCTAAGCCAGACACCGCCTTTTTCCATGTTTTCGGTAAAACGTTTTGCTCACAGTGCATTTCGCAATTCCCGATGGGGGTCTGGGGAACAAACTAACTAGGTTCGTTACAAACTAACTAGGTTTGTTCTGCACCGACTCATTCTCTAGGGGCACTCTTGCGTCGCCAAGGTTGTCTCTATGGCGGCGACACTGATGTTTTAAGCACTAGTCGTGCGTAGACCAGGAACTTTATGGTGAAATAGAGCCTAATAGCGTTACACAGCTTCCAGTGTGTCCAGCGGTGTGTTGTACCTTATGTGATCGGCTTCTGTGACCGCTTAATGGGCGTCTGCCGGCCGGCCTTTTGCCCTATTGGACCCTTATCTTCCTTCTGCAAAACGTTTTTATGCGAGATCGAAGCCCGTAGCAGAAAAAACCAAGAACATTAAAGTTGCCCGATGATTTCTCGACGTTTTGAGCCTTCAAAATGAGCGAAAACGTCGGAGGCGATAGCAAGATCGTACCTTGGTTCGAGTTTCGCATTTTAGAAGTTTGCTCGTTCAGGTTTCGGAAGCCGAATTCAGGCATTTCATGTAGCCAATTTCCCCCGCTAAATACGGCCCTGTCGCCGATAGGCACTCTATCAGGGCCAGTTTTTCCGAGTTTTGTCAAAATTTTTACCAAATTTGCTTGGTGCCGGTGCGAGTAACTGGACGGACTACTTTACTTGCTTAGAAGTTACCAACAAACATCCCTGAGCGCGAATTTTAGCTAAAACCAAAGACCCCTCTCCCGTGGTTTTGCTATTTTTGCGTCCCTGGGCGTGAGCCTAGGCAATAAGCAAAGCGCTAAACCTGGACGATGGCAAAGTTAAGTTTCTAGTGTTTTAATCCTCTGTGACGAAATTAGTTTTCCTCCCCTGAAGTACCCTTCGCCACCATAGAACTGGGGAATATCCGTTTATACGTCCGTGAGATGTCGCTAAAATGTTATAAAACCTGTTTGAAGGCTCGTTGCACCGGTTCAGGTCGATTTACGGGAAACTACCGCATCGAGATGAACGCGTCAGAAGCCGTGTCCGCCTTCAACGTGACCGAATCGTTCTCCCCGATAGCAGATCTCGTCGCCATCGAAAGCTTCTACAATACCGCGCTAAACATCGTGTTCGTCCTTTACATCCCCGTGATGGCCCTTATGATCACGCTCATGTGGGGCTTCACGCCAACGGCAATGACCACGTTCAAGTTCACGGTCTCCAACATGGTCTTCTGGATTGCGGTGGCACTACTTTACGTCGCGTTCTTCTTCCGACCGATGCTGGTGGGTTTGGGCCTTTTTCAAAAGAGATCTACGAAATATCATCTTACTATGAAGAATTCGCTTGGCAGTCCCTATTAGAGATGACGGACCACCCCCGTACCGTACTCCGTACCGTACTGGGGCACTCCGGACCGCACTACCGTACCGTACTATGCCGTAATGTGCCGTGCCGCCTGTACGGTACGGCACATTACGGCATGAAAATAGAGCGTTTTATGGTGCCGTACCTTACTCCGTACCGTACTCGCCCGTACCGTACTGCAGTGCCGTAAATGCGGCAAAATGGTACGGTACGGAGCATGGCACGGTACTTTGCTTCGCCTGTAGCATAAAATCAGGTCAGCACATCCACCCCTCACTCTCCTTTGTTGCCCACCCTTCCTAATACCCAAGCGACGTCCGACGCGCCTCACTTTAAACATGCACTGTTAGCCCTAGTGACGTCCTTTTTAGGTGCTGCCCTACGGTGTTGTAACGGTCAGCGGGCTGGCGACAACGCTCGGCTTCAACCTCAATGTGGCGCTGTTCATTGGGCTAGTGCTCGGCTTCAACGCGGTCCTAGCGTCGAACAACTGTTTCACGCTGCAGTGCATAACCGTCTCGTCTCCCGTTCTATGGGCTCGCATGCGCCCGCGGCATCGCGTCGCGTTCGCGGCACTCACGCAGACCGTCGGATGTACGATGCTCGCCGCACTAGCCTACTTCGCTAGTGAGCGATGCTTAAGCGAGGACCAGATGAGGACGCTCGTCGCTCAGGTCTGGGAACCATCAGATACTTACCACAAATCACGCAGGGGCAAACTCTTGGCGGCCCCGGTGCCTTCTTAAAACACGATCAAAGTCGTGACGCATACCATATTACGGGCACACATCGGGTACTACCCCCAAAAGGGGCGTGGGTGATGGTACGGAGACGGCGCGGGGGGGTGTCAGCACAATAGAGATTGTCTCACTACAGATGCCGTAGTGGAACCACACAGGGGCAGGGGAGGGGATGGGCATCGATTTTTCACGATTTTCGCTAAAAGTGTAGTCCAAAATTGGGGCATCTTGCCTGTATTATACCGTTTTCTACCTTCTCCTATGGTATTGAGGACAATTTTGGAGTCCCAGTACGGTACGGAGTACGGCACCGTGCTGAGTACGGTATGGCGGTGTAGTATGAGTAGGGCCAGTACGAGTATGTGACTCGTACTCGTGGGCCTCGTAGTCGGACTCAGCGACGTTGAGGACCACTGAAGCAAATAAATCGGCTCAAGTTTTTAAAAGGGACAACCCAAAAATGCGATACACAGACATCCACACACACACACACACACACACAGACACTCATGGAGCTCGATTATTATCACGCTTTTAAGAGGTACCCCGAAGTCAGCGGCTTTCTGCTACAACGCCGCCTCACGGGCTTTTCGCCCTCCGACACTCTGACGCTGCTTCCGACGGCCGTGACGATTATTTTCGCCGTTCTCTCGGTGCATCTGACTCTGATGCACATCGCAACCCTGAAAATCGCATTGAATCGTTCCCTCAGTGGGCAACATCAACATCGTGCCACGGTCGCGAAGAATCTCTCGTCGAGGTGCATTCTGCCCGTGTTCCTTATGACCCTTCCCGTTATCGTCGCATCGATCGTTATCAACTTTCGGGTGAGTGTCTTTGGGCAGTGGTCTGGACTTCTAAGAAAAAGACCCTCATCACTGTCCCGAAGGGGGACACTTCCGATGAAAAATACGTCCTCGTCTCGAAGAGGATGTATTTTTTCATGTGTCGTCCGGGATGAGTGCCTGAGATTCGATCACGACGCAGGGCCGTAGCCAGGATTTCAGGACAGGGGGGGGGAGGGTGGAGGTCGGGACCAGGGGAGGGGGTGGGGGGTCTAAAATGGGCCAAAATGGGGTCAAAATGGTCTCAAATCACTAAAATAACGTTAACAATGGCATATTTAGCGTTTATTCTTTATTCTAGACCTATTTTATCTTAACTTTTTACCAACTTTCTAAAAAAAAATTCTTCACCAAAGGGTCCCCCCTCACCCAGGGGGGGGGGGCACCCGACGGAATGAGGCATTGAAGGCATGAAGCCCTCATGTGCCTATTCATTCAAAAGGACGATTTCACTTTCAAGAATGCATCCTCGTGTGCATCATCATTAGGCCGAGAAAAAGATATCCTCTTACTCTCCCTCACGCAAACATTTGGTTGATGATGAGTCCGCGTGAACGGACAGTAATGATCAAGTCGAAAGACAGCATTTATCATTCTGTACCAGCGCTGAGCCTTATCGGGATACGGCCCCATGCTAATTAATTGGTAAACTGAGGGAAGAGTATACCCTTTTGGATCTTTTGGGAATATTGGGGACGAACTTTAAAGGGAGAAGCGACCCAAAATTTTGTTAGGGGGTGGGAAACTATTTCCGTCAAGCTAACACTAGAACCTTCGGACACTCGCTAAATGCCCTCGGAATGCCTCATTAGTGCATAATCACAGTTAGGAACAACACAAAAAATACGCAACTCTTTGCTCGAAAATTTTCGTTCAGTTTTTTTGAATTTTAAAGAGCATTTTAAGGGCATTTCAAGAGCCTTGGAGATTTTACTAACGTTAATACTCGATTACACTAACGTTAAAACGTTGTAGGGGTAGGTTTCCCGTACAACGTTTTCAACTTGTTTCCCCTATAAAGTTCTGCCCCGCCCCTGTAACCAATGAGATCCTCTCGTTTGTTCATAAGCCTAAGCTAAATGGTTAGTCCGTTTCCAAAATGTTTTCTACGCAACAGTTGTTCAGATGAATTCGACCGGAATCGTTTGTGCGGCCGTCGTCACAGTGATGACTTGCCCCATGGTTCTCTGGTCCGTTGTTTCATTAGGCTTTCGACCCTATCGACGGCCAATATTCGCCGTCTTTCGCTTCTGGTTCAACGGCGTCGGACTGGCGCGCGCGTTCGGACCGGCGACTTCGACAAGTAAGCCGGACGGTCTATTTTTTTTGCTCGCTGCGCATAAAAATGCTTCGCACTACCAAGAAGCTAATCAATTTTTGATTAATTTTCGCTCATTTAATAATAGTAGTTAAACCAAAATGAACTGATTTGCTTTTTTCGCTTCGGTTTAGAGAAACTTAGATAAAACTCGCACCTTCCCCCCTCAAACGATTCCGAACCGAATTTTTGATTTGGGTTCGAGTTCACTTTTCGACTTCGAGCTCCCGGCCTGCGGCAAACTGAGTAAGAGGTACCGCATTTAGACAACGTAACGGAGACGGATTCCGATCGTTCACGATCCAACAAAGTCGGCACTGGAACCACCTCCGACACAACGGCCACGCAGCGCGCACGTTGAACTCGAATACCCGTTAAATCAATCCAGAACGTCGGCTTACTTATATCATGCATTATGTGCCGACGTTCGTCGTTAATCAAAGTTATAATTAAAACCTTCTCCTAGCCCCATTCGCCCTTCGCCCGACTTTGCCAACGAGGGTGCCAAGGTCGGTTTCGGTGTTCGCCTTCGGGCTGCGCTGAAGTCGACGTCACCCGCCCCTATGGTTCCTTGTCCGCAAGTCCCGGTCCGTTACGGCGACTACGTTAGGCGCATGTATCGCACTTACCTTGACGCTCGCATTTTTGTGACACAGTGGTTGGCTTGCGTTCAGCTGTAAGAACGCACTCTAGGTCACTAATTTGACTAGCCAAAAGCTTTGCTGCTACCGTCCGTTAGCAGGCCAAGCTTACTCTATATACTTCCAAAATGATTGGGCAAAACTTCCATTGTTCTAGCGAAGATTTTCCTTCGCCGTTATCCGCAAATATCCGAAGGTTTGGTCAAGTCTTCGTTAGCACAAATAAACTTGTCCAGTTTAGCACGCTAATTTATTGTGCTGCTGACCAAAATAATTGTGCTGCTGACCTTCGCTGCTGCTGACGCTGATTATCCCTTCTAATTATCCAACCGTGTCCATTAATTTATCAACTTATGCACTCGTTTAAAGTCAGCGACATTTCGTCATAGGAAAAATCTACAATTACGGACCAGCAGGGCCTGACCCAGGCCCGACCGACTCGGGCACCAATTTCCAGGGCCCTTGCCGGGCCCAAAAAATCAGGCCGAGTCGGGTCGGGCCGGTGGGCCCATCAAAGTCGGGCCCATTCGAACTCTGAGTCCTCATAGAACTAAGTGTTTGATGGCTACTGTTCGGAGGGGTTCCAGATGGAACTGGCCACCGTATGGACAATGGTAAGATAGTGAAAAGCGAAGGCGCATTTCGCGGTTATTCTTGGTTTGGGAACAGAAAGAAATGCGTGATGCGCAGTTGTCCTAGCCTGAGTGGTTGAAAAAAAGGTCGATAACCACGCGCCGCGCGTAGCTGCACATAGTGCTAAGGCACTGCATGCGTCGGCGGCGCGGCATTCACAGGCCAAAGAGAGTGTCGCTCCGAACACGAGGGCGCGGTGAGAAAATTCAATAGCATGCCGATGAGCCCAGCACGCATACGAAGCTCCTTTCATTGTGGCGGAGGCACGCTTTCTTCGGCGAGTTGGGGGTTCGTCAACAACAAACGAGAGGGTGGATCACCGTCGAGAAATGAACATGGCTTCGCTAGCATTTTTTTGGGTAGGCATCAGACCGATTTCATGACTTTTCCTTGTGTGTTCTTATTACGGTCTCCTTTTTTTCTCACGCGTCAACTACAATAGCGCCATATTCTGCCGAAATTGGCCTAATTTCGCTAGTGCCGACTGAGACGGACCAGTTAAGGTACTCTTCCGCAAGGGTTCAACTGTTCAAATGATGCAAATGTCCGTGGAAAAGGCTAGACTGCGTTTGCATCCACTAATCGACCACCCACAGATCCTATTTGTGGTGTTTTGCTGCTTTCCCTTAAGGAAAACTGCGAAGCCGCCCACAAGTTTGCAGCGAAATCACCCAAATATATAAAATACTAATTTGACTAGCCAAAAGCTTTGCTGCTACCGTCCGTTAGCAGGCCAAGCTTACTCTATATACTTCCAAAATGATTGGGCAAAACTTCCAATGTTCTAGCGAAGATTTTCCTTCGCCATTATCCGCAAATATCCGAGGGTTTGGACAAGTCTTCGTTAGCACAAATAAACTTGTCCAGAGCACACTAATTATTGTGCTGCTGACGCAGATTATCCCTTCTAATTACCCCAATCGTGTCCATTAATTTATGAATTTATGGACGCATTTTAAAATCAGCGACATTTCAGCAAGGTTACTCTTAACTCGGCTGCATCTGCTTCGCCAGCGTCCACGTCTGGAAGTGGTCCGTCCCGCTGCAGCCGACCACTTTGTAGCCGTACCGAGACAGAGTGTTGAGCACATCGGGCACCGAGAATTCGCACGGAAACCGCATGTAGCCCGGTTTATATCCGTTGTCGAACGGAGCATTCAGTTCGCAGAGAATCGGCGCGTGAATCTCCTCTGCGCTGAGGATGATTTTGGTCGCCTTGCACTTGCCAAACGGCGAACCGTCCCTGACGATGATGTGGTCCATCGAGAGGAATGCCTAAGTTTATTCGTATGAAACGGGATATATTTGAGTGCTTCCCGAGATGATGTTCCTTGCTCGCTAAAATTAACACCTACGCACAGTCGGCGCCGAACTGCTAAAATCATGTGTTTTGTCAAAATTTGATTCATTTCGCCTGCGAATAGGCCTAATCTGATCACTTTGCTGTCCTACAAGAACTAACTGTTTGCTGGCTGCTGTGCAAGAGTCTCAGACGGAATTGGCCGCCGGGAGAGCGTGGGTGATCGCCCTCTGCGGGGCTATTTTTCGGCGCCGGCCACTTCGGTACTCTGGAAAATTCAAGTTTCGGCCCTCGGCATGCGAACCGACGAACACGGCAGACACTCCACTACGGAATATTAGCAAAGGGCAGAGGGAGAGAAAAACGCTTTGTTGGTTAACATTATTTCTGTACGTTCCCCGAAGAAGGCTGTCTTCTCGGAAATGTACGATTCCACTCGGACTTAAACAATTTTCCGAAGATATTTTTGCCACATTCGGTGAGATCCGATGTGCGTCAAGCGTATGAACGAAAGTGAAAAGCGAAGCGGATTTCGCGGATATGCTTGGTTTGGCAACGCGAAAGAAACACGGGAGTTTGCGCAGCTGTCGTAGCGTTAATGGATAAGAAAACGTCAATGCCAAGCACCGCGCGTAGCTGCACATAAGGCTAAGGCATTGGATGCGTCGACGGCGCGGCGTCCACTGCCAAAGAGAGTGCCGCTCCGAAAACGGGGCTCGAAGAGAGCATGCTGAGAAAATCCAATAGCATGCCGATGATCCCAGCACGCACAAGAAGCTCTCTCCTTTGTGGCGAAGGGCACGCTTTCGGCGAGTTGCGGGTTCGTCAGCAACAAACGAGGGAAAGATCACCTCCGAGAAATGACACAAATGTTTGCAAGCAGCTTTTTAGGGAGTTCATGAGTCCGATTTCTTCATTTAACTTTTGTGTTCTTATTACGGTCTCTTTTTTTCTAACGCATAAAATGCAATGTCGCCATATTCCGCCGAAATTTTGACCTAATATCGTTGATGCCGAATGAGACGGCCAAGTTAAGGAACTCTTTCGAAGGGTGCCTACCATTTTCTCGAACGGCCTATGCCTGGCATAATTTCTAAGCGGCCCCAAAGACGATTCACTGAACCCCTTTTTTGATCTCTGATAACAGTTTCTTTGAGAGAATGTTCTTTGAGAGACCAGTTTAGAAAACTTCGGAACACCTCCTTCTCCATGTTGGCCTCATGCATCTCCTCGACGCGGCCTAAGGAGGTGAAACCTGTTGGCAGCCCTCATCCTTGGTCGTGGACCGCTACCTGCATAAGTGACGAGCGGGCCCTATGTTCTCAGCTCACGAATGCTCTATCGTAGGCTCCCATATGCGTACGTTGGTCCAAATGCCTTCTAGTGCCTCTTACAAAAGCAGGAGTATAACAGCAACGAAGAAAACAACATAGAAAATGTGCGTTCTTGCCGCACTCTTTGGACAATGTCGGGCCTCGGACGCTTCCGCCACTGTGCTGTTGTAAACGCAGTGCGGTAAAAGAGACTGCTTTGCGGTCGCGAAGCCGATTTTGTTCTCGGAGATGGCGTACACATGGCAGTATTGTCGAGCGAACGGCAAACCGAGTTCCCAGATGGGTTGTCTAAAGTTAATCAAACGTTAATCTGGCACGTGGTTACTAATCCGACTGACGGCTTTTGGAGAGCGTTGATTTCAGTGGGTTTTAGTCGGAACAGCATGCGCTTTCGCTGGGCACGCAAGTACGCCGAAAGCATGGCATGTATGCAGTGGCGTAGCTAGGGGGCGCGCGGGGGGGGGGGCACCCCCCCCCCTTGCCGGGCCGAAGGCCCGGCGAGGTAAGGGGGGACCAAGGCAAAATAGATTTTCAACGCAACTTCACCAAGAAAGCCTAAAAATCTCGTGGGCGCCTGCGGCGGGCATATTTAGGCTAAATACGTGACATTCGGGACTGAAAAACCATTGAGGCCTTGAATTTTCGATGAGCTATATTCCAAAAAAGCCCGAAAACACTTTTTGGCGGCGCCTGCCGTGGACTGTATTGGGTATAAACACGCCAAAATCGTGTTAAACCGCTGTGGGGCAAAAAAAGGTAGACTTCGGAAAAATACCAAAGGGGAGACCAAGGCATATTTTCGGCGCCGGCCGAAGGCCGGCGCCGAAAAGAAAGGTAAGGGACCCCCCTTACCATGGCGCCCCCCTCCCTGACCGGATCCTAGCTACGCCACTGCATGTATGTTATATTACCCACTAATAATCCAATGTAAATTGGCGAATTTTCAACTTCAACTACTGATTAAACGAAATTTCCGAATACTTCCGATTTTCCCAAAAATACGTTGATTCCGACTTCAGATACCGACATGCCGCTGCAAATGAAGATCGAAAACTACCTAGTCGGTTCCGCATCATGTTGGTTACCAAATGAAACGTTTCACCGATAAAGGGATTATTATGTTTTAAGAGTAGATGTTACTGCCCACAAAATGGGGGTCCATGCGTGCTTTAAAGCTGTAAATCAGTTAGGTATAACGACTTCCGTGCTGCCCGCAGTGCCTTTCCATTACCACTTTTCCTGGCCATTACCATTACCATTACCATTACTTAAATTCTGGCCATTACCAATACTTTGCCATTACCATTTCAGCCTGCCCGTAATTCCCTTATGGCGATGAATCCGTAGTGCTAGGCTTACCCAGCGCTTGCGTAAACCGTCTCTGTCGGCTGAACTCGCAAGTAGCACGCGTCGTCCTTCTGGTACAAGAGCTCGTCCCAAGGCACAACGTAATTTAGTCCGCCTACCTTAAGCGTAATTGGAGCTTGTGGAGCGTTGCAAGCAATCGTATGCGAAGTGAGAGTGTAGGTCAAGTTCCTTATGGTATCCGTTCGCGTTGTGACGACCGCTTTTGCGTTCCATACCTTGTTGAGCTCGTCGAAGACTGACTAAAGACAGGATTTTTAAGTCCGTTTTAGTGTCAGCCTAGTTTTAAGAAACTCAAAACGTAAGACGTTCTAGCGCCGTTTTAGTAGTTTTAAGTCCGTAGGGATTAAGTCAGGCATAGGCTTATGGAGCGCCAGTGCATGCCGTTCAGCCTGCTTAGGAATCCTGTCGGGCCCAGGATGCATACGATCAAACTTAGGCCTAGGAACGTCAAAGGTACCTTGGGAATGCGCATGTCGGGGTCCATGGACGGCGCAGCTTGCCATCCGGTGAATATCGTAGTCCTTTCGACTGAGACAGCGTCCAGCCTGAAGGTTCTGAAAAGCGGAATTTGTAAAACATGACTCGATTAGCAGGAGGACTGTCGTCATGCTTGCTGGTTTGCCCAATGAGTTTTTTTTGGCGGTTTTAGGAACAAAATTTCCTTAATTTTTGCATGACCCGTACGACTTCGCCATAGCACACGAGTACGGTAACCCCCCCCCCCCCCACTCCTTGTTGCGTTCCATGACGTCCACTGGCGCAGTGTCAATTTTTCCACGGGGGGGGGGGTAACCGTACTCGTGGTTAAAGGGGATAAGGTACGATTACCCCCCTGTAGGTTTGTATCGTACCCTTACCGATATTAAAACTAGAGTTCGGCGCCCGTTCCAAGGTAAGGGCCAAACCCGTACCCGTACCCGCATTATACAGCAGTCCATCTCGGGTACGGGTACGGCACGGCTGCCAAAAACAAGCCGTGTTTTGCCAAGCCGTGCCAACCCAAGCCGTGTTTTATGCCATGTTCGTGTACACGGCTTGGCATTCTTCGGTCTACCGCGGCACGGCAACATGGCAGGGAGGGGCACCAAGGGCACGGCACGGGTGAGTCTACCACGGGTACGGGTAGGGCACGGGGTACCAGCGCCGATCTCTAATTAAAACATTCATAGTTAATAATATTGTTGCCACGCCTTTCACAGTTTTAAGGCTTTAAGGTTTTCCCGTCTATGTCAATGGTTTCTGCTGCCTACCTATACATGTCCTGCTCACCTCGGTGCGCTTTGGTGCTCCGTTAGCTGCTGAAAAACGTAGTCGCTTTCGCAGTTCACCGTGTCCTCCCACCCATACGTAACAACGCCAGCATCGTGGGAATCATTGCTCGAGCAAGTCCTTTTTAGGAAAACGGTGAGCTTTGTGGAGTTAAATGTGCCGTTCTGAGCGGCCTTAAGGATTGCACTGTAAGGCGAGAACAGGTTGAATGTCCCGTCGAAAGGCTGCTGCGTGAATGCGTTCGGTTGTCGGACATCGCTGACAAGGAAGAGCAACGTGTCGTCCACGGGAAATAGGTAGGATGAGTTGCCCCAGAACTAAAGTTAAGTTTTTGTCGGACTGAATGTTAAACTCCGAATGCGCTTCAAAACGTGTGACTATGGAGTACGACTATTGGACCATTAACACAGAGTGCCGCTAGAGCCGTTCGAAACTAGCCCACCGACGAGGGCTGATGCGGTTAGGGAGCGTCCAGAAATTATGTAATCATTACAGGAGGGAGGGAGGGGTCGGGCCTCTGATTACATTTGATTACGGGGAGGGAGGGGAGGGGTCAAGCCTTGATTACGCAATCAGCACCAGATAAAATGAAGGCCCGCCGCCAGGCGCCGCCCCGAGCAAATATGGAATACTAGCCGCTTGGCGCGCTTCGCGCGCCGCGCGTCTAGGAAATTTTCGTTTCGGATGATGAAAGCAACGTGACGAGTAATTCATTCTTTGGCTAAGGCTGTGGGATTCCCAGTGGCAAGCACCAAACCAATGTTCGCAATCGGCTCACAAAGGTCTTTCATTTAAAGTACGACGTGATGTTCAAACATGGCCTCAAAAATCACGATGGGGTTAGCAAAAACTCGAAAAATCGCCATTTTGGGGGTCCGGACCCCTTTGTAGGGGGTCTGGGGACCAAAATGAAGAATGATTTGTAATCAGCTCATTAAGGGCTTTCATTCGAGGTATTACTCGAAGTTCTAGCAAAAACTCGAAAAATCGTCATTTTGGGGGTCCGGACCCCTTTTTAGGGGGTCAGAGGGGGTCTGGGGACCAAAACGAAGAATGATTTGTAATCAGATCATCAAGGGCTTTCATTTGAGGTATTACTCGACGTCCTAGCAAGAACACAAAAAATCGCCATTTTTGGGGGTTCGGACCCCTTTTTAGGGGTCCAAAGGGGGTTCCAACCAATAAAAATATAAACTTGCTTCTTAGTTTTTCAAGGGCTATCTAATGATACCAAACTCGAGGGGGTAGCTCAAAATTTTTTTTTCTCACACCCGAGAGCCGTTTAGGGTTGTATGGATATATTGCAAATTTTGACTTAAAATTTCGTTAGTACCGCCGGCGGCGGGCCTTTTAAACTCATTTTTTGAACACTTTTAAATCGTTTATTGCTTAGAAGTGCTAAATAAATGCTTAATACTTGCTTAGTACTGTGCTTAAAAATCGGTTTTTTCACGTGAATATTACAGGGAGGGAGGGAGGGGTCAGACCTCTGATTACATTTTGATTACAGGAGGGAGGGAGGGGTCAAAAAAGGGCGATGTAATGATTACACATTTTCTGGACGTCCCCTTACCAAAGTTCCTCAGGGCTGAGGCTTAGGCGGTTCGGATTAATGCTTAAGCTTAGACACACCGAAATCCTGGAATGGAAGTGCCCTGGGGATGGGAATATCCAGCAGCCGTAACTTTCGCCATTCTCCCCCATCGGGCAAGTTTAATATTTCAATCCAGCTATTTTGTAGGACTGCCATCGGATCGGTTGCGAACACTATTGGTCTCGAAATTCGCGATTTGCTTTGTCCTGTCGGTCCGCTTTCGGACCCGGGTTGGGAGGCGATCAAACTCAGACGGGACCTAGTCAAGGTACGACTTACGGTTAGTCGATCCGTGCCGTATTCCCCGGACAAAGTGTCGTTCGCGTACGTGTTTGTACTGTTGAAAACCGTCGACTTCTGCTTGTCGTACCATACGTTGCCCGGATTGCAGCACAATTTGCATTGAACCGAGGGAATCCACGGATTTGGCATGCCGACGTCGCTGGTCAGCGTAAGAGAGAACATCTGTTCCGGTTGGTAAACGTCGCCGAACTTCTTCGTGTCCGCGGCGGGTAAGCCGACGGACACTTCGATAGAGTAGTAAGCGTCCATATATGTTCGCAGAGCTTGAGTGAATATTTTCGCTAAAAACGCTCAGCGTACGACATCGTTCGCCCGCCAGGGCTGGGGGAAAATTGTTTGAGCACCTGGACCGGCAGTGACGAAATTTCAAAACCGGGACCGGTACCGGTACCCGTACCAGCGTCCGTTCCAAATTATCACTGTGTCGGAGCGACTATTCTCCACTAGCACGGCTATCTACCTATACTACTCTTCCCGTAGCATTTCGGCAGGTACCTTCTAAAAGTTCTCTTTCTCTGTCGCAACCTAACTATCAGCGCTGGGCATTCGGATTCAGAAATTCGGTCCTTTTGCTTCGGATTCCAAAAATCCAAAAATTGGACCGAATTTCCGACTCTTTTGTGTAGCAGTCCAGTTTGGAAGCAATGGACCCGTACTGCACGTAGTGATCGGAAAAAAGTCGCAGAAAGACGAGTGGGACATGGCTCGAATGGGCGTCGAGCTGCTTCAGCTGATCGCGAACGCTTTGAAGGCCGTCCAAGATCGTCGTGAATCACTTGCTGAAGTGCTTCCCAATTTAGTACCTGCTTCGAAATTCGGATCGGATTCGGAAATTCGATTGTTTTGCTTCGGATTCGTATTCGGTTTTTTTTTTGGAAAGTTCCCAGCCCTGATACCTATTTACGGCTTCAGCGTGCTTAATATTACAAAATAAATTGCATTTGTTTTGGTCAAATTTACCTCTGGAAGTTGAAATGGAGCCCGTACAAGGCGATGACCGTTACCGCTATCCCCCAGCCCTGCGCCCGACCCGTTAGTCCAAGTTCGAAGGGTGGCGCGGGTATAAAAATCCAAGGGTACTTACATTGCCTTTTTTCGTCTTTCCCCAGCCCTAGTCAACAAGGTGACGTTTTCGGCCTAACACGAACTCTAAGTGGGAAAAAGGTGCGCCTAGCCGGGAAAACGCCTAGGCTTTGGAGACCGCTCGTAAGGGAAAATAAGCTTCAACAGCCATAAGAATGGGTTGAATGTGCCTGCCAGCGCAAAATGCTTAGTAACAACGACAAACATGTTTAGCAAAAAGGTGCAATTTTTATCTTCCCGCATTCTTTCGATTTGAAAGCCTCCAAATGCACATTTCCGGACAGTTCTGTTGTTTTGGAACACCGAACGTAAGGGAAAACTTAATGCCGCATACGTCTCTCGTTCAGGATCCACAACCATCCATCCAAACGTTGTGTGTACTTTTGTTACTTCCTTGTATGTGCGTGACAACGCTAGTGCTTTTTCACTTTGCTCTGTTCTTAACTTACTTTTATTTGCGTCGTCGGCCTTCGCTCGCAAGGCTATTGTTCCCAGTATAAACGCCAAAAATATCCGCTGAGTAAAGAGCATAACAAGCGCA
>JNEY01000082.1:0-10714 GCA_020875895.1 Aphelenchus avenae | reverse complement strand
TGTCGCAACTTTTTCCGCTTCAAACCAATCCTTAGCTTAGTCACACTGCTAATCGTCTTTCTTCCCGGTAGCTAAAGTTCACCTTTCCAAACAACCAAAACAGTCTTATCAGTTTCACGTTACGCTCAGTTAATTGCTTCTTATGACGCATCGATGAGTAGCCATCCACTCCGTACCAGCTTGCACCAACGAACGCTTGTCACCGGTTGCCTCCTCATGATTTCATCCAGTTCTCGAATAGTCTTGCAAAGCACTATTTAAGTCTTGGATCCTTGTGCATGAGGGCCTCCTGTTAAGCCATTCTGATCTACAGCTTTCAACTGCTGTTCTTCAGTGCGTTCCAGTTCACTCCAGCGTTTGTAAGGTAACACAGCCTTTAATAAAGTAGCCTAAGCACACTATCGGCTCATCGTGTTCGGAAGTTCTTCAACTTTTCGTTACCTAAACCCTAGGACACACCTAACGTACTAGGGTCGGATCTTGGGGTCAAGCCAGCTAAGAGTCTAAGATACACTAAGCCCTTATAAGTCGCAACAAGCAGGTAGCGCTCCTTCTCGGTGAGCTCCGGCTCCTGTCGGCGGTCCTCCTGCTCGATCTTCTGCTCCTCTTCCTTTCGTTGCTGCACCTGAAACTAGATCGAGTGTCTCAGGTGTCATACAAGGAGAAAATTATATTGCTGATGCGTCCGAGGTCGCAACCAAAAAAATGATGCTCTGTGTCGCGACGTACTGCATGGCGTACAGCCGTGCCGTAATTACGGCAAGGAGCACTCCATGAGGGGACAGTACTGTACGGCTTCAAATTACGGCCTCGAACGATGCCGGCACATCTACACCAACCGTTCCGTACCGTACCGTTTGCTCTATTAAGGTACGGCAGTACGGTACAGAGGTGTCAATACGGCACGGAGTACGGTACGAGGTGGGGGGACAGAACAGTACAGCTATATATTACGGTAGAATGTGGTACAACAACCGTTCCGAAAAGCGTGCCGTGCCGTGCCGTCTGCCGTATCATGGTACAACAGAAAGGTACGGGGATGTCAGTACGGCACGGAGGTGACCCGCGTCGACTCTACTCTAAACGGGTAGAATCGACGTTGGCCAAAACATAACTGACATTTGCCTCCGTCTCATGTATTTTCCTTGTTGTTTACCTGTTCGCTGGACTCGAGCATTTTCTTCTCGTCGCACTCGATCATCGGCTGATCGTTGGGTTCCAGACGGTCGCGCAGCTCTTGCGTCACTTGCGCCTCGCATGCGGTCTGCTCGCGCAGTAGCTCCATCGCCTCGAGCACCTCCGGGTCCGTGTTCGCCTCGTTCATGTGCTTGCGCAGGAAGTCGATGCCCTCCACGACTTGAGACATCTTTCTCGTCGCAGAAATAGTTGTAAACAAGCTGAGTGCCGTGGTAAAAGCAAAGAGCTTAGTCGCTAAATGGACCATCGTTAGGCATAGAATAATGGCGTGTAATGGATTGCCGAACGTCGTGTAAATCACGTGTATGTCTCAAAAGCACGTGCGCGGAGCTTGAGGGACATCCAAAAAGCCGAATTCCGTGTCCGAAACACGTTTAAAATTCGCGTTTAATCGAACTAAGTTCCCCGGGGAAAATTGAGTTAACTCACCGATGGCGCATTTAGGAATTATTAGGCTATTCAAAAACGGTATGCCTCGAAAAATTGGCTAAAATCCCTCGGGATAGTCAACGGAAAATTATCTAAGACATGCAACGTAAAGTCATCTAAAACAGGGCAAAAACGCAAGCGAACGATCATTGGGAAAGATATTCTGGCAATGCTAAAGTGCAATTTGAGACTACATCGAACAAGTTCAAAAGCCTCAACCGCTTTGGACTGACTTCTTCATGCCCCTTAAATACCCAGTTTGGGTCCACAAACGTCCGCAGACGAAAAACATTTACACTGTAAACAAGCTAGCGCAAATGCCCCGAAAAGGGCAAAGTACAGCCAAAGAACAGAGACGTTCTTTTGACTGTGGACCCGAGGACGCTAGCGAAGAAATGTCCCTGCCAACTCGTCATAGTATCATTGCTGGGAGGAAATATTAGCACAAGAGTCCGCAGTCGTGTTGTTTGCGGAAAGTGACGATAAATTCTCGCATCGTAGTCGATGGCCGACCTTGTTTTCCGCGAGAGTACTTTTCGGCGTTGTTGTTTACGTCGCTGCTTGTTTACGCGGCGGTGCCGTGTTATCATCGGCAACCGGATGCACTTCACTCGGAATGGAAATCACGTGAATCATCGAACACGATCGGCGTTAGCAGCCGTCCTCAACTCCTCGAGTGATGCAACGATGACGTGTTTTTCACAGCCTGGCTTGCCGATACCCGTACGAGCCCCCGTTCGAATCCTAGAGTTCATGATTACCTAGGGATTCGGCAGCTCGGCTGTAACCGCAAATTAGTGGGCTACAAACAAGATGTGCGCCAAACATCCGCGTTTTGTTTGACAGCTTTTCAAAACTTTTTTGAAAAGTTTGCGTCGTTGACAAGGTCTGCGCGAAGAGGACCGATTGCTTGTGAAAAAAATGCTACGTTTAACGCACGAGTTCTAGACTCTAACTTGGGATTTTAAGCCGTCCTTGGTGTGTCCACGACTTTTTTTGTACGCCGCAAATACGGCAACTACGCAACCATATTCCCGGAAACTACGCCGGAAAACCCTATTAACTAAAAATGAGTGTGAAAAGTATCGAAAGATCTGCTTGGAATACCTGCCCCAGCCGCTCTCATTAAGGCGTATGGCGACGTCCCTATGTCTAAGTGGCTGTAACTGCCTGCTTTCACCATTGTTCCTGCATGTACGCAATCAAGATCGGACAAAGATTCTAAAAAAACCCGGATATTCAGGTTTTTTTTCCAAAACACATATTCTCCCTGAAATCTGAGGTTTTATGCTGATAAATTGCCAGCGGTCGGTGACGTGGCCGTGCGGTTCCATGGTGTAGCGGTTAGCACTCAGGACTCTGAATCCTGCGACCCGAGTTCAAATCTCGGTGGAACCTAATCTTTTTTCGGACTTCCGTGTCAAATTAAAACTCCATTAAAATCGGTTTGTCTTGCGGCCCTACTAGAATTGCTGTTCGGCAAGCAACGTGAGACAGCCTTTTGCAATGAAAATGTTTTAGAAAAACATTTTGTGCACTTCTTTTGTCCCACTGATCCTTTATTTTAAGGGAAACCGATGAAGCAAGCGAGCTGCAGACTTTTCGTTCATGGAGCTGAAACCTCTATGAAAGCGAGGATTGCGTTTTTAAATCTTTTGCTAGAGCATGAATATGTGTTTTTCAGGAGCAGACACCAAGCAAAAGACGCCCAAGACGTTCTAGTCGGCCTTCGTAGGGCCATCGTTTTTCTACGCTTTAAGAACTTTTGAGGTTGCTGCGGACTGCAGCTGACGCGTTGTACCTGGAGTCGGCGAATGCTCTTATCGGTCCTACTGCATTCTTGTTTTCAGTGTGATGTCGTTACGCTTTTGCAGAGCTTATTGGCCCCCGGATGACCCCAGGGGCGCATGCCAAAAATTGCGTGTCGCCCGACACGATCCGAGGACCGGTCAGGAACAGCCAAGTACCTTGAGTACGTGGGTCGAAACCGAAGAAGCACTCCCCGCCGCGGACTAATGCGGCCGCGAAAAGTCAGCGAGGGCGTGGGGTGCGCTCAGAGGGCAGGAAGCGACGGAAACACGCGTCCCCTTCGTTGTTTCTTTGTCCCGCACTCTCCGCGGCCTTGTGCATCCAGCGCTGGCGGTTTGGACCCACTCGCGTCATGAAAGGACGCACGAAATGTGAACGTTTGGCGGTCCAACCCGGCTACTAAATGGGCGAAAACGGTCCCTGGATCCAAGTGGCATCAGCCTTGCACTGATAAACCAGTCAGTGATGCATGATTCTTAGACCTGTTTTTAGCATTCTAATGATTAGTGTGATGGGGGTACGATTTTAGAGCCAACTTTCTTGAGCTTACACCTTTCGTAGCTTCGGTTGTAGGTAAATTTCCTACCTGTCCGCTATGCGCATGCGTGCACAGAGCTCGCTGTCGCATGTAAGTAAGAAGGTGGCAAATTTTTGAAACGTTGATCAAATGTTGTTTTATTCTGGCCAGCCTATTGGGCTAAAACTTTATAGTCAGTTTCCGTACTTTCTCTAACTAGTCGGATATAGCGAAACCACGTCAAAAACGAACAAATTTGGTCAATTTCTGATGAATTTTTGGTCGATTTCGCTAAAATTTACGGGACATCAGCCAGAAAATATTGAAGTTTATGTTATTATCCCCAGTGGTCGATTTTGATTTATCCCCCGGGGAAAAATTAGAGAAAATAGGGAACTGGTCATTTCGTAGTCTTTATTGATGTCGACTAAGAGCTGCTGGCGTAACGCTTATGTGGACGACTGGCGTGACGGGCGTCTTCGTGATTCGATAGAAGGTCAGGTAGCCCCGTCGGAAGAAGCTGCTGAAAAAGACCCGCTATGCTTCATGGGCCAAAAAATGATGTATATAGCTACCTGATCGTGAGCAGGAATAAGGGGCTGCTGAGCGCCTGGAACGAGAACAAGTACGTCGACGCGCTGCCCAAAGGCGTCAGGTCTATCCGCGCAGTGATGAGTGCGTAATATACTACTTTCACAATCTGTAGGGCCATTTCAACCAGCGTAAACACTGAAATTTCCTCGAATTAGTTGCGAAAAAATATTAGGATAATAAAATAATATAGTAATATATTGCCCTTTTTTAAGAGATTCTTCTGACTATGTGTCCGAGGTATAGACTGGCCTAATCGGAAGCGCGGAAAGATCGGATTAGGCATGGCACAGTGGCGTATCTAGGATTGAGTCAAGGGGGCGCGCATGGTAAGCGGGGGACCCTTACCTTTTTTTCGGCGCCGGCCGGAGGCCAGCGCCGAAAAACTGCCTTGGTCCCCCCTTTGGTACTTTTCCAGTTGACGGACCTTGCTCCTTAACGGCTCTGAATTGTTGTTTCCGAGTCTTTTAGCCTAAAATAGCCCGTCCCGAGTGCAATTTATGTGCTTATGCCGGAAAACCTTGTCCAAATTAAACCATTTCAGCCAAAAAATAGCCCGCCGCAGGCGCCATTTGAGCAATTTTTAGGCTTAAGAGGCAATAATTCGTGGGAAAATGGCCCAAACCAGTGAGACAAGCGCGAATTTACTAAGTGAAACATTTGCCTTGGTCCCCCACCTTACCCCTCGCGGGCCTTCGGCCCGGCTCGAGGGAGGCGCGCCGCCCACATCGGGCCCCCCCCCTAAATACGCCACTGGTCCGGCATCTCCGTCCCTTTCCGCTTAAGGTGGAACGATAGTCATCAAAACGGAGCTAACGGCGCATGCTTAACCGTACCGAGGAGCAGAAAGTTCTCGCGGTGCTGCCTCTTGGCCTTCTGGTCCATTAGCCGGAATGCGACTACCGACCATGTGCCCAGCCCGGCGTCGACGATCGTCACGGCAAAGTTAACGATGGAGACTGTTGCGGCGCGTACCTTAAAACTACCGGGTCTTTCTGTGGTGTCCTCACGACTTACGTAGCCTGCTTCTGCAAATGCTTCCGTTATTGTCAGACTGTCGGTCCACGTGAAAATGACGGCCAGGAGAGGTCGAATAAGGGATAGGACGACGGGCACGACTATTTGCAGGGCAAGAGCAGTGCGGTACAGTGGCCCATTCCAGATCTGGAAAGCGTATTAATTTCAAGGTGCTTCACTTTCTTTGGCTTATCCCTACTCCGGCATGAGCTTAGGCTGAGCCCAGCGCGTTAGCTGGGTACCGGGTTGGCTTAGACATACGTCTTAGCCGTTCCTTTATTAAGCCCGTTATTGCACAATTGTTTTCTTTGCGACGGCTTAGCAATCCGAGAGAGCATATCTATTTGCGACTATCGCGCTGACTTGTCTTAGGCTAGACCTATATGCACTTAGTCTCAGTCATGTTTTCAGTCCCTTTTCTTTAGGCGTAGGCTTGAGTTAGGTTAGATATAAGTCGTCGATGCTCGCCTAGGTTTATCTACGTTAAGACTTGACTGACGCTAAATGCCGACGCTTGTGTAATGTTGACAGTGTAGGAAGGCTACCTTGTCATGTCGAAGTGGACGAACGATTGCAGTCCATCGATTGCTTGAAATGGCAACGAAGGTAGCCAGCTGGAAGAACGCCGAGAAGTTGTAGATCGTGTTGAAGACGACACTTGTCGGAAATGAGCCGAAGAGGTCTCCGTAGACATCGTTCATTCGGTTCAAGAAGAGCTAAAACGATCCTCCTATAATCAGACGCAGTCAGAGCAGAAAAGGAACACAGGAATACGCCCCGAATTGCCGCAGGATCTATCGATCAGGACGCCCTTTGCCTCAGGATCCTGCCCTAAGGTAAATCGCTATGGACTTTGGCTGGTCTGCTTTAGAAGAAAGCACACTCTTTCATAGTGAAACGTTGGTGATCATCACCTAGAATCTTAGTGTTAGTGTGTCTGAGTTTTAATGTCTTAGTCTTCTTCCTCCATGTGCAGTTCCAGGAATTGCTCTAATAGTGAGTAATGGCAACTATTCAGGAGCTCTTTCCTCTCGAGGATACGAACCTAGTGCGGAGTTCTACGCAAGGTTTGGGCGCGCCCAAAGCGTACCGTTACAAAGCACATGTAGTTCGAGATACATTGCACCAAGTAGAGCTTCAGAAAAGGGTTCGAATACGACGCATTCGCTTGCACGACCCTCGTAGCAATAAAGGCGAAGACGCTTAGGTGAAACGCAAAGAGAGTCACTTCTATCGGAATTATGAAATACTCCCGAAGGGGCAAATAAACCACGCTTTCGGTAGCATTGTTGGACATTTTAGTCGCAGTAAAGACGTTTTCCGAAGGGAAGGATACTGGCAAGACAAGAATGATAGCTAGGCAACCGCTACTGACATCAACTCAAGCGAGTTTCCAAGAATGGTACTTCTGGCCGCATTCCTAGCCGCCACTTGACAGATCAACGGGACCCAACATCGCCCCACTGCGAGCATAATTGCGGGCTGGAACATGTGACCTTAGAAGTGATGATGTCTCAAGAGAAACTTTCGCACCTACCGGTCCGTGCGTCTTGCATCATTTCCTTATGGCGTGACGGGATGTCCAGAACAGTCCATGCGTCCCAGGACCCGGACTGAAGCGCAGTTTTCGAGAGGTTGGAAAAATCGACCCGCGACATACAGACACTTCATACAAGTCTTAGAAAACGTGGAAATGCATTGCCTAACACGTAGCCCAACCGTGCATTGTGGCGGGGGAGGGGGGTGGGGTCCAATGCTATGAACTCGATAACGCCCTGGTTCTGTTAATGTGATGTGGCAGAATAAACGACAGCTGAACATTGGAAACAATAACTAAAATTTCCCGAATGTCGTAACATTTTAGCTCTTACAGCCGGGCTTACAAAGGTCACCTTTGAAAGGTGGCGGGCGTTAAGAACAACGCTCTCCTTGATATATAATACGCCGTACGTCTAACCAAAGTGTTTTTTGGGGAAATTTTTCAAGCTAAAAATAAAAAGTTGAAAAAGCGGATGTGCTCTATGAGATTCTTCATTCTCTTATTGGGTCTCGAATACCTAAGCGGCGTTTGTCATGTGATCCCTTTAAGCTTGAACTATTCGCATCGTTTGGACGGAACAAATGGACGACTTTCCGGCTCAGCAAAGTATCGCCCGCTGGGCAATGCGATGCGTTTGCATGGACTCAGCCAGCACATGGCGAGATGGCCGAGCGGTCTAAGGCGCTGGTTTAAGGCACCAGTCTCTTCGGAGGCGTGGGTTCGAATCCCACTCTCGTCAGAACCTTTTTTTGCACACGTAAGTTTCCCTGAAGTTCAAAATAATAGGACTGGCAAGAATTGACGGAGGTGAGCCACAAGTAAATGAAGAAAAAGGCGAGAAATTGAGCTATTTAAAGTAATTTCGTCTTACTTAACTGTCCGTAACGTGCCTAGCCAAACCACTTTTAACGCTTCATTTGCGCTTAGCGAAAAACTCCAAGTACCTCTATTTTGCGACGGAGAGTATTCTCCAGATCAGTTCATAGTGGCGTTCGCTATGGTCGAATGTGACGTCGTTCGAAGTGTCAAAGTTAAGCGTCAATTTTTTGAAAAAGGGACTGTAAATGCCCTCGTTTCATTGTAAACTGTAGGGGACAATCAATTTGGTGCTGCGTCTTCGTTTTAGAGAGGCGGTTCCCTTGCGTCACTTTACGGCCGCCTTTAGCCGTCAATGATGTAATGCTCAATTAGAGTTGGCATCTGATCCACCCGGCCGGTGAGCCGGGGCAGCGGGAAGCCGGGCCGGGACCGCGGCTCGGCGCCGGCCCGGCCGGGCCCCGGGTTGCCAACTCTATGCTCAATGACCAACTAACAATGACTCCACCAGGCTCTCCACGATGGTCGCTGTGAACTGTCGTTTACTTTACTGTGACCAAAAGTTCTTTTGATCAGTGCGAAAGCAAGCGACGTACGCGCTAGCTCTTCATCTAGTCAAACGAAGGTACCTACTTAGATTATCTTTATCCGTATAGTGTCTCCTCAGAAATTCATCACAAAATTTCCCGACACTGAGCCGCTCTGGCGGTGACATTAGCGATCCAGTCGCAGTAGGGGGTCACGCGCTGGAATGGGTTCAGGATCATGCAGTCTTTACATGCAAACATGTAAAGGCTAGACACGCCGACTTCGTAGAAGACGCCCTTTGAGTTGATTACCAACGCTCCGCCGCTGTCTCCCTGAAATCATACCGTATTTAATGCACTAGAGAATGCATTAGAGTGCTCTTGGTTCTTCTTTTCCTCGAAAGTCTATGCCGTGGTGGACTTGCGGCAATCGGCGGCTCACCATTGTGCTTAATGCCTGGCTGCCTACCCCCATGATTTGACGTGAACATATCCACAACCGCCTCTGTTCCCTCCTTCCCTTTGTAAAAATTCTCAACTAAATTTCCTCATCCAATAAAGTTCTTCCCCAACCTATAGCCATTAAGATCCGTAAAAGGCGTACGGCAAGCATTTAGAGTTTTTTCTTACTAGAGTAGGGCCTACGATGCGACTTCGCGGAACAGAGAAGGTTAAGCCCATCGATAGTGGATGCTTCAAAAGAGGACAAGGGCAGGCCACTGGAACCTTTACTCGAACGCCTTGTCTTTGCCGGCTATCTGCTTCACCTACTGGCGTCGTTGGTTTCGCCGTGAAGGCCATAGATGGTCGTCGTTAAGGACAATAGAGCTAGTGCGACGCAAGTCACAGTCAACTCGACCTACCTTGAATGCATGGCGTTTAAGTCCAGCGACACACATGAAGTTCTCTTCGTGAGGCGTGTTGTAGGCGCTGAAAATTACAGAGGCATTTCCATGCACGTCCTCTAATATATTTTGCTGTACTCGCGTACTTACGATTTTACCAATGTTTAGGGTTATTACTGCGTCCGGAAGGGGGGGGGGAGGTAAATCCGATTTTGGGATTATGGGGGAGCATGATTTTAAAATTGACTGCGTATGCGGTAAGTAAAGCGTTAATTTATGTTTAGCTAAGCTACTTAACTTAAATTTTGTTTAACTAGCGTAGTGAAGGCTTTGCCCTCCTCATACGAAGTCAGTTTTAAGCCAGACATCCCCGCATAATGCTTGCCCCCCCCCCCATACGCAGTAACAACCCTGTTTTGACTAGGTAGACTTTTTTGGATACTCAGCTTTCCGGTGGATCGCCTTCCCGCTCCGGCTGCCTCAGAACCCCAGTATTTGCACCTTCTGGGTGTGGTTTTTAGGGCCTTGGCCAAGTTAATCTCGTCTTCAAAAAAATATTCCACTGCAGTGACGTTTTAGGGCTCATTCAGCATAAGTAAATGCCTGTTACCACATCATTATGAGGTGTGACTTACTCCCATAGGTGCGGGGCAACAATTAGTGAATTTCTGTTGTTTTCTTGAAATATCCCCTTCCCAAAGTTGTGCACTTTCTCACCTGAACCTGCAGTCGACGATGGGCCGGAACTGGAGGATGGTCGCTTGTACGCGGTACAAGTTCGCAAATGTACCATTTGGAGCTGAAATTGTGCAACTTCCTGCACGTTTACTGCCGCCGAAAAATACGTGAGAAAGGCAAGACGATAGCGTAGGGTCTTTTAACGAGGCCCAGAAACTATTAATCGACTGTGTTGCGCAACCTGCGCTAATACGTCTAATTTTTCAATGAACACAATTTTGTGCGTCACTAAAACGATCGGCGCTAGAACGACGCTTAGGTATCCTGTAGGCATTTTCTGGTGTCTGGTAATGGGTTGTGCAGTCATCAAGGCCGCGACTCGACTCACCATCGCTTTGTCCGTAGCCCGCGAAGAACGCGTATTCCCCGATGCGCTCGCGGAATTCCAGCACTAGGCACAGCGGCTGAATGAGAGCCGAAAAGTTGAGGCGTTCGGCCAGCACCAGGACAGCCGCGTCGCCGATCCAGCGCTTCGGGATGTGTCCCGAGGAATTGAACGGGAAGTGCACTTTCGAGACTTTTACAGAACGCCGGCATTTGTAATAATCGGAACAGCCGATGTACGCGGCGAACCTCTCGGCCGGAATTCTAAATAACATTTTAAAAAGGGCGAGAATTCGAGGGACGGTCGGAGGGATGGGCCGGACAGTCGATTCGACGTGACCCCCCCCCCCCCCTCCAACCACCC
>JNEY01000081.1:303931-359834 GCA_020875895.1 Aphelenchus avenae | reverse complement strand
ACTGAGAAAACTAATTCCCGAGGGGAATTATTCGAGGAAAGACGGTAGGCTACATTTATTAATATTTAGCCTTTTAACCTTCAAAATTTACTAAATATCTAACAATCTTCACCAAAGGGTCCGGCTTACCAAAACAGTGGACGCCGGTAGGGGGCCGGGGTGCCCTCCCCCTCATGCGCGCCGTTAAATACGGCCCTTACTTAAAGTGTGCTCAGCTAATAGCCCTTCAGAAATTCGTCGCCGCCGAACGCCTTACGGGATGTTTTTGCTCTTTACTAATTTCGACAAGCTCGCGCGAAGGATTTCCCACTGGATTTCTGCCGTCCGTGAAGCCGACACATGCAGACGTCACTCCCTTCATGATGTCCGTAGCGCACATGTCGTTCTACGGCGCTCCAGCCAACTTCTACTACTTCGAGAACAAGCGGCTGAGGGAGACGATGACGCTTATAAGCTTTGAGCTACAGGGCGGTTATGACGTAATCTTAGTCCGTGGACGAGTGGAAACATTGCACGTAAGAAACTTTTCCCTGTACATTTGAAATGGTTTGAGCCACCTGTAATACCCCACACTGTTAAGGTCGCGACTGCCGACGGACGACAAGCTCCGTGAGAAGCGCAGCGCTGCTCGACGATAAGAATTCGGAAGTCCTCTTCGCATTCATTTCGGATTCTCCATGCGCCTCCCTCTGCAAATTTCGGAATTCCGCATGCTTTTGTAATTTGGATGCCACCCGCGTTTTTAGCATTTTTAACTTCCTAAGCCTAAGCTAACTGGGTTGTACAACACTGTCATGCACGAGGCTATGGCTTTGCTGTTGACCTCTTCCTCTCCCCTTCTTTGCCGTTCTTCGAACTTTGCTGCTTGTCTGCTACTGCGCCTTTTGCTATGCACTTGTGATTCGTGCCCTGCCCCACATACCAACGTTTCTACAATCTTCGACGTGTTACACTAACGTCTTTATGCTTCCCCTTGCCGCTCGGCTTGTCGAAAAAGCCTCAGAGGCAATAAATCAATGGAAATAAACGATGACTCACGAACAGCTGTTGTGTAGGCTTAGGCTTACGCTGCGTACATGGAATTAGTATTGTCGAGAAATTATGAAGTTTCCTTACGTATGGCAGACTTGCCGTATTGGCTACAATAAACCTTCTCCCTCTAATAACCCCGCGCCTAAAAATTTCACAGCTGGCCTAGGGGCATTTTGACTAGCTATAATAGTAGTAGTCACTCGTCGAGTAAGGCCTAAACCCTACAAATGAGTTGAGCTACTCAAGTAGAGTATGGGGTAGACCCTTGACCCTCCGTCGCACACTGAGTCCCGCTGCCACCGCTACCTCATCCCCGCCCCCATATCATGTTGTTACCCATCCTGGCCAAGTACACGGCATGCACGCGCGGCTATGCCATAGCGGACTCAGGTAGGTTTGTATTTTGTACCGATTTAACATTGAAAGCGCAGGAAGGTCTTCTCGGTTGTCCAGTTCCTCACCTAGCAAGAAGCAGAGCCCATTTGCCTTACACTCGCTTTTTGCAAAATCCCTGTTTTTCACGTACTTCCCGTGTATTTCATGCGACATTCTACCAAGCGGATAGCTAAGTTACGCCGACTTCTCGACGGTGATTCACAGCGACCAAGCGGGCACATTGCCAAAGCGTCGGATTTCAACCAAGCCATTCTTGACTTGTACGATTCTGTTGCGCTTAACTGCGAATACTCCAAGTAAATGTATCTTAATTCGACATTTTAGGAACCGTCATGCCCGTCACATTATGCCGGACCTGCGCCGGGGCCTCTCCAGCTTCCACAGGCGAGATCCAGCTCGCTGAAGAGAGCTTCAAGTGCGCCCTCTGCTTCGGCCTTTTCGATAACGACCTTTGCACGGAGGTGGCCGAGAAATGCGCGGAGGAGTTCCGGAAACAAGGCTACGACGGCGACAACTTCATCATGGCGCTAAACTTCCCGGTCTCGATGATCCTGCGGGAAGCGGTCGCCGGGAAACTCTTCGAGGACCTGCAGTCGCCGAAGGAGCAGCTGCAGAACTACCTCATGTCGCGAATCGGGCAGGTGTGTGCAGGAAACATGGTTTAAAAGTTGAGCTAACTTTAGGCCAACATTTAGCGAAAGCAGGCTTTAAATGCTGGCTTATGTTGAGCTTAGTGTAAGGCTAAATGACGACGTACACCGAGAACACGTATCTGGCAAAAGCAGCGTTGAGAAAATACCATTCGAGTATGCTAACCCTGGATCCAAGCAGCTCCAAAAAGTGTTTGGCTGAAATTACCACTTTATTGTTGGCAGGAATGAACTGAACTGAAACAGACCTAGTTCAGTTCCGGTTCGGTTCACAACCCTAAATATCGTGGTTCAGTGCATTGAAAACATGTACTGAATTTGCGATATCATTCCGACTGGATTGAAATGAAATAAATCAGCCTAGTTCAGCTCAGTCCCAAGCCCGAAAAATTTTCGTTCAAGATGTCTCCTCATCCATATGCTTCAGGTCACCGGCCTGCGACCATCGCTGAGCTCCGACTTGACGCTGACCGTCTCCTTCGCGAACGACGAGTTTGACGAGAAGGACGTCGAGTACCTGCTCACCCACTTCCCGAAGGAGTTCATGAGCACGGGGAAGAAGCGCAAGCCGGCCCTGGACGACGTCCGTTCGCTCTTCACAAAGGTGAAGGTCACCACGATCGGCAGGAGTATGGACCGCGAAACCGCCAGGTTCGTCGGGCACTGCGGAAATTGGGCCATGATTGGAAGTACAATCAAGGTGCCCTCGAAACCAAGCAACAGTCGCGGCCTGCGGCCTGATCAGTTAAGAATCAAGTGGAGTTTAGGAGTGTCACGTAAGGATTGACACTCGCCACGCGTGCCGTACTCCGTACCGTACTAGAACCCCTCCGTGCCGTACCGTAGTTCGTACCGCACTGGCACCCTCCCCCCTCCCGGTGCCGTACTCCGTACCATACAGTACGGTACGGTACGGCAGTACGGGACGTTCAAGTATTAATTATCGTGAAAAGTGGAGTGGTACCGTACTCCGTACTGGTCGACCTCACCCGTACCGTAAACCGTACTAGCATGAACCGCCCGTACCGTACCGCTAGTACGGCAGTACGGTACTGTACGGCCGCAATCTGTACGGATGCCCATCATTATGTCATTGTGCGAAGGTTGGGCTGTAAGCTGGCCAGTTGTTCCTTGAATGGAGTTGCTTGGGGCTACGCTGCGCATTAAGATGCGGCACTGTCCCGCCCGCTCTGCTGTAACGTCTTGTTCCGCCTGTTTTGTGCAATTGCTCTGATCAGCACTCGTCCTTGTGCAACGGCTGGAAAAATTTAAGCAACTAAATGGCATTGGTTTTCTCCGAACGGAAGAAAAACGGCCCGGGGAGGTCGGAACGGAAGGGAGGAAGTACAGAGGAGGACCAGTACCTAAGCGTACCGCACATGCTTAGATTGAGCAAGCACCGTTGGCGTTGAACTTGTACGACTGAGCAACGTGAACCTCGCATTGTTTGGTCGGAGCTTCATCGAAGCACCACATAGATGCAAGTGAACTTAGATTGAGCAGTAAGCTAGTGCTAGTTGCTTTTCACTTGACAGGCCGATTTTTACAAGCTGTTCTTTAGCAAGTACCCGCTGACGTCTCCGTCTCGTCGATGCGCGTTCACAGTCGCCTTCGAACGCGACCAGCTTTTCGTGGGCGCTCGCTACCGCAAGTTCTCGCGAGATCTGCCGCAGTCTCCATGGACGATCAACGCCGAGACGCCGAAGTTGCCTGGGAATTCGGTACGCCTCTTCACGTCTTGAGCAGCAAAACGAACTGGTTGAGCTCTTGGCCGGTATCCGTAGCTTCCAGCGAGTTGGTTTTATAGACCCGTCGGAGGAGCTTTACTGACGTACGAACTGGGCCCATTTTGTGCAACGTGAGCTTTAAATGGCGCAGGACCAGCGCTAATGGGTGAGGTCATGAGGTCACATATTAAGCGTTTGTGCTCCACACTGAGCCGACTAAGCTTTAAAATGAGGAGGTTGAGGTCCAGGTCGAGCGTCGTGCGCATAAAACCGGACAGGATGAGAATGAACTTGGCAACTTGAGCTTAGAATTAAGCTGCTTGAACTTAAAAAGCGAATAAGCTGCGCTTCACCCAAACATTTCAATGGTCTAAGTCCTACTCGTCTTAAAAGTGCCGCCTTTCCTCGTGCGCGACGGTGACCCTCGACACTCGGTGAGCGTAAACGTTGACCAATAAGTCTGAGACTGAGGTGCGTGAACATTAACAACCTTAGGTCCAGGTTAAGCACCTGAGCTCTCAGAAATTGTACCAGCCTGAACTGAAAGGCCCGCAATCGTGTAGGTGGTACAGGCCGACTGTACCGTCCTGCCGTACTATCGGTACGGAGTACGCGGGCGTCAGTTTTCTCGATATTTAACACTAATGCGGCCTATACTACTTATTACGGCACGTATTGCATTAGCGTATTGTATGGTACGGAGTACGGTACGGGGTGGATCAGTACGGTACAGAGTACGATACAATACGAGGTCGGTTGCCTTTAGCCTGGGCACCAACCTGAGCAAACAAGCTTTCGATGGATACTTTCTCTAGCATTAGACTGTATTCAGCCTGGTTCAGGTTTCCGAGAAGGTCTGCAAGACGTTGGAGACCCACTTCGCGGCAGACTCGACGCGCTTCATCGCCTCCGGCCGCGAGGACATAGACGTGCGGATGCTCGGCAGCGGGCGGCCGTTCGCCGTCCAACTGCTGAACGCTCGCAAAGTTGCGTCACTTCGGCCAAGGGTAGTCGCAGAGACTCTAGCGAGACTCACTGAGGAGGTAAACAAGGATATCGACATCGACATTTCTCCTCTAGTGAAGGTCTCCACAAAGCAAGCACTGCAGCTCAACGTGGGACAGGAAGGTACGGACATGAGGAGCATGTGGGAATGAGAATGTAGAATGAGGAGCTGGACGCATAGGTTCAGTTGAGGAGAAGTGTTCACTTGAAGGTTCAGAGAGGAGTACGTTGTGAAAATCCTCCATGTTAGGAGCATCTGTAAGACCTTAATAAGATCTTCGCTGCTCCTCATTAAAAAATCCTCAGGACCTTTTGATAGTGAACCATGCAAATGAGGATCATCCACTAGTAGATGAGAAGTATGGGATCAGAAAATACAAATTTGTGAGGAGGTGCCTGACATCCTGACTGAACATGCTGTAATTTCAGAGAAGAAGAAGACGTATTCGGCCGTGTGCGGCTCCTCCGAGAAGATCACGCCAGAGATGCTGCAGAAGCTGGAAGCGAGCATCCCGCTGGAGATCGTCCAGAAGACCCCGATCCGCGTGCTCAAGCGACGACCGCTGCTGGACCGCAAGCGTAACATCTTTGCGCTGAAGACGTTGCAACTCGACGACTCACATTTCTTTGTCAGGTACTGTGCAAAAGGAACCGTGCAGATTTTGCCTATAATCATAAGGCGATAGAGATGGCGTGGATCTTCGTACCTAACTCCGTACTGTACTAACTCACCCTCGTATCGTACTCCGTACCGTACACACCCCGCCACCGTTCTGTACTAAGTGCTGTACTTACCCCCTCCAGTAGCATACTGAGCCAAAAATACCGCGGTTCGTAGCACTAAATACGGAAGAGTACGGTACGACATTATAGCGCCGTACCTCCCACCCCAGTACCGTACTCTCGTACCATCAACAGAGCACGGAGGACGGTACGGCGTCGTGAAAAGGAAGTGAAGTCACTTTTGGTGCTTCTCAGGATGATCCTCCTCGGCACTAGACAAAAATGTGGAACATGCGTGAGGGTACTTATCGTCTCGTTTAGGCTCGAAACACAAGCCGGGACGTACGTTAAGGAGTTCGTCCACGGCGACTTTGGGCGAACACGACCGTCGATCAGCGAGCTGATGGGCCTCGAGCCGCACGACGTGGACATTCTCCAGCTGGACGTCGAAGGAGTGGACCTGGACTGGCCTCCGACGGAGTGACCTCACGTCCCATGTGGAGAATATCGTTATTATTGTTATCTAATTGTTGCGATTGTTGCTTGTTTCTGCGAATAAATGCAGTTTGCAATGCGGAAGCTCGGTAGCGTTGTTTGTACTGCGATTTGCATACTAATTTGCACACGAACGGTGCACGTACTTTGACACAGTTTAAGGAACAAAGAGCACCATGAACATCCTCATGGTTGCGGAGAAGCCGATTCTTGCGGAGTCGATCGCTAAGCTGCTGTCCGGCGGCAAGTGTTCTACGAGGAAAGGTGAGCCTGGCGAAGTCAATCTGCAAGGACGGCCCTCGCAAACGGCGGTTCCACTATGCAAACATAGCGTCTCTTTCAACCGTTAAGGATGGCATGAAAGTGACAAACGGCGCGTAAGCTACTGTAGAGCTTCAGCGTATTAAACAAGAAGAAGAGTATGCAGACGAGGAGTGCTGAGTGTGATAATAGCATAGCGGAAAACTTGAGCATGACATGTTCACCAGGAGGAAAGCTGCACACAATGAGGGCTGCTTGCAGTAGTGGAGCAGTATGCAAACGTGGATCACACAACGGACCGAGAAGTCAACGCGTTAGAGGGACCCATCATGCAGGAGCACATGTCGTGAATGAGTAGCATGGTGTGGCGAGCGAGGAGCACACTTCAGACTGAGCAGCATGGCAGGCATGCGGTGATCGCACATGGCTTGTGAGGAGCATGTCTTGCCAACGAGGACAACAGCTCCTGCGTGACACATAATGTAAATGTAAAGGTCGGAACCCGTAGCGTATTACAGCTCGTGCCGTACTGACAGTACGGTACGGCACCCCTACCCCGGTACGGAGCAGTGGCGGGACGGCAGCCGTACTGGAAGCCGTACTAGGCCACATGGAGACCCTGCTGACGGCACTTTTTATCACGACTTTTACCAAAACTTTCTTCATCTCACAATGTACTCGTTTGCACAAAACATTATAAGCTTTTGACCGTTTCCTGTCGTTGTGATATTAATTCCACTTGGAGCTCTTAAGGTAACCAGTACGATACGAAGTAAGTACAACAATGTGCTTAGTAAGGATCCAGTACAGTACTGAGGGATCTTGTACGGTACGGAGGGATCTGGTACGTTACGGAGGGATGCAGTACAGTACGGCCACGGTTCTCGGATGCCTCAGTAAATGGTTGGAACAATGTTACTGTAGGAGCCCATAGTGTGCTTGCAAAAGAGCACTACTCTGCTGTATAATGGGCGCTAACATTTGTTTGCACAAATGTTGGACCAACTGGCTACTTTTAGGTTGGAATGGCGCCTGCTCAGTCTCCGAGTACAACGGGCAGTTTCAAGGACGTTCGGCGAAGTTCAAGGTGACGAGCACGTGCGGCCACGTGATGAGCATGGACTTCCCGGCACAGTTCAACAACTGGGACCGCGTCGACCCAAACGAGCTCTTCTCCTGCGCGACAATGAAGAAGGAGGCGAATCCGAAGATGAAGATGGCTGAGGTACGCAGAAACTTCATGCGGTTAAATCGCCTGGAAGGTTCGGGTCGAGGTAGTGAGGAGGTCCATGTGAGCTGGTAGGTCTAGGTCCGACGGAGGATCCAAATTTAAGGAGGGCCACAAGTGCCCTAGAGGTCCACGTCTTCCGTAGGTTCATAAGTACAAAGTACAGACCTTCCGGAGGCCAGGTAGCATGTGAGGTCCAAAGTCTGAGGCGTTCCGTTTGGAGGTCCAGCTGTTCTAGCAGATCTTGACATTTGTTAGGTCCAAGCGGTTGGTAGGAGGCCTGCAAATGCCCACAAGACCACGGCGGTCGCGGCCATCCGTTGGGAAGGATGGTCACGAGGTCATTAGGTATTGACCCGGTCCCTCGCATTTGCTGTAGTTGCCTCAATGCAAAGCACCGCAGTTACTCTATTTCCGTACATTTTACTGGCTACCATTTTCCAGTACCTCGGCTCGGAAGCCAAGAACTGCGACGTCCTCGTGCTGTGGCTCGACTGCGACAAGGAGGGCGAGAACATCTGCTTCGAGGTCATCGACGCGGTGCGTAGCAAAATGCGTCCACCATCGTCGGGACGCTTTATGGACTGCGTTTACCGGTAAATGCCCATTGAAAGTATCCCTCTATTCCCATAATTCAGAGCAAAATTCTCAGCGATTTCCGAGGCGGACATCAGGAAGGCGATGAACAACCTGATCAAGCCGAACGAGAACGAATCACTCTCGGTGGACGCGCGGCAAGAGCTCGACCTACGCATCGGTTGCGCATTCACGCGCTTCCAGACCCGATATTTCCAGGTACGTTCGAGGTGCCGAAGTAATGCGGTGGTCCTGCCCGCCTGGCCTCGTCCACGAGCTTAGATCTTTGTCCACGTAAGCTGGTAGCAGCTGGAAAATGGGTTACACGCCATTTCGGTCACGGCCGTTTCGGTCACGGACATTTCGGTCGCGGTCACGGAGAAAATATTACATGACCAAGGTTTATCTCACAGAATCCTGCATTGATGAATTACGGCACATTATGACATAACTAGCGCAAAGGCAGCGACGTGGACAAAAGGTACAAATCAAAATTGCGGCAGAGTAAAAGAAACCGATGGCACTGCCAAACTACAGGAGGGCGACGTATTCCTCGACAACCGCCTTGATATGGCCATCGCGAATGACCGTTTTCGGTTGCGAAAACTCGCATTTTAGCTTTGATTTCTCCAGTGACCGAAACGTCCGTGACCGAAACAGCCGTGACCGAAATGGCCGTGACCGAAACGACATGTAGCCGGAAAATGTGGTCAACTGGACATAGTGGTTGGTGGAGACATGCGCTCAAACAGGCGTGTGTTGCCTAAAGGAACGTATAGCGGGCACGTGGTCCAGAGAGCAGTTGATCAATGAGAGTTTGCGGTCTGTGGGTACGTGTGGTCCGTATGTCCATGGGAAAGTGCACTTGTACACTCGCAGTGTCAGCGGAAAGACGCGGCTCGCAGTAGTATGTGTCAAAACGGCGTTGACAATCCAAAGAAGAAGTTGGCGGTCCATAGGGATACAGTGGTAGCCGGTACACAATAGTGGGGACATTATTGAAGAACTTACCTACTTCTAGGACAAATACGGCGACCTGGACAGCAACCTGATCTCCTTCGGTCCCTGCCAGACGCCAACGCTCGCCTTCTGCGTCAACCGCTACGACAAGATCACACAGTTCAAGCCGGAGCCCTACTGGGTCATCCACCTGGAGGTGGACGTCGGGCAGCGAGCGGTGAAGCTGGATTGGGAACGCGGGCGCATCTTCGAGCGGGACATTGCGCAGCTGTTCCTCAACAGAGTGAAGGTGCGCTTGGAACGCATGTTTTCTTGAAATACATGTCGGCATAAAACACAATTTTTTGAAATTACCGTACAACAGCACTCGTGAAACGAGTGCGTAGGAGGGGTCGCAAACACATGTATTTTGTATCTATAGTACCAGCCGAGCGCGTGCTTTGGGATGCACAGCAGCGTTAAACACTACGACCGTAAAAAGACACCTTTCATACGTTCAAAATACAATGCAATTAAACCTGAAAATGTTGGAAATACCAGTTCTTGGTGCTCTACTCCGTTCGTCGAGAACACATGTATTGTGAAAATAGTGTCCCTACTCAGCTAGTATTTTAGGGCCTGAAGCTGGTAAGCTGTACATACCCCAAAAAATCAAACATTTTTGAGTCTCAGTCAGAATATCGTGTATTTTCATAAGTTAACTAAGGTTCCAAGCGCTCAAAATACGCATTGGTGTGAAGCTGCTTCTTAATTTTTGGAACAGTAGCTCATGTCTTTAAAAAAATGTATTTTCGAATTTCAGAAACCATGTCTTTTTTAATGTATTTTCGAATTCCAGAAACACGCCTCCGTCACCATCGCCGACGTGACCTCCAAAGAGAACCGCAAGGAGAAGCCGTCCGCGTTGAACACCGTCGAGATGCTCCGAGTTGCCTCGAGCGCCCTCGGCATGGCTCCGTCTCAGACCATGTCCATCGCGGAGCACTTGTATACGCGCGGGTACATCAGCTACCCAAGAACGGAGACCACTTCCTACCCGGCCGGATTCGACTTCAACTCGGTGCTGCGCCAGCTGAGTGGCACCTCGAACTTCGGCGGTGTCGCTAAGCAGGTAAACTCTACCCTTGATACGCATGTTGTACGAAGTTGGACCCATCGCAGCAGAGATTCCACTCGTTTCTTCCTGAATTTGGACCTCGTAGCGTCATGACGTAGACCTCGCAGATACTGAGGTTGGACCTCATCGCATGCTGGCGTCGGACCTCGTAGCGTCCTGACGTCCTGAGGTCACGACCTCGTAGCATCGTGAGGTCGGACCTCGTAGCATCCAGACGTCCTGAGGTCGTACCTCGTAGCGTTATGACGTCCTGAGGTCGTACCTGCGGTTGTATGGTTGTCGGGCCTTCCCTCAATCCAAAGCTCGTAGTGTCCTGAAGCTGGACCCCACTCGACCTCTACTTTCCGTGACGACGGGGTTCACTGATTAAAAGCAGAATTTTTCAGATCCTGGCCGACGGCATTTCGAAGCCGAAGGGAGGCGACGACAAGGGCGATCACCCGCCTATTACGCCCATGCGAGCGAGTGACGGCTTCTTGTCGGGAGGTAGGGGACCACAACACTTTCCTAGTGTGCTGCATGTCACTGTTTAGACCAAGCGCGCCTCTACGACTACGTGGTCCAGCACTTCCTCGCTACCGTGATGCGTCCTTGCAAGTACACTACGCTGACGCTGAAGTAAGTAGACATGATGTGGACCACCCGCGTACCGTTCTCCGTGCCGTACTGACCCCCTTCGTACCACACTCCATGCCGTACTAACACCTTCATAATGTCACTGCCGTGCCGTAGTGAGCCAAAAATACCGTGCCGACAACGGTACGATATGGCATATTATGGCGCCGTACCGTTCTCCGTGCCGTACCGACTCCCTTCGTACCGTACTCCCGTACCCTAATGAGCAGAAAAGTGCAGTGCCGCTTAAGCTAAATACGGCCCGTACGGCACGGTACAGCATGAAATGAAACACGGCGTTTTCTTGTGCCGTACCGTGCTTCGTGCCGTACTTTCCCTCCGCAACCGTACTGTACCGTAGGGAGCCAAAAAATGCCGTGCGGTTTGCACTAAATGGGGCACGGAACCGTACGGCACTGCATCAAACATGGCATTTCTTGGCGCCATACCGTACTCCGTGCCGTGCTCCGTGTCGTTGACACGGCAAAACGGCACGGTAAGGGAGTACGTTACGGTACGGTGCATCACCTCCAAAAGTAAGTACTTCGCTTAGCCAACAAGGAGAGCCATCATCTAAACTCCTCCATTTAGGTGCACGGTCGGTGGCGAGCAGTTCACGGTTCAGTCGCGGAAGGTCATCGATCCAGGGTTCACGACCGTGATGACCTGGCAAGCGGTCTCCGAGGAGGAGTCACTGGATCAACTGCGCAAGGGACAGACGCTTCCGATCAAGTAAGACACTTGACCTATGGGACAAAATGCTCGGAGGAGAACGGAAATGCGAAGGAGAGCAGACATAGGTGTGACGATGTTGAGGAGCCAGGCGTGTGAATGACGAGAACATCCTGCGGGAGCAACGTACAAAGAGTGAACCTTGCATGGATGAGTGGCTCATGAAATGAAGGGCCCTGTATGTCATTGGGGGACATGAGGAGGAGGAGCGGAGAATCCAAGTGAGAAGCAATCAGCCCGTTTGTAGTGAGGAGTTTATAGCTCCCAGGGTCGAAACTGTATGAGGATGATAGGAAAAGGAAGGAGCAGGAGACATGAGGAGTGAGAAAGCAGAGAAGACTGCAGGAGCGTTCACACTAGGAGCAAGGGCTAAGGAGGAGTTGGAGCATACTTTGACTACAAACTACAGCCTCTTAAAGCAAGCTCTGCAAATCATTCGATTTCAGAGACGCCAAGTTGGCGGAGCGGGAGACCTCTCCGCCCGGCTACCTCACGGAGTCGGAGCTGATCACGCTGATGGAGAAGTACGGGATCGGGACGGACGCCTCCATCCCCGTCCACATCAACAATATCTCACAGCGCAACTACGTCACGGTGGAGACCGGACGGAAGCTCGTGCCGACGAAGCTCGGAATCGCGCTCATCCGAGGCTACTCGCGCGTGGATCCCGAGCTGATGCAGCCGAACATGCGGGCGGAGGTGGAGGCTCAGCTGGAGCTGATTGCGAAGGGAAAGGCGGACTATAAAGCGGTACGTTTTTGCTGGTAGGCCATCATAAAATAGAGCTGGAACGAGCTATGATATCCGTCAAGAGGTTACTGTTTGGCGAGACCTCTATTGTGAGCTACCTATATTCAAACAGGAGTAAGGATGATCTAGCCATCATTTGGGTAAGCTGATCAGGACGTTATGCGTGGCTGGACTGGTCGGGAAACATTGTGGGCATCGAATGTCGGTCGTGGCCATTTTTGTAAACGAAATCCATAAAGCAGACCAATTCGACCCTGCTCCTTTCGGTCAATTTCGTAAGACCACGGGTCTAGGGTCGGAACAGTCTGGAATAAATCGTCGTCTTGAAATCGGAATCATGCTTCCGACGTGAAGTCGCCAAGCCCTGCTAAAAAGCTGTTAACCCTAACCGGGCTTTATTGACCAGCTACGTTTCGACGAACATGCCTTATTGACCAGGTCTTACACTGACCCGAAGTCATATGCGACAACTATGTTTCTTCGCGCCTTCGTATGGCAACCGATAATTTCAGGTCAAGAACCATGCTCTGGAGATGTTCCGGCGCAAGTTCGTCTACTTCGTGCAGAACATCGGCCAGGTGGATTCCCTCTTCGAAGGTAAGTAGACGGGTACCAGACTAACTAATGCCGTCCGACCATCAATCCCACCTAGTTGTGCTTGTTAACCGATTTTTCTCAGATTCGTTCACGACGCTAGCCGATTCCGGAAAGCCTTTCTGCCGCTGCGGCAAATGCCGACGGTTTATGAAGCTCGTCTCCACGCGTCCGCAGCGACTCTACTGTCCGAATTGCCAGGTATGGCGCTGCAAACTTAAAGTCAGAGATGAAGTAAAATTATTCAAAAATTTTATTAATTTGGTTAACTAAATTTGTTAACCATCGTAGAATATAATACATAAAAATGAAATGACGTTTAATGCAAAACATAAATTATTAGTGTCAGCATTTAAATTGTTTTTATCTTTTAAATTTTTTAAAATGACGAAACCAAAGTTCATCGAAAACCAAAATTAGAAACCAGCTTGAAACTGCCTGACAGTCCGCAGCGGACATCTCACTAATTGTCCGATTCAGGAGACCTACTCGCTGCCGACCGGCTCGGATGGCGTCATCCGACTTCACGGCGAGAGACGCTGCCCTCTCGACGACTTCGACCTGCTCTACTGGGCCGGAAGCGGCGGGAAGCTGGCCAACTCTTACGCCTTCTGCCCCTACTGCTACAACAACCCGCCGTTCGAGGACATGCGCGAGGGGCTCGGCTGCAACCGATGCACTCATCCTGGCTGTCCGAATTCGTTCATGTACGTTTTTGGGCCTGTGGACTTTAGCAGCTTAGGCCAAAGGACGGACTGGGTGGACGCGTTAAGGCATATTTTCCGCCTATTTCCGCGGTTTTTTCCCGACTGAGGGCAAGGACAAGTTTGGGAAGCTCCCGTAGGGAGTGTCACAAACCATCACCGAATAGCTTACGCTATAAACTGAGCGAACCTGAACACTCCATTGAGCAACTTGTTTGTAACCAGCGCTGTCCGAATTTTCCTTCACCACTCGTCCGGCCTGTGCAGATGCGTTCATGCACGTTTGGACCAGTAAGCTTGAGCACCTTGAGCCATAGGGTGGACTCGGGAAGCCATAGTCGAACATATTATGACCCTTTGGGTCCATGGGCAAAGAAGTCTGTGCTTAGAGAAGCCCGCGTATAGGGCTAGCAGAGACCCAACGCTGAACAATTTGCGTCATAAACTGTGGCGAAAGCGAACACTCCCGCAGGAGCTTGTTGTCAACCAGAGCAAACCGACCTTTAATCTCAAATTAAGCAACCTGAGCTCCATGAAGGAGACCCTCATACTGAGCCACCGGACGGACGTCAATGGGGGCATTGGGTGGAGTTCGGCCTTGCGCAAATAGAGTTCATGTGTTCAACAGCTTGAGCTCAGTTTGAGAACAGGAGATATAGTGTTAGCCCAAAATCGTACTTGTTCGCTGTGTGAATGTAGCTTGACACTCACTATGCACCCAGATCTGGGTCTAAAGCAGCTGTTGGCTCAGAGTAGGCGGCTAAAACTTCCAGTAAATGTCGGCAACCCTATAGGTGGTAAGGGTACTGCCGTATCGGTACGGAGAATCGTACGAGAGGGTTATGTTAGTACATCGTACCGTACAGTGCGGTCCAGTACGGAGTACGGTACGGCTCCAGTTTTCTTAATATTCAGCACGAGTACGGCCCGTACTAGTACCGTACCGTATTACGGCAGTACGGTACGGCACGGGCGCACCTCTACCGGAAATTTCAGTAAATATAAGGGTGTGCGGAATACTCGTGCTATGCTAGGCTTATAGTCCGTTATGAAGCTTCCTAACTCAATAGCACAGCACGGCCCTTGTAACAGTTAAGCGCTTTTTCCTTTAATAACAAACTCCTACACGCAAGTACAACTTATAACACTACACGAAATAAACGCAGAGACAATTGGGACAAATAAGCTAAAAGGAGGGCTCAGATAGAGCTTAGATGGTGTGCTCAACGTGGAGCTAAGATGATGAACCACGTGGCTACCGTACTGTACGGAGTATTATTGTACGGTTGGGGTCAGTACGGTACGGAGTACAGCACAGTGCCAGTTGCCAACATTTAACTTGCAGCTGAGTAAACTCAAACTAGGAAGAAACATCTAGGAGCCAGAAATACATGTGCTTCGTAACGCTAAGGTTTCCGACCTTTTATGCCGTTGTGCTTTAGGACGCAGGGCGTCCGTCAATGCCTCATCGAATGCAACGGCGGCACCGGCGTTCTCGTGCTCGACCCGCAGTCGGGGCCCAAGTGGCGACTCGCGTGCAACAAGTGCTCCTCCGTGGTGACGCTATTCGAGGGCGTGTCGAAGCTGCGCGTGCTCGACGTCGAGTGCCGCGAGTGCGGGGCACAGCATGTCAAAGTGGAATACGCGGTAGGAAATATACTGAACACCCACTTTACTTTACTGGAACTCAAGGACATTGGACTACCAACTCATTCGTGATTTCTCAATTTACCAATTCAACTGAGATTTTTCCGCACTTGAAATAACGCGATTTTTTATGCCGCAATCGAACTTTTTCAAGCAAAAATTGAATAAATTTCGGCAATTTCAAATTGAAAAATGAATAAAAAATACCCACTTTTTCCCGTTATTTCAATTTAAACTTTCTACAAAGTGCTATGGCCAATTTTATGTCCAGCGACCAAGGGAGACCCTTATGGTTTTTGCCTCTAAAACGCCGGAATTTTTTCACTCTCATGATATAGCTTGAATTTTCCTCTTTTAGACTAAGTGGACTAAACTTAACTTTCAGTTCCGTATAGGCGTACCGCACACTAACCAAAACTTTGCATTTAGGAGGGCAAGTCGAAGCTTCCCGACGGTACTACCACTTACAGCGGATGCGTCTTCTGCGACCAGGAGCGCCTGATCGAGTGCCTCAACCTGAACCACGCGTTCCTCGACAAGAAGCCGGACCTGTTCAGCGGCCGCCGAGGACGTGGGCGCGGTCGTGGTGGTCGCGGACGCGGTGGTCGTCGCGGTGGCGCAAGGCGACCGTAGAGCGAACGAAGGGAAGAAGAATTATGTGTTTTCCAAAAGTTGCCTTAAGCTGTTTGTGGTTAGTAGTTGTTAACGTTTGTACTATCGTTTCTGTTTCGAAATTGTTACGATTTTCTCTTTAAGTTGTTAATAAAAATTGTGTTGGCACTACTAGTGGCGAATACAAGCTGGACTAGAGGTGGCGGGGACACCCTCCCTCCCCCCTCTGTTCTATACCTGTACTGGCCTTACCCTACTCCGGGCCGTACTGACTGGCCTCTTCCTTAAGTTGTGCCGTACTGGCCCTTATCGTGCCGTGTTGCCGGGCCGCAGTGAGCCTAAAATTCCGTGACGCTAAGTGCGGAACGGCATATATGGCGCCGTACTGTACTCCGATGCTGTACAGACCTCTCCTGTACGTATCATCGTGCCGTAAATACGGTAAAACGGTACGGTACGCAGTCGGGCACAGTACGGTACACTTTCGGGGTCCGAGGCAACCCCGAGCCGAGCTGGTCCGGCTCGGAGCTTGGCTCGGGTGTCAAATTCAGCGGGGCGCAACGGGAGCCGAACTCCGAGAAAAGCCAGCTCGGCTCCGAGCTCGGCACGAGTCGAAGTCTCCTGTACGGCGCGCCATTTCTAAGTGGACGAAGGTCATAGCAGAAACACAGTTCTTTTTGGCCATCGATAATGCCTAGCAGAGTCTCAGAGACACCTATCGTTTCCTAGCGTACGCTGCATTCTAAAACACTTTACGCAAGTTCTAGCACCCAAAGTAGCAAACAGAAATACATAGTAGAAGATTCCAGCGCTGGACTCTCACCCGCATTTGCCCTCTGCATGAAACGCGCAGTCGTAAATTTAAGGACAATATTCGAGAGAGGCGGAAGCGGTAACACGTGGTTTGAGTATTCCCAGTTGAGTGCCGGATGTTTAAGTGGCGGTCACTTGATTGCCAATCGGCCTTTTGAGTATCCTCATTTATCGCTGTAAATTGCCTGTTTAGTCTGCTAAATCAGTCTGCTTAGTAGAGCTAATCAGCTTCCGTACAGGTTCAGGCCAAGGTTCAGGCGATTTGCTCATTGCTTAGGCTTAGGTACTCGACAGTCCGGCAATCAAACGACCGATTGGTACGTGTAGCCGCAGAAGCGCTTAGGTACTAGCATCGAAAGCGTTGAAAGTCCTCGTCAAAGCGGATTCCGCTCTCCGCTTTCGCTTTCCACATGCGACGAGAGCGGAAGATGTCNAGTAGAACAGCATGTTCCTGGAGCAACAGGGACAATGGACAAACATGGATAAATGGCAAAAATGGCAGGACAATGCAAGACAAAGGGAAATGTGGCACAGCCGACTACACAGAATCAGTCAAATTTTGCTGCTAAGCCGCCAGGTGGTGTTGGATGCGGGCGAGCGTATCCAAGGTTAATTTTAAGGTTAAAGGTTAATTTTGGCGCAAAATTAGTGTGGGACCGAAAACTCTTTTTAAGATTTTAACCGGGGACCGAAAAAGGAGGACCGAAAACTCGGGTTACCTCGAATGTCGGTCGAGGTCATTTTTGTAACCGGAATCTATAAAACAGACCAATTCGACCCTTTTCGTTTCGGTCAATTTCGCACGACCGTAGATCTAAGATCGGAATATTCTAGAACTTACACTGACCTGAAGTCATATGCGATAACTATGTTTTTGTTCGCGCCTTTATGGCAGCCGACAATTTCAGGTCAAGAACCACGCGCTGGAAATGTTCCGGCGCAAGTTCGTGTACTTCGTGCAGAACATTGGCCAGGTCGATTCCCTCTTCGAAGGTAAGCATCGGAATAAACAGTTCCGTCCGTTAGCCCATCCCACTCGGTCGTTGGTGCTAACCAATTCCTCCCAGATTCGTTTACGACGCTGGCCGATTCTGGAAAGCCGTTTTGCCGCTGCGGAAAATGTCGACGCTTTATGAAGCTCGTCTCCACGCGTCCGCAGCGACTCTACTGTCCGAATTGTCAGGTAAGACGCATTCAAATTTTGCATGATATAGCAAAACAATTTTAAATTTAATTTTTTATTTTAAAAATATTATAAAGTACTGTTCGATAAAATAAAATAATTTATGGTAACGAGATATTCATTTAATTTGTAATTACATTTAATGTTCAAATTTAATTTTCATCGCCCGAATTTAAAAATTATCAAAACTGAAAACCAGCTCCTAATTGTCTAACAAGTCGAATGGAGACCCCACAGATCATCCATCTTCACAGCCTCTTTACCTCTGTGAAAATTCAGGAAACCTACTCGCTGCCGACCGGTTCGGATGGCGTCATCCGACTTCACGGCGAGCGACGCTGCCCACTCGACGACTTCGATCTGCTCTACTGGGCCGGAAGCGGCGGAAAGCTGGCCAACTCCTACGCGTTCTGTCCCTACTGCTACAACAACCCGCCGTTCGAGGACATGCGCGAGGGGCTCGGCTGCAACCGGTGCACTCATCCGGGCTGTCCGAATTCGTTCATGTACGTTTTGGCTAGCGGACTTAGGCCAGATGTGCCAAATTAGGCGCAATAAAGCTTAGGCGTATCTCCTGGACCTGGGGCTAAAGCAGCTTGAGGCTCAGGGTAGGCGGCTGAACTTCCAGTAAATGCCGGCAAACCTACAGGTGGTACAGGTACGGCCGTGCTGCCGCATATCGGTACGGAGAACGGTACGGAACGCCTGAAGGTACAGTGGGGTCCAGTACGGAGTACGGTACGGCTCCAGTTTTCTTCATATTTAGCACTAGTACGGTCCCAAACTAGTACCATACCGTACCGTATTACGGCAGTACGGTACGGCACGGCCGCACGTCTTGTACGGGTGGCGACTTTTACCGGAAATTTTCACTAAAATAAGGATCGTGTTAAGTCCCGTACTGCCGTGCCGTACAGTACTGTACGGAGTACTGTATGTTTGGGGTCAGTACGGCACGGAGTACGGCACAGTGCCAGTTGCCGACATTTAACTTCCAGTTAAGTAACTTAGACTAGGAAGAAACGCCTGTGAGCCAAAAAGACATGTGCTTCGTAACGCTAAGACTTTCGTACTTTCGTATCGTTGTGCTTTAGGACGCAGGGCGTCCGTCAGTGCCTCATCGAATGCAACGGCGGCACCGGCGTTCTCGTGCTCGACCCACAGTCGGGGCCCAAGTGGCGACTCGCGTGTAACAAGTGCTCCTCCGTGGTGACGCTCTTCGAGGGCGCGTCGAAGCTGCGCGTGCTCGACGTCGAGTGCCGCGAGTGCGGGGCACAGCACGTCAAAGTGGAATATGCGGTAAGAATTTCACTGAGCACCACTCTACTTTAATGAAACTGAGGACATTGAACTACCAATTCATTCGTGATTTCGCAACGTTCCAACTCAACAAAGATTTTCCGCATTTGAATTCAGGCGAATCTTTAATGCCGAAATCAAACTTTTTTATCAAAGTCTGAACAAATTTCGGTTGAAAATTAATTTTTAAAAATTAAATTAAAAAATTGCCCATTTTCCCGGTATTCCACTTCAATCTTCTACAAAATATACGATGGTCAAACTTGTGTCCACAGATCAAGTGGGACCCCTTTGGTTCAGGGATGGGCGGAATTTTTTCGACGGCCAAGACTAAAACCTCCCGGACTACAGGACCAAGACCAAGACCAAGACCAAGATTTCAGTTTATTTCCGCCTCAAAACAGGGACGGCTAGGGCCGCGGCTTGCCGTTTTTTAAAGATATTTGCAAAAAAAATCTAGCCAAAAATTTTCGACACTTGGCCGCGTTTGCGTGAAATTTAGCCCGCCGCTGGCGATTCCACCGAAATTTTGACTCATATTCTAAGATTTTGACCTAAAATTTGGTCCGGGCGCCGACTGCGGCATACGGTCGAAAAGTCCGACGACCAAGACCAAGACCAAGACTAAAACCTCCCGGACTACAGGACCAAGACCAAGACCAAGACCCGCCCATCCCTGCTTTGGTTTTTGCCTCCAAAATGCCGGAATGTTTTCGCACAGACATAGCTTGAATTTTCCTCTGTTAGCCTAAAAACTAAACTGAAATTCGAGTTGCGTTTAGGCGTACCGCACACTAAGCAAAACTTTGCATTTCAGGAGGGCAAGTCGAAGCTTCCCGACGGCGTTACGACCTACAGCGGATGCGTCTTCTGCGACCAAGAGCGCCTGATCGAGTGCCTGAACCTGAACCACGCGTTCCTCGACAAGAAGCCGGACCTGTTCAGCGGCCGCCGAGGACGTGGACGCGGCCGTGGTGGTCGCGGACGCGGTGGTCGTCGCGGTGGCGCGAGGCGCCCGTAGAGCGAAGGAAGTGAAGAAGAACATAATGATTTCCGACAGTTGCCTTAAGTTGTTTGCGGTTGGTAGTTGTTTACGTTTGTACTATCGTTTGTCCTGTAAAACTGACTACTGTTTTCTCGTTCGTTGTTAATAAACACTGTTCATGCAGCTAGTGACGAGTACAAATTGTACTAGAGATGGCGGGCACATCCGTCTCTCATCGTCCCGTACCCGTACTGGCCTTCGCCATACGGTGCTCCAGACCGTGCCGAGTGACCTGCTTCGTACCGTACTCTGTACCTTACTGGTTGTCACCGTACTGATGTTGCCGAGCGGCAGCGAGCCAAACAAATTCAGCTCTGTTTGCGCTAAATACGGTATGGCAGAAAATACGTCATTTTATGGAGCCGTACCATACCCCGTGGCGTACGGACTTGTAGACTTAGTCGCACCTCCTACCGAGACGCAGCCCGTTACATGATCCGCGACGTGATCACGTCAAGGACCACGGAGATCACGACCGAATCCTGGTCACCTTTTTAGGACCCGTGATTTGTGACGTGAATCACGTCACGGATCAAGTCACGGACCGACTAAGTCTGCTGACTTGCCTCCGCCGTGCCGTACGAACCTTCCAGTACCGTATTGCCGTCACAGTAAATACGGTGAAATAGTACGGCCCGCAGTAGGGCACTGATGGCGCGCCATCACTAAGGTAGACCATGGTCATACTTGCGTAGCGCGCATGGCCATTTGGAAATTCCAAATGATTCTCAGAGACGCGTCTCATCTTTTCTAGCGTAGCGCCTCATTTCTTAAACACTTAATGCAATATTCTATACTGCCTAATAATACAGCGTAGAGGGCTTAGAACGCCGTACTTTCACCGGAATTTGTCCTCTCTGCATGTAACGACGGACAGTCGTGGAGCTTTGCGAACTACATTCGAGAGAGGCAGAAGCGGTAACACATGGTTTGAGTATCCCCAGTTGAGTACCGGTTGTTTAAGTAGCGGTCATTTGAGAACCAGTCGGTCGTTTAAGTACCCTCATTTATCATTGTAAACTGCCTGCTTAGTCTGCTAAATCAATCTGCTTAGTAGAGCCAATCAGCCTCCGTCCACGCTTAGTTCAGGGTGAAGCTTAGGATATTAGCCTATGCTTAGGCTTAGTACTCAACGGACCGGTAGCCAAACGACGATTGGTACTCGAACGACGTGTACCCGCACAAGCGCATGAGTACTGACATCGAAAGCGTTGAAAGCCCTCGTCGAAAGCGGATTCCGCTTTCCGCACGCGACGAGAGCGGAAGATGTCGGCAAAGTGTGCCGACGTGCGGACGACGGCGCTACCTCATCTCCGCGTCCGCTATCGATGTGGGCCAGGCGTTAGGCGTTTCGCAGGCCTGCCCTTATCGCCTGAATGGATAGCGTTTCGGCCGGAGGGCGGCAACCTTTGGGACCCTCGACGGCCCAGCGGGCGCATAGCGTGCGTTCCTCGAGAAACGGGCCACGAGGGACGACGACGCTATCGATCAGCGCACTCGCAGCAGTAATGGGCGGTGTGCGTTTCTTCCGCTTCCGCGCTATCCCCAGTGCGCCGCTATTCGCCTTGGGCTTTTTGTTGGAGTCTTGCTTCTTCCGTTTGCCTATGGACCCAAATTTAGCTCTAAGTGTGACTCCAACATTTTTGAACATTTTCTAAAAAAAAGATTAATTTGTAGCCGAAAATGCCCTTAAAATAGCGAAATCAACGTAGAAAATGCTTGTTGCCCTCGGGCATACGAAGCCGTTCAGCATTAGATTAGGTAAAAAATCACAATCTTATCAGAAAATGCTTCCTTAGCCCTTAACCCTTCCCTTGTATGCGTTTGTCGTATATTTTCACGCTTCCCTCCCGACCACTTAGACCATTAGTGCCTTTAGGCCTAAACTCAAGTGTCACATCAATGCCCAGCTGCAAGCTATGCCCTTCCTTGCTTGATCTCCTGAACGAAGACGAACTCGAGGCGCACATCGCGGCGGACCACTTCCTCTGCCTGCCGTACGAATGCGAAAGCTGTCGGTTCGCGAAGTTCCCCACCGAGTACGCGGTTCGAGCGCACTACGAACAGGTTCACCGGATGACGGAGTACTACGTAAGTCGTCGCGTCTCAATTCATGGGCTTTGGTCTGTCTCGGTACTGGACTCGGCCCACTCTAAGCTTACGTAGTAGACTTAGGCAGGCGTACCGTGCCCTGCTCTGTTCCGTGTTGTTTTCCACGACACGGAATACGGCACGCCTTGAAAACTGAAGCCGTTCGTGCCGTTTCAGTAGAGAACGGCACGGAAAACAGCCCGTTTTGCAGCCGTACCTTTATCCCTGACGTACTTTATGGAACGGATTAGGGTACGGAGCGGTCAGTACAGAATGGAGAACGAGACGGAGAGGAGTTTCCCGAAGACTAAGGCGTGTCCATTTGTAGCGAATGGTCAAATGTAATCATGGAGGGTAATAGACCCCATGAGGATTTATCAGTTTTACCGACATTTCGGCTGATAAAACCTCGAAAATTGAGTGTTTTGGCCTGATTGATCGGCTACTAAGTGTGCAATGCTGTTGATTTCAGTAAGTCCTCCATAGCGTAACGTGGCCCATTCAGTAGTGAGGCTCCGCTTACGTGCTTAAAAAGCATCGAATTTGAGTCCGCTTTATATTGTTCTCGCTGAAACGGTACGGCTCTAATGATAAAAACACTTCATGTGGACGCAGTATGCATAGCTTTGAATGTCTAATTAAGTCAAAACGCGAAAATGGGAACTTCCTAATCTTGCGGCTTTTATTTAGCCGAAAATTTTGGACCCTCTGAAAAGTAAGAGACCGGCTTCATTAATGCGGGATTTACTTAAGTCTAATCGAGGCTAACCCTGTCCATTTGAGGTCCTTCTTAACAGGGGCCTAACAGGGACTTTCGACTCCGAATAGTTAACCCGTTTCGTATTCTGAATCAACTTCACCCCACTACGAGAGACGCCTGCTTCTTGAGTGCTACCACACGTATATGCCTTTCCCGGATTCCATGCGCCCCGTTCAGATTCGCTACCGAATGTCGCCGGAGATCCTCGTCAAGCGCGAGCAGGCCACACAAGCGTTCAAGGCACATATAGAACCGAATGAGGCTGCCTCAGTGAGCACCACGAAGACGAACGTTCGCCATGGACAACCAGCGAGCAGTGGCAACAGTAGTCGAGTAACGCAGAAGACTACCCGTCCGCTTGCGGCAAACAGCGCAGCTGAGGAGGTAACAAACGAAATACGGAGACTAATGAAGGCCCGCCTGAGGTACGCTCCAGCCTTGCTAGCCCAAAACGGATGAAGGGACAATACGGGTATCGATGGCTAAACTGCGTTTTCGCAGGAGACGCGGTTTCGACACCACATGTCGCCGGTGCAGTTAACCGTTCCGTACTGACCCCTCACGCGTCGCATTTCGCTACTATTCTCAGAATACGGTCTACCGTTTTCGGTACGGTAGGGAACGGCTTTAATGGCAACCGGCTATTTTCCGAACCGTTCCGTTTTCGCTTCACTCAAATGGCACGGAATAAGTAAAACCGTGTTGCAGCACTGGTGATTTCCCGCCTTGGCGTGTTCCCACCACATGCAAGATTTAGTCTCCGACAATCTCAAGTCCTTCCACCGAACGTAGCTCGTCGACTTTCGCTAACCCGGGGCAGACTGTTGAGCCGGTACCACGACCGGCGGCTGCTACCACGCTAAAAATGGAGTTCTATGAGGCAGCGGAGGAGTACTACGTAGCGGATCTCGAGCCCACTTCTGCGATGGACGAAGAGGACTCCGTAGCGTCAAGCACGTTCGAGGAGACTCCCGTGACATCGAAACTTTACCCAGTTCCCGGTGCGAGTCGTCATTGTGTTCAGCTGCTTCCCGGCTCCAGCGGCGCGAATTCAGCGAGCGTCGCAGGTAGGCAAGACTCGTTGACCACATAGTCCGGAACTATGTATCGTGCGGAAAATCAGTTAAATTGAGACTGCGGCTTCGAGAACTTTGAATCACGGTATTTTGGTCGAGGTATTGTGGGGAGGTAGCAAAATTTGACAAGTACATCTTTCGGCAAGAGTAATGTAATTTGATACCCTAACCCAAAATACCGTGACCATGAATACCTGACACAAAATACCGATCAAAATTTCGTCCTAGATCCTAAATACCGCAACCCGAGATGCGGGCCCCAAAGTGCGTCTTACCCCTTTTAGCATCCGTCCTACCAGTCTTTTAGTGTCTCAAGCAGTCATTCTCTATGCGTGTGTCCACTGTGGCAAGGAGTTTTCGAGACAAAACTTGAAGACTCATCAGTACAGCCATGAGCGCAACTACCGATGTCTTTCGTGTGGAAACAGCTACTGCTATCATCGCGACCGCAGGCGGCATTATCGGCGGCGGCATCCTGGCGAGCAGGCGCCGTCTTCCGATGTCTTTGAACCTCTTGTTCACGGCTTTCCCGAGGGTGATCTGCCATCTGCGAGGCGCCGGAAAGAAAAGATGCGTCTCTAAACGCGCTAGGTACGGCTTGGTAGTCCTTCTCGGCCTGACTGACCGCCTTCTTTCAGCATCCTCACCCAGCATCGTCGGGTTATTCTCGTTTTCCCGCATGGTAGCTTATGAACCTTCACTTATTGGTACGGGTAAGCGCGTGCTCGCTAACCCTCTTGCTTGTGTGCTTGCATGAGTGATGTGCTTACCCTGTACTGGCGGACAGCGACGTATTCCGTTTCGTATCGTTCTCCGATCTATTAGAGCGACGGCACGGAACGGCGCAGGGTTAGAACGGGCTGTGCTCCGTTCCATGCTAGCACGGAACGGTAGAATGGAACGGGAACGATCCCGCCAATTATAGCTAGCGTTGCAGGTTGCCTCCCGGCGTGGAGCTCCTGTTTTGGCTCAAAGCTTGGTGATGCTCGTGTTCCTTCCGACTCATCATCTCTCGCTTTGGTCCCAAGCCGGTTATCCCTCTCATCCTGTTTTTCGGTCTATTGCCGGCCTGATTTTGCTCTCCACGGCTTTGCTTGCAATATCTAGCTCTGCTCCCACTGCCTCGTCCTCGTCAGGTGTGTAGACAGTCGCACTGTGTCGTACGTTTGCGGCGGGAATTTCAGGAAGAAGACCCATACAACGCATTTAGGCGGACCTCCTCACGGTGCAGGGGTCTGAGACCAGGCACAAACGCCTGTTTGCGGGGTCCTGGGCAAAAATAGCAGTGTAAGAAATGCTTGCTTCGATGCTGTTTCGAACACGAATCCCACAGTGTTTAGTCACTGCCTACGATAACGCAACACGCAAACTTTCGCTTTGGATAATTAATATTATCCAATATGAGTTATTTTAGGCAATGTCGTCGGTACGGCCATCTTTGCCGCCAACCGCTCTTCGAGGCCCCGTGCACCGAGGACCAAGGAGGAAGTGGGAAAACGAGAATGCGTCGAGTGCAAGGAACTGGTCTCCAACTACAGCACATCACTCGTCTTCCACGTCAACTTGAAGTAGGTCTCCGTACACAAAAAATCCGAACAATAATAGCTTAGTAGACCCTGCCGCATCCCATAATGTAGTGAGTGATGCATTCTACGGGAAAGAGTACGACCCGACGTGGGTCGGTACGGCGCAGCATTATGTGCCGTCCAGCACAAAGTGCAGCGCGATCACGTCAAAGTTTTCACCAGGCAGCTACGCTGTCTTGGGCGTGGCGCCGGCTAGACTGAGCGTAACGAACCGCATACGCCGCCGGTCGTACTGCACCGTACGGTCCAGGTACCATACTCTAACCGTACGACTGCGATATAAAAAGAGCGCGGTAGGAGCTTGTATGTCTACGTCTGTCTCACGTCACCGAATCGGCCTCGTGAAGCACGCGCGAGACGCTATTGTCATCGTAAAGAGTCATAGCGTCGTCTAAACTCCGTCCTCATTCGCATGTGGGCCGATAATTCGGTGTATTTGTACTAAATTTGGTTGATTTCATTCCGAATAAGACACCAGTTTTCAAAGTCAAAGAATGACTCGTAGGGGATTTATTCCAATAGATAGGGCACTTCGCATTACTTCGAGGGAACTATCTGTATTGGGTGGATTTGGAGAACGACATCGGCGGCAGGAAAGTAGTGCCTCTCCGAGTACACGCCCCTCGGTCAATGCCCTACCCCCTTGGCAAGGATTCTAGGCAGGGCCTAGCTGCAACTGAACGCCGTAAGCTCAGCTTACGGTGTTACGGGTGTTTAGAGGTACTGATGAAGATGACACTTTTCGAAGTTGCACATGGTTGGTAAGCTGGTCAGTGTTCTAGGCCAAGCTTTTAGGCGAAGTGCTATCAGCAAAAGAAGTGCTAGTACAGCGCCGATAAAGCATTTTTATAAAATGGTCCAATTTCAGGCACCTCCGCTTCCCAATGCATCGCTGCATGCTCTGCGACAAGCCGTACATGAGCCTCTCGAAGCGCGACGCAGTCTCACATGCGAAGAGTGCGCACGGTGGCGACGAGTCGATGATCGAGGACAACCGGAAAGAGTACATTCCGGCGCTGAACAAGGCCGTACCGATCTTCTTCCCCGGCGAGTCTCAACCTCGGTTTCAGTCCGACGAGACGTAATAGGTCGATCTCATAAACCTTACTTTCCATGATGTCGGCTATGTAAATAAACAAGTAAATGTTTGCCGTTCGTCAATAAACTGTACCGCTCAATGTGTTACACGGCGCGTTTCGGAGGTTATTCCCACGCTGGAACCGGTTTCCCATCGGCCTCCCTTGCACAAGTACCTCTTTGGGTGGTAGTCGTACGAGTACGAGTCGGAAGCAGAAAATCGCAAGTTTCAGCTCTTTCGGCTTCAAAAATCTACATTGTTTCTAAACTGAAAAGCGATCCTTGAAAGCGAAATTAGTGGAATTTCAACGTTTTACACCTAGCAGGCCTCCAAAATTTCAGACCTGGTCCTGGCCTAGCTTTCTTCCCCAGGTCAGAATAGCCCGCCCCGAGCGGTATTGGGCGGGAAAGGGCACCCCTGACCAAACGTCTTGAACACTTAGGATAAGTGAACCATGGCTTGGTGGTTCTTACGTCGAATTGTGCATAATAAAACATATTGAGGACAAAGTCTTATCGAACCTTGGCGCCTTACGGTTTTGGTGATGGCTACTACGATTGAGGCTTTTAGTTTTACACATGTTTCGGCCGTATTGGGTAGTACACTACAGCGGGTATTATACGCAGCTCGGGTCACGGTCTTCGGTCTTATCAGTTTCAGTCACATAGTTGCGGTCACGTGTTTTAGAGCGTAGTAGTTTTATGCTGCTTCCGCCGACGCACACGTTTAGGTTTAGCTTTAGGCTTATGGCGTTGGCCCCCCTAAGGCCCTCCTAAGCATAAGCCGTTGCTTATGCTTAGGGTTAGACATATACCATGACCGAAACTACCAGGACCCGGTCCGAGGTACACTTCTTTAGAGGAAACCCCATATAAACCTGGAAGTTATAGTCTCTAAGTTTTTCCATTTCTCGACTGGAACCGGTTCCCCCTTCCGCTTGGTGCTCACCGATCGTCGTCACCTGGTCTTCTCCTTCGGGTGCGCCCGGGACTGCTTACTTCTCTCTCACTCCCAATGACAACACAATCGGGTGTGCTCCGCGAAGGACGGACGGCTGACAAGGACGCAAAATCGCGGACTACTCGCGCCAGCCAGCAAGTCGGGTCTATGCGTCGGCTGTTGTCGTCGTCGTCGGCTACCCGGCTGTCTTTCCCCTGGCGGCTGCTTCTTTCCGCGTTTTCCCCCAAAGCTTTCCTGGCTGTCTGTCTCCCCTGGCTGCGCCCAGGAAATTCCGCTTTAGCCGCCCGGCCGCTCGTGGCCCGCCGGGCGGCCGGCTGGGAGTCGTCAGCTCTACGCGGCGGCTGCTGCTGGCGACGCGCTGCGTCCCCTAACGCGCTGCGTCGGGGGAAGAGAGAAGCAGAGAGCGCCGAAATGTGAATAGTTCCAACGCATCGATTCCGATGGTTGCGAGGTGGTTGGGGTGGAAAAAACGCCTCACGCGGCCCCTTTCAAGCACCAGCAGCAGCGGGCGACGGCTCTCATTCCACCCATTTTCAAGGCCGTATACGACGCTGCGTCCTCCCGCCGCAGCGCGTGATGGCGGTGGCGGCAGCTACAAACATCTCGTTTCGATGCAAGTTTCTGCGTCGGTTTTCGGGCCAGCTCCGCGCGCGCTTAGTACGAACATAGTGGCTGGCGTTGTTTGGACGTGACGGCTGGGATAGTCCTGCAAATTCTTTGGCGATGACTAGGCTATTTGCGCGTTTGCAGTTTTATTTTTTCTGGTTTATTGGCAAGGAGAATTCGCTCGGATAAAGTATGTTTATAAAGTAAGTATCCTTAAGTTGCCCTCCAGTCCGCCCAACAGCCCCTCTAACGAACATCTGTCTCCTCTAGCAGTCGCCCTTAGTGGTGGGTAACCAAGACAGTAGATGTACGGGAATCTTCCATTCCCGATTTTGTTTTGGGAAACCGATTTGGTTTTCTGCGGTGAGTTTGCGACAAATAGGTTACCTTCCTGTTGGCCTGCCTGATAAGCAGCCCGCAGATCATCACTTTAGGCGTCAGCGCAATGCTCGCTTTGATCACTTGCTGTGAGCACTGCTCATTGAGCCCCATTTGGACCATCGGAGGCATCATTGAACGGCTAATGTCATCAGTGGCGTCTTTTGGGGAGGAGGGGGTCGCGCCCCACTCGTACTATTCGCTACCCCCCCCCCCCGCCCCGTGGGTCAACACCTACAACTGCTACTAGGTCTACTTGTGACACCCTTGGAGGTTGTCTGTCCCGCCTGAATAACAGACTTACGACGGAGATACTCGGGCTCCGAATCCTACAAACTTCTTGCCGTTTCGGAGTACTACGGACTCTGAAACCGCTTACTGGTCCCACCCAAGCAAGCTGAGGCCGAAAGCAGGTCAATATGTACCGCTAAGACTCCAATACTGATTCAGTATTGAGTTGGCACTTCGCCGTGAAATCGTGATTCTGAGGCTTCTGAAGCCTTACTACGCTACCCTTGGGCTAGAATCCGTTAACGATGCCATTCCAGGGCTTAATGCTTCACGATCTCCTCTCTGGTTGCCTGGCTCCCAACCTGCCTACCTCCTACTCTCCGTACCGCTACAAACCGTTTGGGTATGTTCTGAAGCCGTTGGTTTCAGACCACACGTTCTGACTCAGCGCTGAAACCTCCGTGAAATTCCAGTCTTTTATCGTAAGGCGCGTGAAAAACGTTGCGCCGCGGCGTGGGTTTGAGCTCGTGACTCCGCCATACCTGTAATACGAAGAGTTAGACGTGATACCAGCTGCACCGCCGACGCAACCGACGCCGTCTCGATGATTCGTGGTGTCGTGCGTTCCGCACTTATGACATCCCTCCGTTTTGCGCAGGCGGTTCCGCACGCCTTTTGAGCATGTCTCTCTGAATGTGAGGTATCTGGTGGATCCCACTTGCCAGTCGCTGCTGGCTGCTCAGTCTGGAACCGCGGGACTAACTGCTATTTNGCTAATCTCACCAGTGGCGTCTTTTGGAGCGGAGGGGGGTTGCGCCCTACTCGTACTATTCACTATCCACTATCCCCCGTGGGTCAACCTTCAACTGCTACTGGTCTACTTGCGACACCCTTGGAGGTTGTCTACCCCGCCTGAATAACAGACTTACGACGTAGATACTTGGGCTCCGAATCCTACAAACTTCTTGCCGTTTCGGAGTACTACGGGCACTTGAACCGCTTACTAGTCCCCCCTAAGCAAGACCGAAAACAGGCCAATATGAGCCGCTAAGACTCCAGTAATGATTGAGTATTGCATTGTCACTTCCAAGGCTGCTCCGGGTACGGTTACGGTACCGGGTTACGGGGGGGGGGGGTCAGTTACGGTTATGGTCACGGTTACGGTCAAGGGGTCGGTTACGGGTTGGCATAGTTGGTTACGGCGGCCGCCGAAAGCGGCCACGGGAAAAATTAGCCTTGGGAGGACCAAGAAAAACTTGAAAAATTTTGGCTTGGTTAAGCTTACGATTTGCGGTTCAGTTACGGTTACGGTCAAGACATCGGTTACGGAGCAGCCCTGGTCACTTCGCCGTGGAATCATGATTCTGAGGAGGCAAAGGAAGCGAGCCAGCGAACTGAGTTCCGGCGACGTATTGGAACTCTTGTCAGCTTCGTGTTCTTCTGGTAGAGTCACGGAGCCGGCCGCCGGAAAACTTTTTCCGCACTCATCTTTCTTTTACTACAGTGCCGCCAACCTGAGCTTACTCAGTACACTCCGTGCCGATACGGAACGCTTAGCTGCGTCCTGAAGCCGGTTGAGTTCCCTACTGCACCTTCTGGCTCAGTAATTGCTCTCTTAGGCAATACTGAAACCTCCGTGAAATTCCAGCCCTGTGGCTTCTCGACGCTTTGCAACCGTTGCTTCCGCCATGCAGGTACTTTGTAACCAAGAGAGTAGTCTGAGATTCGTTCAGTAAAACGGTTGGCTAAGCCGTAGGGAAAGCTACGCTCCCAGAGCCAGACAAGACGCAAGGGAGTGAGTGAGAGTTTATTGCATGGACTCTATGCAACAATCACGAGATTCCGACCCGGTAACGCGTGATTTCGAGGACCGAAATCCGGGGTGTCCTTCTTTTGATTTGGCGTGCGGCGCGGGGTTCGGCGGCCGCGAGGCGGCGAGAGAAGTCCGTGCACTCTCAATGTGCGTCCGTGTGGCTGCGGCCCTCTTCCCTCGCGTGCGCTGACCGGCGAGAGAGCGCGCACCTAGGCGAGAGCTGCGGTACTTGACTCTAAGACTTATAGTGGGTCTTAGGCTTTACAGAATGGCCTACAAACTTACCTGTGGGACATATTTAATTAACCCTACACGGGAAAAGTATTCTTGGCGGCATTGGACAAGTACTGATTGGGCTAGACGGCTCTCAAGCCGCCGTTAGCGCATTTTCTGTATTTGAAACCCGCTTAATAAATAGCCTCCGGCTTACTACTTGCTCGACCAAATTGCTGAAGCTTCTGCTAAGTCTAAGCTGACGGACGGGTCTAGCCGCGCATATCCTAAGCTGACGGAATACCTAATTTATAGTGCAAATCAAGCGTGATTTCTTGGTTGCCCTCTAAAGCCTCGATACTCACTGGCAACTTTAGGCACAGCAATTGCCCTCCGTGGCAACTCTGAACCTCCGTGGAATTCCAGCCCTTTGGCTTCTCGACGCTTTGCAACCGATGCTTCCGCCACACAGGCTCTTTGAAACCAAGGGGGTAGTCAAAGATTCGTACAGTTGACCGATGGCTAATCGGTTTGGCAACCGAGGTTGAGACACTACTCCGCCCAGAGCCAGACAAGACGCAAGTATTCTGAGAGAGAGAGAGAGAGTGAGCGTTTATTACACGGCTCAACGCAACAATTGCGAGATTACGGCGCTGTAACGCTTTTTTCGACGCCCAAAATCAAGGGCGTCCTTAACTCGATTTGGCGCGCGGCGTGGGGTTCGGCGACAGCCAGATGGCGGGAGAAATCCGTGCACTCTCGGCGTGCGTCCGTGTGGCTACGGTCCTCCTCTCTTGCTTGCCGTGAAGGGTGAGAGAGCGCGCGTTGCGGCGACGGCTGGCGCATTCATTCTAGAATACTGTAGTAAGACATTTGATGTGAAGAATTACCTACAAACTTACCTGTAGGACCCATGTATTTAGCTCTACCCGGGAAAATTATTCCGGGCAGTATTGAATGAAGTATTGAATGGGTCGGGCGGCTTTAGAACGCCGTTAGCGCCTTTCCTACGCTTGAAGCCTATTTAAGTAATATTCCTGGCTTACTTTGTGCACGTCTAACCTGTCTCAGCTTCTGCTAAGCTCTAGCTAGCTGGCGGGTCTAGTTAAGTTAGATCGGCTCTTAATTATAGTGCAAATTAGCTAGATTTGTCACACGAATAAATCCCCCGGACCAACTTTTCCGGCCTGCCATCGGGGGATGTTTACAGAGGTGTATTTATGACAAAAAAATTTATAAAAAGCCATTTAAATTTAAGGTTTTCAAAAATCGGGTCTGCGTATAGTACCCTATCTATCGAGCAAATCGGGCCTATTCGAGAAAGAACGCTAGCTGCTCTCCTGGTCCATATTTATAGTGAAACTCCACCAGCTTTGTCATACAGTGTTCAGTTCGCTGTTGCCCGCTTGAAGTTTCCCGTTCCGCAAAACGGCACGGCACCTACGAAATAGCGAGGCTGGTCTCACCAACAGGGGAAATTCGGAAGAACGGGTGCGACTAATACTTTTTAGTGCCACTACCTTTTAGGAACTTTGAGGATTCGCCTCATTCAAAGGACCTTTCGCTAGGTTCAGTCACGCTTCGGGTCGTGGAAACTCATGCCTTTTCGTAAACCGCTCTACTGATAAGGTTCTACCTTGGCTCGTTTCGAGCGTTTTCGCATTCTTTCCTCTCATTTGTTACGCCGGTCAGCAGCCGACGGCTTTCGCGCGCTTTTATCCGTTTCCCGCCACGCGGCAGCCACCTCGTGGCGCCGGTTGCGTAACGAGCCGTCATCGGAACGGACGGTGGCCGTCTGGGAACGCGATTAGCATATTCGGGGTGGGTTACCTGCATCTGGTGTCTCTAACATGCGCGTACGTTCACCTCTCCGCTCCTCATTTTTTTACCAAACGCCGTAAGGCTCATTCCCAGATTTTATTTGGAGAAGGGCTTCGTGGCCATCCTTCGAATTCCTTTCGGAGCGTTCGAATGACCATGTTTGAAACGCTTCTGATGGTTTTTTAGCGCCTGTAAATTCACATTTTTATTGCATTAGTACCACTTTTCCTGATGACCTTTTTCAAATATTGTCTGTCCTTACACTCAAAAATTGCGTCGTGACTTGACGGCCCTGATGCGAATGGACTTCTAGCCGGACACGCTTTACGCCTCCAATGGTCCCTTTTTGCGTTGTCGTGAAATTCCTTAGCCTAACGGTTGTTTTCGTTACTAGTCCGTCTGTGTTCACTCGGAAATTGAGTCCTCGACGCATCGTTTAGCGCGTATCAGTTGAGGACCACTGATAAGTTAACTGTCAATGCCAGCATGCAATAGACGATCAGCAACGCCATTGTTTTTGTCCTACCTAGCTGCCTTTGGCGATTTTTAACGCAGCGATGCATGACGGGACAATCTGTGTGATTCAACCAGCGTAGACATCCGGGACAAGCTGTATGCCGAAAAGCATCTTCGATTTATTTATCCGGGATTAGATGCGCTCGCGTGGCCCGCTACTTCAAGGGTCTCATGTAATGATTATGAACGGTTTCTGCAGAAGAGCATAGACGTAAGCGTTTTAAGTTTCGCGAAATCCTTTCTCTCTCCAGTGTCTATGTCTGCATCATCTGTTTTGCGATTCTGTCCGGCCGTGCTCAATAGGACTGGACCGAACTTCGGACTCGCAACTTCGGCGCTCAGGGGTCAGGTCACGGCTCCATTTTGGCCTCAGTGGACGAAAACCGCCTCCAGGGAGGCGATGGGGAGGCGGATTGCCTGTGATCTGCCGCCAGGCATGTGAATCCGTTCGCTAGCGAGAAAGGTGAACGCGTGCCAAATCCAGCACCCTTTGCGCCCATCTAACGGTCCAGACCCCCATTGCGAAATGTCCACCGTTGGACAGTGTTCCAGCGCCTGAGTGCGTACATGAGAATGCTGTCCACTAGTGTTCGGTNTCCGCCCAGCAAGGGAACCACTCGCTGCTACCATCTAATAAGTCTGTATGCTGCTACGAAATAAAGCCTCTCAGTTTAATCTACACTCGACCGTGCAGAGCGGACCGTAAAGGAACGAACATGAACGAAAAGGGCTGGTTGAGGGGACGGTGGCGGATTACACTCAAGGCAATGGTGGGACGTGGCTGGGAATGAGAGCGTTAGCCATTGCCTTGTCACGCTTTTGGCTTCTCGACGCTTTGTAACGTTAATCCTGGCACACCGGTACGCTTGTTAATAAGAGTAGTCTGAGAGACGTTTGGTACACCCTAAGCGTAGGACAACAGTAGCGGTCCACAGCCAGACTAGACTCGCGAGAGTTATAGTTTATTGCGCAACATTTTCGAGAATTTGGCCCCGGTAACGTGTCTTTTCGAGATCCTTCGGAGGTGTCGTTCTTTCGATTTGGCGCACAGCGTCGGGTCTGACCGACAGCGACACGGCGGGTTACCGTGCACTCTCGGCATGCGTCCGTGTGACTGTCGTCCGGGTCCCTCGCGCGCACTCGCGGCGAGAGAGGACGCGCTGCGGCGAGAGTTGGTAAATTTCATCCTACCCGTGAAACTAATTTGTTTAGTACGACCATAGAAAATTGACCATGGCGGTATTGAATGAGGTATCGATTGCGCTCGGCGTCTTTAGGCCTTCATAAGCGCATTTTATATGCTTTGGGCTTCTATATTCAAATGTCGGCGGCTTACTTAATGCTCCGCAAAACTCTCTGATGCCTCTAGTAAGTCTAGCTAATTGATAGGTGAACTTACCCAATTTCCTCGAACAAATCCCCTTCCGAATATGAAACCCATGGGCGTGTCTATCCCGCCTGAATTAACAGACTTACGACTGAGACTTCTAAGTGTCCGAATACGATAACCTTGTGAAAGCTACGGCGCACAACGGACGCTTAAACCGCTTTCTGAGCCAACCTAAGCGATCTAAGACCGAAAGTACGCCAATATGAGTCCGTTAAGACTCATGTATTCATTCGGTATTGATTCAACACTTTGCCGTGAAATCGTGATTCTGAAACTTCTGAAGCCTTGCTATGCCACTCCTGGGCTTGAATATGTTACTATGCCTCTTCGGGGCTTAACCTTCTCACGATCTCCTCTCTGCTTGCCTGGCGTCAACCTACGCCATCCCAGACTCTCCGTACCGTTGCAACACTTGGTTCCCCTCTGAAACCTTTAAATACTCTACTAGCAACTCCAGGCTCAGCAACTGATTTCTGTGGCAATTCTTAAACCACCGTGAAATTCCATTCCTCTGGCTTCTTTTTCCGTTGCAACCGTCGATTTCGCCAAACAGGTGCACTTGTAACCAAGACATTAGTCAGAGGTTTGAATAGTTGTCCAATGGCTAATCGGAAGGGCAACCTGGGTTGAGACTCCACTCCGGCCCAGAGCCAGACAAGACGCAAGTATTCTGAGAGAGAGAGTGAGAGTTTATTGCATGGCTCAACGCAACAATTGTGAGATTCCGGCCCGATAACCTATTATTTCGAGGTGCAAAATCCGGGGTGTCCTTCTTTTGATTTGGCGCGCGGCGTGGGATTCGGCGGCAGCGAGACGGCGGGAGAAAATCCGTGCTCTTTCGGCGTGCGACCGTGTGGCTGCGGTCATGTTCCCTCGCTCGCGCTAACCGGCGAGAGAGCGCGCGCTGCGGCGAATTTATTCTGTAAATTTCTACTAGATTGCAGGAAGTAAGGGAATGGTCTACAAACTGATCTGTAGGACTGATCTGTATTTATTTAGTCCTACCTGGGAAAATTATTCCCGGTGGTATTGAACGAGTATAGTTTGGGCTTGTCGGCTTTAGGCAGCCAAAAGCGCCTTTTCTGTGCATGATATACCCTTAACAAATAGCCCCGGCATACTTCGTACTTCATGAGCCTCCTTGGGCTTCTACTAAGCCCTAGTGTCTTTCCGGATCCTAATATATAGTGCAAATATAGCTAGATTTGTCACAAACAGTAGATGCTATCCTGGCACTTATTTTTAATGCAAGTCCAGCTAAATTTGTCATATAGTGTTCATTTCCCTAATGCCCCCCCCCCATTTCCGTTTTGCATTCCCCGCAAATCGGCATGGCACCTAAGAAAATTCGCTGGGCTGGCCTCACATCATTGGACGGCAGAGTCGTTCCGCTTAACACTTTTAGTACTATGCTATTTTTCGAGCTTCGGGCGTTCGTCTCGTTCAAAGGACCTTTCGCTAGACCGTCCCATTTCGGGTCTTTGGAACACATGACCTTTCGTAAACCCCCTCACTGATAAGGTTCTGTTTGACTTGTTTCGAGCGTTTTCCCATTCCCTCTCCTTTGTTAGGCCGGTCAGCAGCCGACGGCTTTCGCGCGCTTTTATCCGTTTCCCGCCACGCTGACGGTGGTGATCCCGCCACCTTGTGGCGCCGATTGCGTAACGAGTCGTCATCGGACGGTGTCCTTCTGGGAACGCGATTAGCATAGTCGCAGTGGGTCACCCGCAACGATTGTCTTTAACAGGCGCGTACGTTCTCCTGTCCACTACTCTTCTCTTTCGACCAAACGTCGTCGGGGTCTTTATCGTTTTTTTTTAGAAAAGCACTTCGTGGCAACGCTTCGAATTCCTTTCGGGGTGTTTGAATAACCATGTTTGAATCGTCTTCTGAGGGTTTTTTACGCCTTTAAACTCGCAATTCTTTAGCTTTAGTATGGCGTTTCCTGGTGACCTCGTCGTATCTTGTTCGTCCTTACACTCAGAAATTGCATCCTACACGTGACGTCCCTGGTGCGAATGGACTTCTAGCCGGACACGTTTTACGCCTCCAACGGTCCCTTTTTGCGTTGTCGTGAAATACCTTAGCCTAACGGTTGTTTTCGTTACTAGTCCGTCTGTGCTCACTCGGAAATTGAGTCCTCGACGCATCGTTTAGCGCGTATCAGTTGAGGACCACTGATAAGTTAACTGTCAATGCCAGCATGCAATCGACGATCGGCAACGCCATTGTTTTTGTCCTACCTAGCTGCCTTTGACGATTTTTAACGCAGCTTTGCATGACGGGACAATCTGTGTGATTCAACCAGCGTAGACATCCGGGACGAGCTGTATGCCGAAAAGCATCTTCGATTCATTTATCCGGGATTAGATACGCTCGCGTGGCCCGCTAATTCTAGGGTCTCATGTAATGATTATGAACGGTTTCTGCAGAAGAGCACAGACGTAGGCGTTTTAAGTTTCGCGAAATCCTTCCTCTCTTCTGTGTCTATGTCTGCATCTTCTGTTTTACGATTCTCACCGGCCGTGCTCAATAGGATTGGACCGAACTTCGGACTCGCAACTTCGACGCTCAGGGGTCAGGGTGGGACTCGAATTTGGCCTTAGAGGACGAAAATCGCCTCCGGCGAGGCGGAGGGGTGGTAGTTTGCCATTTTTCGGGGGTGATCTGCCGCCAGGCATGTGAATCGAGACGGGTGAACGCGTTCCAAACCCAGCATCCGTTGCGTCCACCTATGGCCTAAACCACCATTGCGAAATGCCCAACTTGGACTATGTTCCAGCGCCTGAGTGCGTACAGGGGAATACTGTGTACACCGCCTCCTGGCACGCATAGACCTGATTTCGCAACGTACGAGTCCCTTCTTGACCACCGATTGAGAAGGGGGAGGGGAATTGTGTTTCATCATCCAAGACGTTCTTCTGTGCGAACTCTTAAAAACGCGTGCATTGTCGAATGCGACATCGGTCACTACACTCGCTTTCCTTTTTCTGCTGTTGTCCGATTACGTGCTGTTTACTCGATCCACCTACTTGTTTACGCCTACGGTCAGTTTTTATCTCCTCGATGCAGCCCATCCTCTCCATTCGCTTGGAACTTTTCGCTTCATTTTGGCAAGATTCTGAGGCGCAGGTCCGGGCAGAAAGGAACTGACAACCTGCTTCCCGGGCCATCAAGAGATCAAGCGTCTTTGGGCATACTTTGGATTGCCTCTATCTTATCCGGACTGTAAGGCCTATCTTCGAGCGGGTGGAAGCGAAGCCACGAAGCATTGCCAGCATTGGACTGACACTTTGTTCCCCGGCTGCTGGTCTTCAGCGCGTCAGCTTAGACGTTCAGACACGTTTTTTGTCTCTCCTCTCGGAGACTATTCCGATCCGTGTGTCTGCTAGGCGTCCGTCGTACCAACTGGCACCTAAGTCGCCGCTTTTCGCAACTACCTAAATGCAAACGCTCGGATACATCCGAGGAGGGAAGGCGACTTCCATTCGTCATTCTGGACAATTCTTGTGATGAAACGCCTTAGGTGGACGTTTCTACAGTTCGGTGCACAAGCGTTAGTGGACGAGTTGTGGACACGAAACGTGTGATGCGTCTTTCTACATGTGTTTGGCCGTTATTTTGCGAACACAACGCTCTGTAACGCTGTGAGTGTTTAGGAAGAGAAGCGTGGTCGCAGTGAATCCGATGGCGCTCTTTTCCTAGGCACGTTTCATGAACCCACCCTAATGGTCCACATGATCGAAGTGTGATTCACAGTTCAAACAAACTGCATTTTCTTTCGAGTTCCAGTCTAAAGCGCCCCGATGCAGCTCTTCAAGACTTTAAGCAAGACCTTAGACTTTAGGCAAGCCCCTTGATTAAAACTTTAGGCACGATTTGGCCACTCGAAGGCGCTATGTGTTTGGGAAGCGTAAGGCCCAGATGATGATGACATTTGCGTGACTTGCTACGTTCCTGTGGCTCGCGTTGTTTACGTGTCTCTCGCTCTGGCCTTCGGTCCGGTCATGTGGCTCTCACGTCGTCACGCGCTGCTTAGTGGACGCACGACGACGCTTACACTATGGACGCTTAGTCATCTTCGCGATGTTTAATGATCAGTTGAGGGCCTCATGAGCGTATGGCTGATTCACAGCCCAAACACTTTGTTGGGCTGCATTCGATCTGAAGTGCTTTCTTCCCACGCGACCTTCCGGGAAGATTGCGTTAGCCCACAGGCTTACCTAATCTCAGCTCGACTGAAGTCAGTTGACCCTTTAGGCATCGCGTGGAAACGCGGTGAGGTGGTCATTTGTGTGAGCAAAACATTATGTATTTTTGGTTCACTCGACGTGTCCCACGGACAAGAGTCCACCCGTTGGCGGGATTTCATCTCGACACTCTTTTTTCTAAACACTAGCGCATGAGAAACTGCCGCGGGCGTAGCTGCGAGGCTAATGAATGCGAAATCGTCGATACTTGCCTGCCCTCTTGTTTTCGACTTTTCACTCCGTGATATTCCACACGTACCTTCGACGCGCGATTTCCGAATTCATTAGGCCCGTACGACGTAGACCCTTGTTTTTAGAAGATGCCGAGCTGCGGCCTCTGCAAGTCGGCGCACTTCGCGCGCGTCGAGGAGCTCGAGGCGCACATCACCGGCGACCACTTCAACTGCACGCCGTACGAGTGCGAGAAGTGCCGGTTCGCGAAGTTCCCCACCGAGTACGCGGTCCGGGAGCACTACGAGAAGGACCACAAAATGTCGGACTATCATGTAAGCCTGAAAAACGGGTAAAACATTTATTTCACCTAAATATTATTTTATAAAATTTAGAAAATTATTTATTTTAGGCTGCAGCTACGCTACGAATGCTAAAATTTAAAAAGATTGGTTTGTGGTTGTTTTATTAACGAAAATATGTCAGCCACGTACGAACTTTTATCATCCTTGCCAAAATTTGCCAGATTTTGATGCCGTATTTCAGGTTCGCTACCACATCTCGCCGGACACGCTCAAGAAGCGGATCCAGGTTCGCCAAGCGCTGATGGCGTCCCTGGGCCAAGGCTTCAAGGGCGTCACGGACCCGCAAGTGCTCTCCATGGACATCGCCGAGTCGGGCTACCTCAGCGGAGACGTGTCTGTGGGAATCATGGAGGTACGGATTGAGGTCAAACCCTACGGAATTCCCGAGGTCAAACCTAATCTGGTACTGACAGTGGACCTTCCTGGAACCTCAGTGTCGATTTTAACTTACTGCTGTGAAATTTGAAGCTGGACCTTTAGCCGTTTACCTCGAAGTCAGCTGGGAACCACTCCATCAGTACCTCAAGTTAAGTCCCTGAAACCGCATCCTGAGAGCCCTGGGAATAGGCTCCGGAGTTCCAAGTAACCCATCACTGAAATTCATTCCTAGAGCGCTTTGTACGTCTAGCCTGGAATCTGAATTAACGTAATACCCGGATCCCCTAGACGTCAGACTAGAACTTTCCCGGAAATCCATTCCTGGAAGTTTCTTTGGAGCTTTCCCGAAAGTTCACGTTGAAAGCCTCCCATATTCGAGATCGAGATCAAACCTTCACAGGAGGTCATGCTAGGAAATTGATAAGGGTTTTCGAGAAGATCCACTTGGAGGTCTTCCTGAGACCCCTGGAAGACGAGGTCAACTCTTGAAAACCTCAACGCCCGCGAAACCGCTGCTTCAAGGACCTTTAAGCCTAAAGTTTGAATTTCAGGGCATCTTTGGACTGGGGCCGACCGCAACGGACGGCCACAACGGCGGCGCGCTGACCACCGAAAGCGTCTCGACGATCTCTCCCGGCGCCGCCGCGGTCTCCGAGGAGGACGACGACGTGATGGTGCTCGGCGAGACCGCCTCCGGCGGGATCACCCTGGACCAGGAGGGCATGCAGGACACTATCAACAATGTAGGTCACATACCGTCGTTCATGTAATGCTCTATTTCCGCTTTCAGCTAATACTAAAGGCTCAGGCGCAGCAGCACAACTCCCTCAAGGACCTCGCGCAGGTGTCCTTCGAGTGTAAGTGAAACGCTTTCTAAGGTTGCAATATGGTTTCGAGGCCATGCAGCTGAGGCCCCGATCCTAGTTCAACTGAGGTCCGTGCTGGGCCGTCAGTTATAGGGCTGTAGGCTTGAGTGGATACGAGCGAGGTCCCATTGTGTGTGCGAGAGGCCCCCTATAGGGCTGAAAGCCGGAGGTCGTGTGCTTGAGGTCCGGATGGCATGTGAGTTGGCATCCGGACCTCGAAGAGCTGGCTTCGACTGTGAATGAGAGAGGTCCCTGCTGACATACAAATGACGTACGACGAACACGACGTTATTTTGACCACAGAGCACATTGCGGTTGAGGTCCGGCTCGCATGCGATTGAGGTCCATGTCGAGGATACGTTCAGGCCCGCTGGGTATAGGGCTGAAGACCGGAGGTCATGTGCTCGCGGTCCGGAGGGTATGTGAGAAGATACGATTACGTATGACATGGTTCGGAGGTCAGAGACAAAAAGAAGGTCTCTTTTTTCTTTTGCAATTGTTCCCGAAGCGAATCGTGGCCGACAGTTTAAAAAACATGGAAGTACCTAAACGAAAAAAGAAGCAGGAGTTTAGATGAAAAAAATTACCATGCTTGTAAGTCTTCTTTTTTGTGCCGAAGGTCCGGAGGACAAGTAACTGGGTTTTTGTGAATGAGTGAGGTCCCTTCTGGTGGTCCCAAAGTACACGAGGCTATTGTGACAACGGAGGTCACGCGGATGAGGTCCTAGTTGTGCATTGTTTGAGGTCCGGTAGCATGCCTTTTAGGCCCGCAGGTTATAGGACTAGGGACCGGAGGTCATGTGCTGGAAGTCAGGAGGGCATGTAGAGATAGTGCGACTCAGTAGTTGCTCCGCGTCCGCGTTGCTTTCAGACTGAGGTCCTTGGGAGTAAGGCACGAACGCTGAATGAAGCACTTAGGCCGGGGCTGGAGGTCCGGAGAATGTCGATTGGGGTATGGGGCTAGGTCCTGCTGACATGCGATTGAGGTCCATGTCCAATTACGCTCAGGTCTACAGTTCAGAGAGCTAAAGGCCGGAGGTCATGTGAGTGAGATTCGATTGTGCATCAAGAGGTCCTGTTGACGTGAGTCTGTGGACCGAAGGACACGCTGCGAATGAGACATTACTGGTCCTCTATTTTTGACTACAGAGGTCATGTGACGTGAGGTCCCCATAGAGGGCGAATGAGGTATGGAGGCCCAGTTCCAGGTAGTGATGATGCGGACCCCCTTGTACCGTACTCCGTGCCGTACTGACCTCCTTCCCAGTATAGTTCTCAGTGCCGTAATTATGACAAAGTAGTACGGTACGGAGTACGTTACGGTACGGAACATGTCATGGTACGGAACGGTTGAGGTACTGGCGTATTTCGACGCCATACCGCACTCTGCATTGTAACCGGCCTCCATGTTGTATGCTCCGTGCCGTATACTACGCCAAAATGGTGCTGCACAAAGGTTCGGCATGGTACGGCGCATCATCTCTAGTTCAAGTTGTTCCATAGCGGCATCTTGGCCCGGCATTACCGCCATCCATTTTCAGTGCTTCGTACCGCTTCGCCGTCTTCGAGCTATCATGCGAGAACGGCGCCGAATCCGCAGAAGATGAAGATCCACTGCCGCGAGTGCCACACCGCCGTTGCGAACCGCTCCAACTCCTTCCTCTACCACACCAACGTCCGGTACGTTTCTCGTCACGTCGAGAGAAAAATTCAAAGTGAGGACCGCCGCTATCGGTGTGCCGAGTTTGGCACAATAAGTGGCCAACACGGCACGCATGCTGGAACAACGGGAAACCTAGTCGTACAGTTCCATGGACGGCGGCTTGCTAATCGGGCACTGTGCCGTACTGACATACATGGCACCAGCGTGCCGTGCTCGCAATGTACCAACATTGGAATGTACCCAGCTGGTATTCTGTTTTCGGGTTCCGTGCCTGCATTGTACAGTTGTCGTAATGAGCCGTGTCGGTTATGTACCGTCTTCATTCTGTTCTGTGCTAGCAGTTCTGGCGTCGTGCTGTACCGCGCTAAGCTCAGTAACGGCGCGCCGTATTGTGCCGTATTAGCATTGCTGATATCGTAGTGTTCCGGCACAGTTCTGTGCCATACTGGTACAGATCATGCATCGTAGTGTGCCTACCTAGCTTTGCTCTGCCCGTAATTGCGCTCTGTGCCAGCTGTGCTGGCGTCGTGTACCTGACTGGACCTGCTGCGGCAACGTTTATGGTATACATGCATTGTACCGGCATCGTTCTGTTCCATGCTGGTATTGTTCACAATCCTCACTGTGCCGGCGGCGTACAGACTGTGCGGTACAGTGTTGTGCCAGCATCGTACCGCCGACGTTCTAATCCGTCCCCGTCACTATGTTTGGGCACACCTTGCCGCTGTACACAGGCCCGTTCCAGCACTCTTTTCACTAAGTCTGGCACACTTATGCAGTTTTCTTACCCCACAGTTTTCAGCCACCTCCAGCTGCCGCTGTTCCGCTGCACGGCGTGCAACAAAGTGTTCCCGAGCGTCGCGAAGATCGACATCCTGAAGCACGTGAAGAACCTGCACAACGGCGACGAGTCCCTCATCGAAGACAACCAGAAGAAGTACATGCCGCGGATCCGCGACGCGTGCACGAAGTACTTCGACTATAAGCCCCAGTACCGCGTCTCGCACAGGGGCGCATTCGGTAAGCAATAGTCGAAGTTCAGACAAAAACACCCCTGAAATTTGCTAAAGTCACCAAGCTTAATTCCAGTAATTTGTTATTATAAATTTATTTATTTAAAAACAAGTCATTAAGCCTAAATATAGCTAAATTTAATTTAAGACCGCATTAACATTAAAATTTTTTACTTAATATTGAAAATTCCAAAATTAATTCGACATGTTATTATATTTTGCAATTTTATACAATTTTGTACGTTTGTACCATACCAACGATACCAACCTCGTTTAGGCCTTCGCCGCAGGGCGTCCAGCAACTCGGTGGCCACCGACGCCTAGCTCAAGCATTGGAACTACGTTCAAGCACATTCCCACAGCAAATAATTCGCTTCCCCCTTGTTGTTTAGCGTTAATCATAAATGTGTTGCTTTCACTGACATTCCTTGAACCGGCAACGGGCCTCTCGCACTAAGGCCCAGCTTCTCTTTTAGCAAGACTTCGAACTAAGCTCTTTAGGTTGTTGACTCAAGGCAATCGTTTTACAACAAGTGGTGTAAAAATGCGCAAAGTCCGTATTGCAAGCGGACACGCAAGTCTTGCGCAATCGGATAATTGCGTGCAATGGGTTCTATTGCGTAACGTGCGACAGTCGGCGAACCTTCCACGTGCCGGTTTCCGTTCCGTACCAGTATGGAACGTGAGTACGGACCTGTACTATCCCCTCCCCCGCCCTTCCGTACTCCGTTCCTTAGAGTATGGTACGACAAAAAAGGCCGTTTTTCAAGCAGTGCCCTAGCATTACCACTTTTTCGGACCATTACCATTACCATTACCATTACTTCAATTTGGAAGCATTACCATTACCAACCATTACCATTACCCACTGAGCCGATTTGGAAGCATTACCATTACCACCATTACCATTACCATTACCTGCAAGGATTTTTAGGCTGATTTTTCCTGCCTGAACGTCGTGCATGGGTATGTTTTAATGTTCCTGGAAAAGCACAGTCGATGTCTACATATGTATTCACATCGTGCACGCGCTTCGCCGACGATTATATGAAGGCGTCGTTGCTAAACGCCATTGCATGCATACCGCATGTGACCTTTTTTTAAAAAGGCATTTTATGTAGGAAATGGCACGCCGCTAGGCGCGGCCAGAGCGATTTTTCACTCTATTTGTCTACCTTTCGCCTAAAGTGCTGTTCAAGGACCCCTCGGGAGGGGGGCGGGGACGGACCAAAGGGGGACCCTTACCTACTGAAAAAAATGCCCTGGACCCCCTTTGGTAAATTTCCGAAGTGCCTGATTTTGGCCCTTTTAGTGGCTTTAAACGCTGACTTAAGTGCTAATTAACTTTAGTGCGCCCGCCGCAGGCGCCACCAAAGACATTTTTGGGCTCCTTTAGCAAAATTGCTAAGAAAATTTAAGGTCTGACTCGACTTAAACCGTTAAAATAGTAGTTTTAACTTAAAATATCCTGCCGCAGGCGCTTCCAGAGCGATTTTAGGGGTCATATTATGAAAATTTCTATGAAAATTTGATTCACCTTGGTCCCCCCTACCTCGGGTCTGGCCAGCGGAATGTTACATACAGAAAAAGACCAAACAAAAAGCGATTTCTATGATCCGCATGAGAATGCACACGCAGTAAGAAAAATGACACGAGAATACGAAAAGGTTCAGAGGCCCGCCGCAGGCAACACCGCCGGAGTTTAAAGCAAAAATTGACAAATGTTGCGTTGTCTTCGCTGCCGCGGGCATTTTATCTAGTGCTAAACAGGTAATGGTAGATTCGACAAGGACCATTACCATTATCATTACATTACCCACTGAAGGATTTTGGAAGCATTACCATTACCTACCATTACCATTACCCACTGAGCCGATTTGGAAGCATTACCATTACCGCCATTACCATTACCATTACCTCGGGCACTGTTTTCAAGCCGTGCCGTACTCCGTCCCGTACCAATACGGAACGGTGTACGGCTCCGTACTACTCCCTCGACGTTCCGTACTCCGTTCCGTAAAAAAAAACGGTACGGGATACGGAACGGAGTACGGTACGGTACGGCTGCCGAAGTCTAAAGCAAGTACAAATAACTGTCAGTCACACTTTTGATCTTCCAGGTTAGCTCTTTATCTAGATGTTCTCAGAATGTTGCAGCATACTCGCTGGGACAGGATTAAGGGTCTGGTAAACTCTACAGATCTCTAAGCCCTTCAGTGCCAAATACATGGAATGCAATATTTTGCCTACCCACGTTTCATCGTCAGCACTTCTTGCACGTTCCACCAGTCAAACTATTGCACTCGCTGAGTTTTAAGGCGTCCGTGACTTGTGATATGATCTACGCCTCCTCGCCTACTCCTCTCTCCCCTTGCTCCTCGATTAGCGGACCAGCGACCGGCCACATGACATGTGCGGGGTCTTTGGCGGGCGATGGTCCCCCGGCCGAGGAGCAGCAGCGAGGAGTCTACTCCTCATCACTCCTAAATGTTAGCTCCTCACATACGACTCCTTGGCGCTCCTCGCGTGCGTCTAGCCGACTTTACACCCCGCGTCGGAGGGCTCCTCGCGGCGGGGCCCGCAAGGAACTTGTTATGCGCTAAATTATGTGCACTGTGCTGCAGAGGAGCGAGGAGCGGTGGAAGGAAGAAGAGGAGCACGCGCCCATCCGAACGAACTACGCTTTGTCTACAGCTGCCTCCTTGTCCTTCGCCCGTTTCTTGCTCTTTTCACTATTCGCAGCGGGTTCCTCCCGGCTCGAATTCTCTTGACTGACGGCCTACTCCTCTTCAGTATTTTCGGCGGGAGGGCTGACGTGTCTTTTACGAAATGGTGTTTGTTGAACGCAATAATTGGGGAAACTTTATTGGCAACTTAAGACCGCAATGAACCTGAAACATCACCATAGCTCCGCTTTGAAATAAAAACAGGGTGGACCATTGTCGTTTTTTTGGCAAAAAAATTCAGTGTGCTGCAAACCAGTCAAGGTCAGACTCGTATGTATGCAGGTGTCGAGTCACCGTTTTTACCAATAGTCTTCCTCTTTTTGTGTGCATTTGCAAGCAGCAAATAAGCAACAATTTCCCCTTCTGTTCCCGCCCAAAGTCACTATCGGTCAAAAGAGTGACCCGTCGACGGACGTGTCCGGCCAGCGGAAAGGTCACTCACTCAACGTTGTCTTCTTTAATGCGATTACGCGTTAGCACACATTTCCTTGGATTGCATCCGCTCTCTCGTAGGTCAGACGACTTCTCACCAACAAGCTTGCATCTAGAGTAATTTCTTCGTGCAATTATGCTGGAGGTTGGATCCTGTGCGACGTATATTCTTTTTGCTCCTCAGTGGTACAGGAACTTCGTGCGCTCGGTACGAAGCAAAAGATGGTAGTCAGTTTTGGCTAATCCCGCGAACTCAACTAGACGGTTACTTAACACTAATTCCGACCGTGTACTTCGTCCGATTTTCACTTCAACGGAGTTCCCTTTTTGCTTTCCGCTATTCCGTCACTTCGGAACTTGCTATGTGCGTGAATTACGAGCACTTTTCGCGTCCGCCGTCGGTCGATGGGAAGCAGCTACGTCTTCCCTTCGACTCCTATAGCGAAGAGGAGCAGCTGCACGCCACCACACTACTCCTCTTGCTCCTCCAACTCGAGCACAACCATCCATCCCATCAGACGCGACGCCGCTCATTTAGCCCGTCCGCCCGCCACTGCTCCTCGCTAGCGAGAGGAGCAATGTGTGGAGGAGCAAAAGTTGTCTTTAGGGCTTTCCTTTCGGCCTCCCGCTAGTGGTGGGCCTACTTCCCCTTCCCGCCGACGACAACGCTTTCCCTACTCCTCACTGCGGACGGGCGGCGGGTAGCAGCAGCAGCAGCCGAAAGGGCTTTACGACCCGTCCGACGGCGGCGGGTCCTACTCCTCCTTGTTTTCGAGGAGCGGGCCCGAGTAGTGTCTGGCGGCAACGCGAGGAGGACCTCTTTACGCGTTTACGAATTCGCCTCGTAGGAGCTTGTGCTTGCTTGCTCCTTGCTCCTCTCGCGGCTGTCACTTTTAGCCTACTCCTCGATCGGGTTTTGTGGAAAATATTGTCCTTTTGTCCGAAAATGTGGTGTAAACCAACAATAGTGGCACAGATTTCCGCTTTGCATAGAGATTGTAATTTTCTCTTCGAATTCTCCGAGAAAATCAAACTGCTTAGCAACGGAACCTTTCGTAACCGTCGGCCGATGCCTACTCCTCCTCTCTCTGCCGTAAGCTTTCGAGAGGCATCTAACCTTTGTATATTACCGAGGAGCAAATAAGATGAGTGAGAAAATCAGCTCTTTAACGACGCACTGCGCGTTACTCCGTGTTCTCCTCCTTTATCTTCGAAAACCGTCATAGGACTCCTAACCAGCTAAGAGCGTCCCGTTCGCTATTAGCCCTAGGCTAGTCCTCCTCGCTTCTTCCAAAAGCCGCGTCTTTTATCCTGGACGAGAGCGCTAGGCTCCTTCGATGGACGCTGCGGCAGTGCTGCCGAAAAGGTCCTAGCGCCGTATCGACCGCGCCTAGTGTGTCCTTTGCGTCCTTTCTCCTCCTCCTCCTCCCTAAGTATTGGACTACTCCTCCCGGCTTTTCGAGGAGCGAGGAGCTGCTGTGCTGCATGCACGAGGAGGAGGAGGCAAATCCACTTTGTGTTGACGCCTATCCGGGCTGCAGCCGGGCCAGGCTTTATATCCGCGAGCCCCTTCGAATAGCCCTCTGTGGGCCTTTTCCGACGGGTGGCCAAATACGTTTTCCAATACGGCGTATTGCTTTCGGCGGTCGTAGGCACATCGGCTGCGGGCCGAGTGTTTACGAGGAGGACGCTTCTAGCTGTCAGTCTTTAGTCGCCGGGAGGGCCAAAGACCGCGAATACTTTGTTTGTATAACTAGAGTCGAGGAAAACTTTTGGGAAGATAATATGGTTAAAGGTTGTGTGTTTCGTGGACAGCGTATTTTCGGTGTTTTCGCGATTAAAATCGTTGCATTGTTAACCCAAAATAGGCGCAGTTAAAGTGCTCTAGCCGCCCAGGGAAATGCGCCCCAAACTCTGCAACTCATTGCCTGTCAGGACTTCATCGCCATCCTGTGAAGAGTCTTTACTTAACTGAAGACGACAGGGGTCTCTCGGAATTGTGATTCCGATATTCTAGATTCCGATTAACTACTTTCCTGTTCCGAATACCTTAAAAGCTGAATTCTGATATTCCGATTGCACTTGGATATGGCCCGCCGCGAGGGCCCGCCAAAGCAAATTTCATGAATCTCGTTCAGGAAAACGGGCCGTTCCCTTTCCGACCACCCGGTCTGAACGAGGACGGTGAACGGCACAGCGAGGGGGTTCCGGGAACACTATTACCTAATATGTTCCTGTTCCGAATTCCGATCTTACATCGTTCCGAATTCGAAGTAGAATCGACACCATTCCGAAAAAAACCCTGATGGACATATGTCGTCAACGACCCTGGAGTCGGCATTGAAGTCCCTCTTCGACGACTAGTTCCTACGCTAGCATTTCAAATGCATATGGTCCGGCCGACGCCGTCGTATCCATAGCGCGCCGGTGCTTGAATTTCTATTAGCCTCCTATTCACTAGCGCGTAAAGCCCGCGCTCCCACGGCTTAGCGTTCCCTACATCGGTCGCCGTAGACGCTAGCGCACTAAGCCCGTGAGAGTAGCCCGCTACGCAGCGGGGCGTGCAGCAGCGGTGAATAAGCCCTAATAGTGAATAAGCCGCCGCGAGACTGCCGCGTGCAGCAGCAGCAACGCGCTACGAAAGGTCTTTTCAACGTGGGGCGTATGTGCGCACACGTAGCCGTTATGTGTAGGCTTCTTGAGACCCTGATGCTGGCGATGATGTTACGACTGACATTTTGCTTTTTGCGAAACGTTTGCCTAACATGAACATGTAGGCTTTCTGTAAGTGACGAAAACGGTTTATAGGACGCTAACGCTGGCATTTCTTGGATCGAAACATGTCAAAACCTTCCGTCGGATGTATTTTTGTCTATTGAATATGCATTACGACGTAGAACGGCAACTGGAACCGGCATCGAATGTCCGTCGCTTTTTTGGGTTCAGGAATCACTTTAAGTTTTGGAATCGGAAGCGACTTCGGATCTGAGGGCCCAGCCTTTTTATTCAGAGCGATAGGACAAGAGACTGGGCTGCTTCCTACTCTTGGCTCAAGCTGGCCCGTTCAACGGATACACTGGGCTTCGTGTCGTTTTGCGTTCCGTTAAACGGCATGTGATAACACAGCACAGCAGTCTGGGACGGCACGGCACCGTTCGGCGATCCATGCGTCCTCCGCGAATCGTTTTGGACGCGCAATCTTTTTCGTGCTAACGTCCCGTTTGTCGTATCCTCGCCCGAGGTTTTCGCCTCTTTTACTGACCTTTGACCTGCGTGGGTCACGGAGGGTCATAAAGGGCCAAACTTCTTCAGTAGGACGAACAGACTCATTCGACTGCTGGAACGACTATGTATGCGGGAAGAGATTTCCTTTGGTGGGGCTTTCCCAATAACCTTCAAGGTCGCTATTTCGTCGTAGTTTGTAGTCTTGCCGTCATCTTACGAAATACACCTCCACCCTTTCGACCTACGCCCGCAGCGCTTCTTAGCCTTAACATTTCGCGTACACACGGCTCCATTGGCCTTCGTCTTCTTCCTCTCGTTTCACTACACCCGCAAAGCCCCGGACGGGGACGCGATCCTAGCGGGCTTCCTTTGTTTGTTAAGAGTGGCGCGCCGGAGTGTAAGACAAAATAGCGACGCGTAGAGACACTCCACCAGCACCACCAACTTGCATGTGCTGCGCTAGCGCGGTCGGCTGACTGCTTTCGCGAAAGGCGCCGCTGTAGGGATCACTTCGCGTTCGCGTTGCGGCTGCTCTATTTCTGTTCCTTTCGTTTATCGGCCTCTCCTTTCGACGTCGCAATCGTAAACCAAGAGGCCTAGGCGCTCTCGTATCATGTGATTCGTTTTGCGAAGGGTCCGGTCGGTGGAAGGAATGTTTCCTCGGGAAATGTAGTACTTTGTAGCCATTGCATAAAGGTTTCTTTGGCCCTTTGCAGCACTTCCGCGAGGCCTAGGAAATTTAGCCTCTGGCACCATTTCCCCAAGCGGTTACGACTTTTCTCCGCCGTCTAACCTACGAAAGGGTAGGACTAGGAGAGTTCTTTGAACAGTCTTGGCAAGAGACAAACCTAGGTCAGTACATAAGTCAAGTCATCATGTGGTCGTAAAAGTATTCTATGGGCGTCTGCGAACCCGCATAAAACCGTGTAAGATTCCCCTTGATTCGGCACTTTCAGGCCACTGTTTGTAGCACACAAATAGGGCTACAAGCGGCGTGCGTTTCCGCAGTTTAATACGTTCTTGGCCCTGCGTCTCTCGACAACAATTGCGATTTTGATGCTCACTCTTGTGCCATACTAAATTAGCATCTCAAAAGATCAGCCTGATGCTGGCAGTATTCATTTGTCCGTAACCCATGCGCAACAATTCAGCGTTTAGGACTATTACATCCCTATAAGCTACACAGTTTCGCTAGACGTTCCCCAGTAGACCCCGTACAACAAACCAACAAATCGCTCTCCGAGTGTTCTATTCCACTCTTCTCGAAAAACCCGCATAGACACACACACATTCCCCGACGTTTATCGCTCCTTTCGCCGCTGCGGCGGTGCACATGCGATTCGTAAACCCGCCGAAGCATCGAAAGGAGTAGTCGTCTAGAGCGCTATGCTGCGGGGAAGGTCTGTCGGGGCGCACATACGGACCCGCCGACGACGGGAACGGGTCCTTTCGCGCTCCTAGCGGCGGTGGTGGTGCTCCCCGCGGACTCCTTATCATTTACGAATGTGTGTGTGTGCGAATGTCGTAACATTCCCTACTCGCGGCGGCGCTGCGCTGCATCGCACAAAGAATTCCCTACCGGTCCTTAGATGCGGACGGGAAGCGAAGGAAATCGCGGGCCGTTTCCCCCCACGACTACCCCGAGGCGCATACCGCCGCGTGAATAGGCCTCCTTTACGAGTGTGACTGCATACGCGCGCCGCGCTGCACACACACATAATGCCTCGCGCTGCGCGTCGTCATATACCGAAAGGAGCTTTCCACACATGCGTACCGCAGCGCCGCCGCGTCTTCTACACTCTCCTAAACGGGCCCACAGACGACGCGCGGCGACGAAGGACCTACGCGCCCTTTTTTGGCGGTGGTAGTCTTCTTCGTGGGGCTCGCGGCGGGGGCGACCTACGGCTGCAGCACATGCCCCGTTCCGCTGCGCTGCACTGCACGCAACACGCGCGCGCAGGTCATAAGAATGCGCGCAAGGAGGCCGGGTAGGCGCAGGAGCACTACACGCGATTAGGTCGGTCGTAGTGTTGAGCCGCGCCGCCGCCGCACAAATCGTAGTCAATGATTGCTCCTGGTGCATGCACACGGCCTCCGCCAACCGTCCGAGTCAGTTGGGTAGGAGAAGAAAAGTGGTCTGAGTAGTCGTCGTCGTCGCGACCCACCTAAGGTGCAATTAGGAGTTGGTGTCCGTGATTTTTTTTGGCTGTAGGACGCCTCGAACATTTGGCTCACCTTGCGAAAGTCTTAAAATTACCAACAGCTGCCGAGGAAGACCACATCTTTCTGGCTATAGATTCTGCTTAGCAGCTTCAAAAAAACCACTTAATCCAAAGCAAGCAAACAGTTCTCACATGTCGCCTTAAAATGCCCATTTTTCAACGTGTTTGTGTAGTTGCGAATCCGGAATATAGGCTAAATAAAGAAATCCATCCTTAATGCACAAGGTAGGCATTCTCCCTAAGCTTATTCTTCGGCATGTTCTCCGTAAGACAGTTATATTGCAGGAAAAAGCGCTTAAATATTAGGTCAAAAACAATTCAGGCTGCTTAATTTGCCTCCGGTTCGCATGAATTCAAAATAGCGTCCGAGTCCATCGCTCCCACGACTTTTGCAGACTCATTTGCATACGTTGCCTAATGATAAATTTGAAACAACTCTTGCATAGTCGGTTGCAAACTTTGCGTCAACCCCCCAAATGCGTTGGAAAATCTCGCTAAAGGGACTGCGTCAACTTCGATTCACAAATCTATACTTCCTTGCCAGTTTGGTTAGCTGACCTTTCTAGTATTTTGGCAGCTATTTTCGATTCCTCGTTCGGGCCCCACGATTGCTTTGGCTCAATAACGTCTTTCCTTCTACGCTCCTTTTTCTCGTCACATGTTCGACACTAACGCTAAAGGAGCTGTTTCGACGGCGTACGATTCACAGAACTATGCTTCCTTGTCGTGCTTTGTTCGTTGCCTTTTGGCTCCTTCTTCGGGCCCTACGACTGCTTCGGCTGGCTCCTTCCACGATAACGTCGTTCTCCTTCTACGCTCCTTTTTCCCGTCTAACCGCCCGGGTGACGGAACAATAGGCACTTTCCTCCTTTCGCAACCTACGATTTCCGACGACGCGGACCGCCGGCGGTTCCAGTGCTATGCGTCCGCGTGCGCGCCATCACCACTCACCCACAACGCCCGCCATCGGCGGCAACTGTTAGGTCGTAGCGCGCGCGGGGAGGCACTTATACGGGTCGATACACGCGGCGCCCATCGAAGCTGCTGCGGGTAGGACGACGGAGGAATAGGTCGTTCGCAGCGTCCGCGCGGGCCGTAGCGTCGATGGGTTCCATTTTTGAGCGCGTAGGAATAATGGTCGTTGTTCACCTGGAGCCGTCTAGGCGCAATTCACCCTCGTCCAGCCGTCTAGGCACGAAACGTATGACTACGTTTCGTGCCAAAATTAGCATATTGCCCAACTTGAATCGAGGCTACTCGGGTCATGCGGGCGCCAAATACACACGCCGCATTTCCTGTGACGAGGGCCTCACTATTTTCGAAAAGCGGATTTTCGGCTAAGTGAAAATTGCCACGTTTTGGTGTTTCGGTTTAACTGAAATTTTTGAAAGTCAAGTGGCGTTTCGGTATTTTAATTTTAGAATTAATTTCAGTCATTCATAAACGTTCGTAACGCGCTTAACACAAAGGACTCTAACGCATTAATGCTACACTATTTTGGCGTTCATTGTAGAGGGCTCGGAATCTCAATCTGACCACTGCCCCTTCAGGCCGATAACTTGCCTCTTTTCAGGTGACTTTGGGCTTAGTATGGACCCTTCTGCACTTCACGATTAATTTGCTCCGCTTTGTTACTTCGCAGGTGCGTGGAATCGAGCGGAGGGTTTACCCGTTCTCGCTTCAAGCTTTTCTCATAATTTTTCTGCGGGTCAGCATTTCTTACCTAAGCCACCCCACGAGCGCCAAAATTTAAGCCGTGCCCTGCGCCCACTTATACGATTGCGCATAGTGACCGCTCAGCGCATCGAGCATACCCAGCCCTGTGCTGTGCACTTCATATGCACGTCATTTGCACACTGCTGCGGGTCTTACGGCGCCGCTAGGAACAAAGGCTGGAGGGAATAGGTCGCCCGCTCGCCACTGCTCCTTCCTATCCGTCCATTCGGTTCACATTCGTTCGGACGACGGCGGGTTCTAACGCAGCGCGTAGGAATTACGGCTCCTCGCTTGCTGCCTACCCGCCAGTGTGTGGAGGAGAAGGTCGTTTGGGTGGCTAGCGAGCCCTACGCGAAAGGGCAGCAGCACTGCTACTCCTCGTAGTGGACGAGAAGTAGAGGTGGAGGAGTGGCGAGGAGGGATCGCGCCATTTTCCCACCGCTACGCCGCGCCGCACGCCCGCACCGAATGATCACCGCTGCGTAGCGGCCGTCGTCCATTGTGTCCATCCTCCGTCCGCCGCCGCGCCGCTGCTTGACGCGTCTGCTGTTGCTGCCTCCTGACCTCCGACCGCCGCCGCCGCCGCCGCGAGTGAGGAGGGATGTGATCGATTCGCTGCAAGCCAATGACGGCGGCGGCCGCCGCCTCGAGGGTCATTTGTTTTCGGCTCTCGCGTTTGGCGCGCCCGATTTTTTATGGTTGAGGAGGGTCAACGAGGAATGAGGAGAGTGATTTTCGACCATTACACTTCAGAAATCCGCGTTAATTTTACGCTGTTGTCTTAAATGTTTTGTGCGCTCTTTGCTCCTTCTCGATAGTTTGTTGTTTGTGTGCGATTATGTGTAGCGCATGACCTTTGCGAAATCCTACGACGCGTAGTCTAGCACATAGGGGAATGACGAAATTCCCGATGACTAGGGCGTCAATATCGATGCCCTCTTAGCACGTAACAAATGTTCACGGGATTTCTGCTATGTGCTGAGTCACGATTTCTTACCCCGGGCAGCCGGTGAATTCTCGAGATATGCCTGAACAACTACTTGCCTTACTCTTTGTCTACTCCTGCTCCCCATGCCAAATCAAATGGTCCAAATTCGTACCCTAAAATGCTTAGTTTGCAGTGCAAATTCTGTACCATTGTGAGTGCCTTAAATTACTCCAATTCCAAAAAAATCTCCTGCAGTTTTTATTCCCGAAATTCGCTATATGATTCGCGCTTTGCTACCGACAAACACATAGGCAGTGTGTAGCGCAGACTTCGGCACTCGTCCCTTCACGTGAGCCGTCCCGTGACATTGCCGTCTTTCGCGGCACGGTTCACGTCACGGGTGGGGTCATCACGCACGGCACGGGGCACTAATTTGCCGTTTCGCCTTACCATGCCGTGCCGTTTTGAGTCGTTTAGTGTAAAGGCGTGATTTGTGGAATCACGGCACAGCTCCTTTTTTCCATCACGGCACGGCGCGGGGAGGAGTGGTATGCCGAAGTCTAGTGTAGAATGTCCATAGCATCACGAGGTCATGTGTCTGTCTTGTACGCATGCGGTCGCCGACGTCGATGAGTAGGCACATACAGGTGCACAATGGTTCTAACACCTATCGTCCCCAGTTGTTTTCAGTGCTTTTCTGCCTTTGTTGTTTTAAACGGTTTAGCATAGCTTTAAGTAAGCGTCTTTGTAGCCTCAGCTCTGTTATCCAAGGTGAGCTCCGATCAAGCCAACATAATATCACAAAAACGGACCTCCTCTTGAACACGCTTCACTGCATGATGATGCGAAATGGCCCACATGTTTACCCTTGCGCTGGTTCTTTATCCGCCGTTTTGACGGGTTTCACGAGACTTTACGCGTCGGACTTTCTGTAGTTTACGACGCAGCAATTCTTTACTCTCATATTTCAGAGGACTTAACGCTATCAGCGCCCACCGACCATGCCGAGTTGCCTTCTGTGTCCGTCGCCGGAAGTGTTCGCGGGCGTCCACGAGCTGGAGGCGCACATCGCGGCGGACCACTTCAACTGCACGCCGTACGAGTGCGAGAAGTGCCGCTTCGCGAAGTTCCCCACCGAGTACGCGGTCCGCAACCACTACGAAAAGGACCACGGACTCAGCGAGTACTATGTAGGTTTTCAAAGCTGCATCTAAAATCGCTTAAGTAATTTAGTTAAAAACTAAAATAAAATAGATAAAAATAAT
>JNEY01000081.1:291921-302037 GCA_020875895.1 Aphelenchus avenae | reverse complement strand
GTGGCCTGAAGCCGACCTGGATCATCTTGAGGTCGGACCTCTTACCTTCTGCCCTCAAATTCCTTTATTCGGACCTTGTGCCCCTCTGAGGTCGGATCTCACGTAGTCTGTAGGCCATTCCACATGTCGACCTCCCGATCTTCCTAAGGTGAGACCTTTGGGCATTCTGAGGACGGGATTAAAGTCGTTAGTTGGTCAAGCCCACGACCGGACCTTCGAGAACCTGCGGTCGGTCCTTTGGGCACTCCATGGACCCACCTCCAAGCATCCTGGGATGGATGCCATACCATTAGAGCTCGTATCTCACGTTGCGCGTAGGTCACTCCGAGGTCGGATCTCGGGGACCCCGGCCGTCGGGCATCCTGCGGTCGGATCTTCGGGCGTTCTGAAATCGGATACCTCAGACCATCGCGAGGTCTGAACGTCCCCAGACGGACCTCCAGGCTTCCTGAGGTTGAAGCTAGAAAAGTGCCCATATACCTCGCAAATGCCCGTGTATATTTCCGCCTTTAGCACATCCTACAACAACTGCTCAAGGACGCCGACTTCTCCGCTCTCTCGGCGCTCTCTTCGCCGACGCTCGGCAACCTGACGGACAGCTTCAACGTTAGCGGGCAAATGTGGCCGGAGCAGTCGCCGAGCGCACCCGCGACGACGACGAAGCGCAAGCGAGTGCCGGACGCGAACCGGCCGACGGTGAAGTGCAACGAGTGCCAGCAGATGGTCGCCAACTACAGCACTTCGTTCATTCATCACGTCAACGTGAAGTACGTTGCTAGCAAATATGGCAGCCGTGAGTGGCGAAACTTTGGCGAACAGACCAGCGTGTGAAGGGGTGAGCGAACATTTGATGAGCGTCCTGAACTAGCAGGATGATCGGACGGATGTCTTTGAGCGGCCAGGTTGAGCAAGGTCGGTGGACCCGGATAAGATTGAGCAAAATTGGCAATCATAGCGGACCTAATAGCGGACATGCCAGTCATAATGACGGACCTAGATGAACGGACAGTTGTCCAGAGGCCAGGATAAACACTCAGTAACGCGCATATGACGTAGATCCTTGCGGTTGAGATTGCTTGTCCATGGCTGATACGCGCGCGAGATGAGGGGTTTGACGATTGGCCAGACTAGGTTTGAATAGACGAGAATGTGACGAGATGAGGGATCATCAGTAGGATGAAATTCAAGCTGAGCAGATGTCTGAGCGGTTAGCAGTGGCGAGCCGGCTAGATGAGCTAGTGGGATGTGGTTTCGACGAGCATGCAGGATGAGCGGACATAGAAAAGCGTGATCGACCGGTCCATTAAATCTGTAATTTGTCAAATTTGATTTTCACGTCCTTCTTTAGACACCTACGCCTGCCGATGCTGCGATGCTTGATGTGCGAGAAGACGTGGACGTCGCTCTCGAAGACGGACACGATCAAGCACGTCAAGTCGAAGCACAACGGCGACGAGCAGCTCATCGAGGACAACCGCAAGAAGTACTGGCCCGTCATCGGCAAGGCCTGCGAGCACTACTTCGACCACAAGGCCATGAACGGCTAAGCCGTCGAAGGCCACCTGCGCCTGGCCTAAGCTTTTGTAGTGAACTTAATCCCGTCCTGCCCATGCCCCTTTTCTCCTGGTACGCTGCCGTCTCTCGCATTTTGGCGCATTGTTCTCACATTTATAGTCCCCTAGGTCAGTGGCGTGCCTAGCAAAGAGCTGCCCGAACAGTACCCCGAGCTGCCAAATCCGCACGAGACGTACTTAGGAACGGTCATTAGGCAAAATTATGTCCTCCGTCGTTCTCGGAACGACGTAGAAGCGTTAACGGAAAATGTGTCGGAACGGTTTTGGCACAGAGGTAGTAAGCCTGTACCGCTCCAAGCACACTCAGTGTGGTCGGAACCGTGTCCTGTGTATACTTTGTGGACGCCCTCCGTCCCGTCCGTACGGACTCTGTACCTCAGAGTACGATACAGACTCCAGTATGGCCCCTAGTAGTGCGTTCTCAGGTAGAAAATCGTGCCGTACCGTGTTCCGGACTGGGTAGTATGGTACGGAATTTGGACGACGTACTGGCCTCGTGCCGTACCAAAGTATAAGGTACCGTATGGTGTACGGTACGGCTCAATAAGTTCTACCTCTTCATTCTCATACAGTATTCCACTACGAAAGGATAATAGCTTGATCGGAACAGTTTTGAAAATGGAAGTGTCCACTTCTGGGGCCAGTGAAGGCAAAATCCAACGTTCCGGAACTCTTCTAGGCACGCCATTGACCACCCATAACGCATCCAACTCCCCTTTAATCTCTCCTTCGTATTGTCTCCTTCATGCTTGCAATGGTTACCTCGTACAGCGACCGCTCGCTTCGTAACAGTCGTCCTTACCCTCGGTTCATCTCGCCAGCCTTAATCGCATTCTCTCTCATTTATTGTTCGTTTTTTTCTTTCGGTTTGCGTTTCGTATCGATGCATTTTCCGATTGATCTGAGCATTCAACGCAGTCTCCCGCCCGAATACAATAGCCGACGCACTTATGTCAGGTGTCTTCGCCGTCTCCATCGCCGCATATGTTTTATGTTTGTGTTTTTTCGCTTCTTCGTTTAAGTTCGGAACTTCGTAATGAGCCTATAATCCGGAAAATCCAATAAAGACCAAAGTTAGACGTCTTCTGAGGAGCGTGAAAGCGTGAGAAAGGCTCTAAATAGACTAAACTGCGAACAATACACGTCAGTTAGGAGCCGTGACTTGAGCAGCAGGTATCGCCGACCTCAAATCGTAACGTAGCCCATCATAGTAGGGCTCCCATACGCACCGAAGCTATTTAGACGTATTTTGCACAATTACCGTATTTCTTCGAATAGGCCCTGGGGGGGGTTATTTTTCGGAAGGTGCGTTGACCTTTTTATGGTGCGGACTTGGGCTCAGGCAAAGGGCATTCCCGCCGACGACCTCGTAGGCTGGCACGACGTAGTTGTGTTCGTCGATGGTGAGCGTGGATTTGAACGCCGACGTCAGTTTGCAGTCGGACCAGAAGCCGCTGGTCACGCCGATGCTGCTGCGGAATGCTTCTCATAGACGGAGTCGGCATCGCGAACCGACACCTGCGGAGAAGTCGAACTGCACCTGCTTAGTGTTGGCCGTCATACTGCCCATAGACGGCAAGGCCTTAACGTAGCACCGAGACCGTCTGAAATCAGTGTTGTTGCGGCTGCCGGTTTCTGTTCAGCAAGAGATAGTTTAGGTAGCAGGGTTCAGCGCCAGAGTTGGACGATCCCTGTCCCGGGATCCGCAGTTTACGTTCGGGTTATTGCCGGGTCCCCAAATCAACTTTCAGGCGTAAACTAGCGGAGGTAAATAAGGCGACACCATGAGAATTTGAGACTCGACTAAAACGCAAAGTCTTGCTTTGCCGGAGCCATGAATTAAGCGACATGCTGTCAGTGCAAGCGACTGAAAAGGTGTTTTTACGTCAAAACGGGACCGAACTTGGCCTCATTCACTGCGCGATAGGTCAGTTCTCCGGCTGCGGTACCTACTGAAATTACCAACGTAATCGTAGAGTTCGAAGGTGGGCAACATTTTCGTCTTCAGCTTCAAAGGCAGAGACGAGGAATCAACGTTCTGTCATCTTCAGTACATTTCCGTATTTCGCGGTTTCATAGAAAATGCATCATCGTTTTTTCCACGCTGAAGGCAACAATTGCGATTCCGTGGAATATTGCTTAATCATGCCTTCACAGAGCTTAATCATCTACGAGAATCATTTAAGCAGTACACGAATCTTATAAGGCTGCACACGACGTATTCTTTACGCCGAGGCTTCACATCCGTCCCATCATGGTAAGGTTTCAAGCTTTTCTTAGAATATGCTTTTTTGGCTACATGTCGTTTGAGTAAAGGTCTTTTGAGTAACCGGAATAACTTTAATCGGCTTTTTGTGTAACGGGGACTAAACCTTTGAAATATTCGTGGTGCTAGCTGAGTAGGTTGCTTGACGTTTCCGAGCCTAAGCTTGAACCTGAGCGTGAGCTATATGTCTCAGAACTGAGCCTAAGCCTCACCACGGAGCCTGAGCCCGAGCGGTTAACCTCAGCCTTAGCCTGAACGTACGGGCGAAGTACACGATTTGCGTGGCTGATTTAGATTTTGGAATAAGCGTGTAGGTCTTACGACTTTGATTAGACCGTTACTCAAAAGACCGATAAAAAATCTGAGCCTTTGATTAGAGCCTAAGGTCTACAAAAGACCACCCGCCTTGAGCTGCTATAGTATAGAAAGGGAATCCTTTTAGGTCTTCAAAAATGTTTTGATGAAATACATTGTCCTCATTTGTAAAAACTGCCTTCTCTTTTTAAGGCTATGCGGATTTCCATGGTCGAGCCAGCCTTCTGCTGATCATCGTCACTCACTGCTTGGCATGTTGCGACGACTCCGGCTGCCCGGACTTCGTCAATCAAATGTGCGTGGACGAAATATGCTATTATCGGAACGACCCACCAGGCCGACCTTGCAAGTCCTGGGACGACTGTCGCTGGGGCGATGAGCGATGTGATCACAACAAATGCGTGATCCCAGGAAAGAAGGCCAACGAAGCGTGTCAAAGCTCGCAGGACTGTCAAGTCACGCTCGCGTGCGTGGGCGGAGTGTGCAAAGGTTGCTTTCACTGACGTTGGATTAATAAAAATGACTTGCGTTCACGAGCTCGCGCATCGTTATATTTTCGAAACTAAGAGTAGCTAACGGGAGCAAGAAAAGAACCACTACAGGCGTAAACCGATACGTCTGTAGGAACGGACGTTTCAAACAGAATGCGCTCTCTGTTCCATAAAATGCGCGAATGGATAGGTGAGCATAGTAGATGCGCTCCAGCAGTTGTTAGACAAGCCGGATGGAACAGCGTAAGCCCGGCGGGATTCTTCAAATTCTATACACGCTTGCCGGACGGCAGATGCCGCTACTTCCGCAAAACATACCTAGGTGCTGACGGGACAGCAGCGACGCAGGTAAAACGACAAACTGCGCGCGACGTAATACTGACGGTAACAGCCGAAAGGAGGTCAACCGGAAGGAGGTAACCTCTGCATACCACCGCCATATTATCACCGAATACAGCATCCGTGTGCATATTAGGTCTGGGCGAGAATCGGACTCGGAATCGGGTTTGGAACTCGGTGTTTTATGAAAGGATCGGACTCGGACCAAAAGACCGAGTCTACCAGATATGGTCGATTTCCGAAAACAAATGCATGGAACTTAGCTCGCCACAGGCGGTTGCCTCCAAAATTTTGTCTCATATTTAAGATTTAAGCTTAAAATCTGGCTTTGGCGCTGCCTGCGGCACACCGTCGAAAATTCGAACCAACATAAAAACAACCTAAACCGAGACCGATACCCGCCCAGCCAGCACAGCATGCAGTCTTGCATTATTCCTTTTCCAGGGAATATCGCAATGCGACGAATATGAGTCGCTCGACCCTCACGGCACATGCTCCGACTGGGAATGCTACGATTACTTGAGCTCCTACGGCAAACCGTATTGCCAGCGGTTCTTCGTACGAGGTTCCGAGTTCAGTGACGCGGGAAAGGACACGATCAACTGTACCGCAAAATGTCTTCTTCATGCCATGCGCACGACGATACTGAACGGGAAAACCATTCCTAGGCCTTGCGGGCCGCGGTGGTCGGACCCAAGAACCGAGTTCATCTGCAAGGCGGTCCAGGAGGCCGCCTTCGCCAGCCATGTGGACTGCTACACAAAGTGCGGCTTTTGCAAACTGAGCGCCTCCGACTGGGCCCGTTACGGGACGGTTATCGACCTGGAGGACCTCGACGCGAAGACCGTGGCGAAGACCGTTTGGGCGTGTCGACGTGATATCCTCGGCAAGGTCCCGGAGGCTTGGTTGTCGATGAACCTGTTTGCGCAGGACATCTTCACAGACATTCTCTTAGTTGGGATGATAATGGCGCTTCGCTGAGTACTTCGCAGTTCAGTGTCATTTATTTTTTTATAAATACAATCAAACTAGCCTCCCTATCGCGTGCTTCATAGCCTTCCATCGTATTCATCTTTGATCCGCTCTATGCCTTGCCCTTCTCCTGCCGTGTTATAAGGAACCCATAATTTGGCGGGGATGCACAGTGAACGTCGATAGCGGTGAACTCTTTGGAAGACGTAACCAACTCGGGGGCAAACCAAGGGCTGTTCACAGTAAGCTTTCAGTGACGTTACGTGAACTTAGGGTGCGTCCAGAAATTCTGTAATCTCTACAAGGGTGGAGGGGTGGTCGAGACCCTGGATTATGCACGGATTACGGGGTGTAGGGGGCGGTTGAGGAGGGTGATTACGTAATCTTGAACACTAAGTAAATTGGCCCGACGCAAGGCGCCGATAGAGAAAAATTCCACTAATTAGTCAAAAGTTTGGCTTAAAATTTCGCTGGCGTCGCCTGCGGCAAGCCCGCCTTAAGTCGACGCTTGGTGAAGGTTGTCAAACTTAGGTGTAGGTGTAAATTTTGGAGACCGTAATCCATGCGGAGGGTGGGTAGGTGGGTGGTCAGGACCAAAGATTACGGTCGGATTGCAGGGAGGTATGGAGGTGGCCCGAAAAGCTACAGAATTTCTGGACGCTCCCTTACGCTGAAAAATTGGCTAGTCTGCTTTTTGTGTTTGTCGGTACTTACATAGGAAGAGGTCCTCCAAAAAACAATACCCGTCTCAAGCACGGCATTAGACTAATCGCCAAGTTCGTGCCCGACGAAAGTGTGCTGTTTATAGACTTAGCTTCCGCGTAGATATGCAGAAGTTATATTCTCAGAATCTCTCCAAGGCTATGAATTGCTGGCCTGGAACATGTTAAGGATGCAGAGGAGTTTTGGACACAGGGGGTGGTTGAGGAGGGTAATTACGTAATCTTAAACACTAAGCAAATTGGCCGACAGAGTACGCAGCTACGGTACCAGGAAACCATCGAAAAGCTCCACTCAAGGCTTCATTCTTGGGTTCTTTCCTGTTAACAAATGGGACGAAGTTTAGGTATCAGTGCAGTGCGGGGACGCAGGTCTGAACTTCATTTACATCTTCACTTCGGCCGGGTGAAATGACCACTTCTTTTACCTTCACTATATTATTCGCCCGCCACTAGTTGCCACCAAAGCGAGTTTTTGCTACAATCCTTAAAGTTTCGCCGAATATTCAGCTGTCCTCGACTGCGCCGAGTCACTGCATCGTAGTTCACGTCATTCGAGGATCTATACACAGTTTTTTATGGGTTTTAATTAACTCTTTTTCGTTTGAAGTCGACTAATTTTATGTTCACTTCACTTCAATCGGGCAAAAACCCGCTTCACGAGCATCAGTGGATCTCGTCCAACGGATGTCGGACTGGGGTACGGACATGGTCCGGAGTGTCAAGGGCGTGCTAAATACACTTTATTCTCGGTAACTGAGAATGCTCGCCGCAGTAGGCGGAATTTAAGCAAACAAGAAATAACAAAATCAGATACCTAACAAGTTTGTACTGGTGGCTCCTAACCGAGGATTTGTGGAGACAACATGTACCACACATACGAGTGGCCTTAAATATATACGTTTTTTCAATATTGGTAGCTCATGTGGCGTAGCGCCAGCGCATTCCTCGTCGCGAAATCGCATGCATGATAGCCTTACCACATAGCAAACCGTCGCTACATACTAGGGCTGGGGAAGAATCGGAAGCGGGATCGGAAATCCAGTGGCGTAGCGAGGATCCGAATTTAGGGGGGGGGGGCAAGAGGTTAGGGTGGGCCAAGATTTTGACCGCCCAAAAATCTCCTTTGGTCCCCCCTTACCTATAATTTTATATCCTATAATGCAATCATAAGGGTCCCCCCTTTGCTACTTTTCGGACCCCCCCCCCCGAAATTTAGGGGGGGGGGACGCAACTGCGGAAATCGGTGTTTGGGAATGGATCCAAATGACCGATTCCTGTCGTTCGTTTTCTCGAGCTCGCCCACTTGTATGGGCGTTGTCATCGTCAATCACTGCACAGGGTGAGGACGGTCGAGCCAGGCAGTTCAATTTTGTGCTCGACGGCTTTTACCAGTCTACGCCATAAATCCCGTTAACAATCCAATGTCGGAACGTTAACGGTTTCTCGTCTATGAAACCTACGTGGCAATAGTTTTGTAAGTACGTTTTTAGTGTTTCGACGTAATGGTTTGCTCGTCGGTCCGAGCAGTAAAAGTACCTGTAGAAAGTGTCCGGGACAAGCTAATAGGGACAAGAAAGGCGGGTCAATAGACCATTTCGGTCTATAACCAATATTCAAAACACCGCCAACGTCGAGGAGTCAGCAAACGCCGATTTACGGCTTTCAGTCGTTGCACAATCCACACTCTCGTTGAAGACACAGGAAACCCTGGCGCATAAAAGACAGCCATCTGCTGGACACAATCACCTGCATACAGCGATCTTTTATTTTCCGTTGCACGCGGTTGTCGTCGTCTGTCCAACGACTCATCGACCGGAAAAAGAAGCTCGGCGCGTTCATCGAAGACGTCGTGGCGGGCCTCGTCGCGAACGGCGGACAGTCGTCGACGCCTCAGTCGGTGCACAAATACGAGCCAGCGTCTCAGAACCCGGCTAGAGCGATGTCGGATCGGGTCACGCCCGCGTCGGTGAACGGAAGCGGCTCTTAGACGAATACTCAGGTGCGACGAGGTTTTTAATTAACTTTAGTGGATCGAATTTAATACTGAAGTTGAAATAATTATTTGGTAAAAAAGTTTAATTACTAGAAATTCATTTTACGGAACAGTGCCCAAATCCTACTTAACTAAAGCGCTGGTGTGGCTGTGTTCATACGAACGAATTTCAAGCTAGACGGTCATGCATGGTGTCGTTCGATAGCCCTTCGAAAGTTATGTAAAAATTGAAAATTTCAGCTCGAACGGTCAACTGCGAAAAAAAAGTTATGACCGGACAAAGTTTTGTATAGGCACCGCTGTCACTGCTCTGTTTAGACCCCGGGACATCCCCGCCTGCCGCAACCACCCGTGCAGCGATGCTTAAAGAAATCTTCTCAGAACTTCTCCAGTTCATAATGGAGAATCACACTCGATGGTACGTTTGTATGGTACAAGCTCCGTCTGGTGCAGAGAAGCTGGAACGCGACCATACAAGCGGAGAGTGCTTCACTACAACAACTGCGTGTCGAGGAAATAGTAAAAATGAAGGTAAGGGATCATCTGGCGGCGCTTAGTCGGAACTGAAATATCGAGACGCTCTGGCCTCACCTAAATAAGTTTGGACATTGGTGAGCTTGCACACTTTAGAATACCCGTTCCGATCTCGTCTCCGTCAGAGTGCGGGTAAGCTTCAACGGCGTCAACCACATCAGGAACTTCATGCTCTCAAGCCGACAGTTGCGCACCTTTTCCTTCACGCAGCCCACTCATACACAACCACGGCGTCGAGGAACACCACTGTCGGCAATGACGACATGCGGAAGACTCGAAGTCCCAGGGATGCCGGATCCGACGACTCGCCGGACGCTGGCCAGGGAGCAGCTCCGCCTCAGTCCGCGGGCGATGCGACCGGCCGCTACCGTGTGCTCGACGTCGGCTATGGAGGTATTCAGGACTCGAACACGAAAGAGGTAAGCTTGCGGATGTCTAAGAAACCTAAGTTCGGTGCAAGCGTCGTTGCTGTTGCATGGAACAGTCGGTACCAATCAGGTCTAAATAGGCCTAAAGATGAGTATAAACAATGGGTATAAGTCTCCCGAGAAGAATGGTTTAATTCACTAACTACAGCGCTCTAACGGTCGTGACCACGTGAGCGGAATTTTGGCTTAGGCTAAAGCCGTGAGAGACTATGCCGATTTTGCCTAAGTGATCACGTTCTTTAGGCCGACTTGCGACGCCACACCGGCACAGTCGTCGTGAAGTTGCCCGAAGACACGAACGGCAGTCAGTCGTCGACGCCTCAGCCGGTGCACAAGTACAAGCCAGCGTCTCAGAACCCGGCTAGAGCGGTGTTGGATCAGGGCACGCCCGCCTCGGTGGACGGAAGCGGCTCTTTGCCGATTAATCAGGTGCGATGAGGTTTTTAATTAACTTTAGTGGACATCTAATTGAATATTGAAGT
>JNEY01000081.1:263158-290369 GCA_020875895.1 Aphelenchus avenae | reverse complement strand
GACCAAGACTAAAACCTCCCGGACTACAGGACCAAGACCAAGACCAAGACCAAGACCAAGATTTCAGTTTATTTCCGCCTCAAAACAGGGACTGCTAGGTCCACGGTGTGCCGTTTTTTTAAAGATATTTGCAAAAAATGTAGTCAGAAATTTTCGACATTTGGCCGCATTTGCGCGGAATTTAGCCCGCCGCAGGCGAATCCACCGAAATCTGGACTCACATTCTAAGATTTTGACCTAAAATTTGGTCCGGGCGCCGAGTTCGACAGACCTTCGAAAAGTCGAGATGGGGGGAATTTTTTTGACGACCAAGACCAAGACCAAGACCAAGACTAAAACCTCCCGGACTACAGGACCAAGACCAAGACCAAGACCAAGACCTGCCCATCCCTGTCCTAGTGTCCCAGGGACAACAAGCGAGAGCCAAGCCTCGGCTCTCGCTGCTCTCGGCCAGCGTTCCATAACAAGCGAGAGCCACGCGTTCGCCCTTCGCCGGAGGGCGTGTTCTTAGGCCCTCTTCCCAGCTCTCGGTGCGGCTCTCGCTGACCGGATTAGTGCCAGCCGGTGCCGGCCGGCGCAGCGCCGCAAAAATAAGCAACACACGCGAAAAAGTGCCAGCCCGCAGCGGGGCACGGACCGCCTGAAGGCGCGTCGCCGGGAAGTGGGCCGTGGCCTGGCCGCCGGCTGGAACACATATCCGCACGAGCACACGCATAGTTGTCGGGATGATGCCCCCATCTGTTCCCTCACGTCGGAATGGACCTTCCGGCAGGCAACATTCATTGTCCGTGGCGTGTGTTGTACAACGAGAGGAACACATTTTTCTCCCGGCAGTTCAAGCGGGCCAATGCGGATATTTTGGGGCGCGTGTCAAGCGTTCGGTTTGGTTGAGATGTCTTTTTCCGGCGAAAACCTGGTGTATGCGCCAAAAAAGGTCGGTTTCTATAATGGACATGACTGCCTGAAATCCTGTCCTTTCCACCGCACAACTAGGTAGTCCCTCCCAAAATGCCATTTGACTATGAGCCTGGAATATCGCGTTCCATTCCGCGTAGTAACCCATCCTGAGCCGAATTCCCCATCAGGCTTTGACCTTGCCGGGGGTCTCATATTCGGACCGGCTCGGCCCGGTGGGTCTGATAAATTCCGTACTACCATGGTAGCCTCAGGGCGGACACGTAGGATGCCAAATTCTGTTTCACTTCTTTTCGCGTCGTTACGGTTTATGGACTGAACAAGCCCGGGAAACGTAGGTTCTTCGGGATTCAACGGGAACCACTTCTTCGCAAGTGACCTTTGAGTGACCTTGGTCGCATCTTTGTCAAACCTATTTAAACCTTGTCATGCGGGTACCTCCGGGTCTGGGCCCTTCAGACATCTGCTCCTTTTTGCAAAACGCAGCCGCCTCTTACTGCCACCACGGCACCCGACCCTCGGCCGCGTGTTCAGACTGGCAGTGACGATCCAAACCTGTGCTTTCGCTACTGTACCAATGTCCACGATGTTCTGTGCTAGACGGATTACATGTAGACAATAATTTTAATGGCAATCCGCTACATATAAACGTGTGAAGCGGGCGTGCTTCCGCCGGGCCGTCGTCTCGTTAGTTCCGTCCTGAGAGGCCCTACCTTATGGGGCATGCGTCTCATCGGAATATCCTTTTCCGCTGCTTGCAACACATTCTCGGCCCAAAAATAAGCTCTCAGTGGACCGCTCGAAGACACGGCATTGCATTGTTCCCGCCAGCCCCATTCCCCAAGAATCGGTCTTCTTCCACGCGAAATTGAACTTTTTGTATGACGAGAGTCCAGTCCATTCGGCGTCTTCCAAACAGACACATCAACTTGTTTCCGTTCGCGTTATTCTCGGATTTTATGTTGCAATTAAGTGCATTGGGCGCCTGGGGAGAGAGCAGAGAACGCGCCCAACCTGTCTCGTCGTCGCGGAAAGCCCGACGGGAGCGAGGGAAATGCGGCGAAAAAGCTCAAGCCGTCAATTTGACATCCGTTCGCGCTTGGCCGCTTTGTCAGTGTCACTTCACTGCGTTCTCTCTAGCTTGTTCGGTGTTCTGTCGTGACACTTGTGTTCCAATTGATAACATGTGTTTCAAGCAAAATACATGCACGGGTTGCTAACTCGTTCGAAGAATATTTTTCTATGGTCCACCGAAAAAAGTCCCTCACTACCTCCAAATGCTGACCCGAATTTGTTTTTTTAGTTTTCGTTAAACGGAAATTTTGGTAAGAAATTTATATACTTAGAATGCTTATTTTCCTACTAATTTTAGACACGACTTTTTTGGTACAGAATTCTTTCCGGGAGACTGTCGGTTTTTGGTCTTTTTGTGGATGTTGTTTGCTTAAATACGCCGACAAAAGGCTTCATTGTTAAAAAACACGTGGAAAGGACAAGCAATTTCTGACGCCATCCAACGAATTATCAGTCTTCATGTTATTCCCGTTTCATTGTCACGCCTTTATCAGGCGCATTGTTTACCATCGTCGTTCCATCCAAAGCAAGAAAACACACTATTTACGGCGCATGATTTCGGTGGAATTTATGTATTTTACTTCCCTCTCGCATGTGTTTGCATCATTGTTCCTTTTCTCTTCTCGCTACCGACGCCTTTCACCAAGCCATTCACCCCGCACACCGGCCGGTGCGGCTGGAAGAGGACAAAACACAATAAATTTGAAGCGATGATTGTTCCGCCCATCCGCCATTCGACGCGGCTCCCATCGAAACGAACGGATGGGTGCGTCCCTCGTGCGCTGCCGCGATAATAACGTGGAAATGGCATCCGCACTCTCGAACCCAACCTCCGCGGCTGTGAGGAGCAAAGCAGCGGCGGGGCAGAGAACGCACATCCACGTGCAGCGCGTCGGGCGCGCGGCGCAATCGCAGTTGTTTGCGTTTCACTCGTTGTGTTCGCTTTTTTTTCGCGGCGTTCTCTTCCGAATGGCCCCCATTGAAATCGAAAGGCGACGGTCGGGCGGCTCTCTTCGAGAGCCCCTTCAACGAGAGCCGCCAGCGCGTCTCCGGCCGAGGGCCACAGTGATGGTTGTTTGCGGCGCTGCAAACGCTGCGGCGCGCTAGTGATGATAAGAGAAAGCAAAGGAGAAGGAAGACCGATTGTGATTGAGGACCGACCCGAGTGGAGTCGATGGGCGCCGCTGGTGGCGCATGGAGTCGACTCCACGTTGTGCGTGTCCGTGAAATCCCGCAAAGGTGCACTGGCCGGGTCATTGTCATTGCGTGAGGTGACTACGACGACGTTCCTTCCGTCCTTTGCGCTTCCCAAACGGGTCTTTCCTGGGGCCTTTTTCCACGTCGCGGATAGTGCAAATTTCGAGAAAAGTCGTTTGCATGCAGAAAGGTCGGACTTTTCGTAGACCAGTTTCATTTAGCGCTTCACTGTCTGTCTATCACCTTAGGAAATCTCTAGTCGCCACTAACAGCATGGGTCAGAGTTCAGCTGAACGCTGTCGTCGTAGATAGCCTTCATCCGATTGAAATGCGCGCTAATTTGTGGCCAATATCAACCAGTATTAACAAAGAGCGTTTCCCTTCGAAGAGGAAAACGGTGGAAACGCCCTCGCTCTGCTTAGGGTTTTAAAATCGTCGAGGGTCTGTGTAACGAAGCCGAATCCTGGCGGTCATCGATAGCGGCTTTAATCCCACGTCCTGGCAGACGAAGAACAAATCCCCGCGACATAGGTCTTCGTTTTGTTTCAGTTTTTTCCATCTGTTGAACGCCTTTACCAAGTTAGTTCTCATTGAAGAAACTCTCTTGTTGTCCCTTAAATGACAAAGATTTATTCACCATTTGCGATATCGTTCTACTCTTCGTCGCCTGTGATGGCATCAAGACATGGTCTGCAAAATGATGGCCGAGCTGTCCGAGTCTTGCCGGGCATTTCTAGCGGCTTATGCCAACATACCGACAGGTGCACGACCATCTTCCGCGTCGGTCTTTACCAAAGTAGGTTCCATCACTGTGGCCGTCATGCTTTGCCTTATTGTTACCTATAAGTTTTTTTCCCAATCTTCGCCATTATTCAACCCTACGCACCTCGGAAGGGAAGTCCGTTCGGTCCACCGTTGCGTGCGGATGTTTTCCTGTACCTCGCGTGTTATCGCAATGTTTTCGATAGACTTTTTTCCCTTTCGCATCGCTCGCGCCACCCGCTGCGTCCATCGCTGTTCCACGCTGCCTGTGCCCCTTATCAGTTCATCGTTTCGAACTACGCCATTTTATTCTCGCTTTATGAGCATGGGGATTCTTCCGCGTTCGCGCTTTCGTCCTTCGTCGTGTGTGTCGAATGCGGAAACACTGTCTTTACCGCCGGCCCTACGTGTACAAGGTCTCTGTCAAGGGCGCGAAGCGCTCGCGAGAGCGACGCTGATAACTGATAACCTTCAAAGCGCAAGGGTGGTAAATACGTTTTCGCCTTGCAAAGAGTGCGGAAAAAGCGTCTCCGATGGGGAATGCGCGGTAAACAATGATAAGCAGCGTGAACTCTGTCGCTAAGGTTTGTGACGTGAATGAGATTGGGAAGCTGTCTTACACTAGGGACGGGTGCTAGTTCGTGAATTCAGTTCGTGAAAGTGGCTCTACGGTACGATTAGCGAATTCACGAAAACAGGTACGATTCGTGAATTCAATACGTGAAAACAGTATGAACAACGAAGCCTAAGCCTAAGCATGCCGGCGCGAAGCTCGCCGCATAGGGGTAGGCTAGTCCTAAGCCGGGTGTATGCTCGTCCTAAGCCTGGTCTAGCGGTGGTTTCACGAGTCGTACCCTTAGTCAGTTTTCAGGAAGCGTACCTGGGGGACGTGGCAATAACTCGAATTCGTGAATTCCCTGTAGCCGTTGTCACGAATTGAATTCACGAATTGACGTTTTACCCTACGCATAGCGAAAACCCGAAACATAAGTCTAGAAGCCCAACTATTAAAGACAGAAAGACAGAAAAGTGTTTGCTCTTTATTGCAAGAAAAAATGGAGACAATATAGACAAATTTCATTAGTCGGTTAACAACGTTCCTAAACGATTTTCTGCGGCAAAAAAGTGCCTTGTTAAGCTTCCCGATGTGATGTTTTCATTATTAAGCGCCACCCGGATACATATTTGAGTTGCCTTGTGTGTGGCATTAATCCTTCCCCGTACGTCTGCTTGTTTACGACGTCGCTCTCGACGGCGTCGGAATGCTTACAGCCGCAACGCCAATCAGTTCTCAAGTCTGCGTGCGCGAGAGTGTCTTACTAACCACCGCGCACATTACCTTGGGACTTCTCATGACATCGTTCCTGACGTCTGTTTAAACGCTGCTGTTTGTTGTGTTGCATTGGGCCGGGCTTTCGACTGAACTGGATTGAAAAGAATGGCAAAACACCGTGTTTTTGTGCAGCTAAGTTGAACTCAGCTGCACATGCGGGTTCCGATACGTTCTTTTTCACGTCTTGGTCGTTTCACGGACTGAAACGGTCAGGATCTGGTAAATGTCAGTCTAATTCAGTCAGTTTCATTATAGTCAGCTGGACTAACCTACAGAATCCAGCCAGCCCGGGCTGGATGGGCTTCTTTTTTTTTGAGGATTCTGCAGCCCTCAGCACATCACTGAACTGCTAAAACTAGGCTTTGAGAGCCATTTGGTGCACCGGTTCGTTGATACTTGGGTTCTTGTGGTTTGCCGCAAATTCTTGTACGCTGTACTTTTGAACTGTGGTTCTCTAAACTGAACTAATTCGCTGAATCTGCTAAGATCAGCACATTTTATTAAGCTTAAAACAGTCGTTTTATGCCAATATTTTTCCGCTCCCCTTAAGTGGTTTCGTTCCGCATAATCGTTCTCGCACTCGATTCTTGTGACTTCCCGACTGAGTCACCGCAACGGAGCCGCCACTTTATACCTCCGCCGAGCTTACTCACCTCGCTCGCTTCCGTTCCAAGCTCTCGACCGTTTTCCCAAGCGCTGATGTGAACGGGGGCCCATCGGCCTGCGTCCCGCGGAACATCTGGTCAAGAGCTGTTTACGCGCATTCCGTCGGCGGAGGAGCGCACACGAAACCGACGTTTACCTCATAATCGCTGCCACATGTTGGCGCAAACAGAAATGAGTCTAAGCCCAGTGATTTGCCCCTAACCGTTGTAGTTAGGCCTTCCGAAAGAATCTTACGCCATGTGTAAGTTTGTTCGACAAAGAATTTGCACTGCAAGATTAGCAGCTTTTCCAGGCCGCACGTATAGGGCCCGCGAAGGAAGCTTAGACTGGTTAGGCTCTTGAAGGCTCCTCATTTCTACCTCTGGACGGCCTCTGAGTATCCGGCATAGGCTGTGTGGGCGGACGCTATCACGGTCTGCGTCTGTTTTGCGATGCTGCGCAGAAGATTAGTTTAGGTTTGTTCCTAAGCCTTTGTCAGGTTGTATAATTACGCCAGGCCTCATCAAAGTTGTTAGGCTTAGTCCTAAGGTCGACATAAACTCGGATATGCGCAAGTCTGCTACATATTGGTGCCCTAAAGCCTCGATTTTGGGCTTGACGTGAACCATTTAGCCCCTGGAGTTTAGGCCTTAGACCGCATGGGCCCCTCTTAAGCCCCACTGCAGAGCTTCCGCCTTTTACCATGCGATCCATGCGGAGAAGTAAACACGCCTTGTTTACCGTTTCTGCTTAGTTAAGGATGCGCATAATGTTCCACGTGAAACGCGCGTTGCCGCGCTGCACGCAGCGCTGCGCGCGACGCTCGAAATCGCATTCCCCGTTCGATTGGGAAGAGGGAAGTGTTTGTGCGAGGCCGACACGGCCAATGAAATCGCAAGAGTAAACAGAGCCACACTGCGGAAGAAAGGCGGCGGCGGTGGCGGAAGCCGTGTGCTGGTAGCGGGAAAGTTTCGCTGAACGTCCGTCCGTTTTCCAAGTGAATGCTTTCAAAACAGTGTGTTCTAGACTCTGTGGAGCGCCAGTAACATTCGAGCACAGTGGGCATTATTCGTACTTTCAATTGCTACTTCCCGGTAGGCTCTTGCTCAGCGGCTAATTTTACCAAAAAGTATCCGTAGCTCGTCGAGGTGGGTGCATCGGCAGTGACGTAGCAAAACTATTAAAAAGGCAAAAATGATCTAGTAAATAGCGTGAAGAGTATTCCCTTAGGGTTAGCCTTCGGTGGCCTAGCGCGCAACCCTATGCAACGGGCTTGAGAATTAAGGCCCGTCCGGACTCGATAGACGCTTAGGCCCGGCCGGCCTAAGGCTCGGTCTCACAGTGTTGCTAACGTAGCGATTCATCTGAGATCTTTTGGCTTATTCTCGCCTTTAATGGTCAATTTTTAGCGGAAACTTCAAAATAACGGATGAAAACCGCCGTGTCGAGTTTGCGGTGGCCTAAGCTAGACTTTCCGTATGGCACATCACAGGATGTGGACTTAACTTTCCTCTCTCTACTCCCACTGGCCAACGGTCTCTTTCCTTCTCATGCATACCTTTCGTGTACAAGTCCGCTCCTTTGTGTTCCGTACGACTTTTTGTTCGCGCACGCTGCACTAGGATCAAAATACCTGGGGCTTCACATGTCTCCAGACCCGCTTATCTCCTACCTGCTATCTTTCCGCATCGCCCTTTTACTATCTGTTTTATCCATATGCGGACCGTAACTGTTTCGCTAAGCTTTACTAAACTTCCATTGGAAGGCTAGAATGTTGCAGACCAGTGTTCAACTTGGAGCATGAGTGCCCCCAAAATGTATTTATTCGCCGTTCTCCCGCGGCCTTGACGCTAGATCTCCGACGAGCGGAAGTGCGGCCGGATTAAGCCCCACCGTCGCTTGTTGCGTCGACATTCGCGAGCAGTGCCGCGCTGCGCACTTCCCGTTGCGTCTTTGCATGCATCGGGATTTTAGGGGACAGATTACTTCCCGTTTCCCTCAGCTCCCCTTGTTGGCTTCCTTCTTTGCATGCTGCGTGGATGTGTTTCTTTTTGTGTCGCAACGGACAGCTGCCCTCCTCCCTGGGGCTGGCTGGAGGAGAGCCCCTGGCAGGCCCCATCCAGGCCGGCAAGACGGGGTTCACGAAGAACACCGCCGTCCCGCAGTGCGTTCACGACTCAATGGCGCCCCGAAAAAAGAGCTCTCTTCAACGCGGAGAAAGTGAGCCCGAACGCTAGGAGAGAAAAATGTGCGTATTTGCAGCGCCGCCGCGAACGCTGCAGCGGCGGCCATGGGCGTTCGCCTGTTCTACGCTGAGGACCTCTCCTGCGGCTGTTTCTCTTACGGCCAGCTGGTTCGAAGGAGCGCTCCTCTCTCCATCCGCCTCGTCTGTCTGGTCTCTGGTTTTGAGCGGTGCTCCTTTACGATCTTTATCTGACGGCGCCTCTCTTACATGAGCTCTCTTTTAGTCTCCTCATCAGGCTACCCTTCTTATAGTAGCACTCATGTCCATGCTCCTCGCGTCTCTGCCAACACTGTTTTCGGCCTCCTCAACCGCCTGACCGGAGCAGCCTTTCTCCTCACGCCACCCGGCCGTCACCGAGTAAAGGGGGCTTTCTTCCGTTGAAATCGATTGCCACCAGCCGGCTGCCGCGTTCTGGATGTGGCCCGCCACCCCGGAATGAATGGCGGGCCACGGATTGGTGGCAGCTGTGTGTCGGTAGCGCTGCGCTGCGGCGCAGCAGCAGCCTAGCAGAGCTCTTCAACAGCGGGGTCGTCGGCCCCAGCTCCTCCTGGCCAGCCGGGCCGACGTTCCCAGGCCTTTTCGCCGCGCTCCTCCGACAGCCCCCTCCAACCGACGGCTTTGAGGGGCGCTCCTTTCTCCTCACAACGGGAGGAGCGGGGCCTAGTTAAGGGACCGACGGGGCTAATCGCATTTCGCCGAGCGGCGATACGCCTTTTTATTCGCTGCTGCGCATTTGCAACTCCTCAGAGCTCCTCCGAGCCGTGAGGAGCGTGCCGCTGAGGAGCGAGTGCGGCGTTCGAAAATGCTCCATAATCGTAAATGAATTAATGAAGCGCGTAGCGAGCACCGGGACCGACGGGTGCACTCTGCGAAGGCTTCCCACCGGGAAGAATGCGGATTTCCCGGGAAGTAGGGTTTCGCTCACGCGGTTCACTTCCTGGTTTCGGTGAAGATTTTTAGTACCGGAGGATGCCTTAATTTCTGTGTTTCTCCTCTATTTTGCCGCGAGTTTAAAGCTGCACGTAGCGCTTATATTTTTGCTGTTTTTGGCCGCATGACTGAATGAAGTTTTTATGGTCCTGTTTCGGAAATACGACCATTGTGCATGCATTGTTCGCAGTATTTCTTCATTTCCCGTTGTGTCACATCACCTCAAAGCAATCAGTGTCTTTGAGCCTTAAACCGCTATACCTTCTAAGCCTAAGGCGAAACTGTGCCAAGCATATGGTGATGCTTAAATACGTGCAAATACACACTTTGGTTCTAAACCATACGAAAATGTAGCGCCCTTTTCTATCCTTCAGTAGACTGATCCCGACACTGTAGTTGCTACGCACCTGCACACCCGAGCAGCATTGTTGGAGTCTCGCACGCGTTCTCTTCCGTGTTCTGCACTTTTACGCTTCCCTTGCGTCCCTTCAGCGCAACCTCCATTGCGCTCGCAAATTTTACACAAGCGCCTGAAACTTTTCTCTCTGCAGTTTTCGGTATCACTGAGTAGGTAAAGTGTGTCTCTTTGTGTGTCCCATGCAGTAGACATAAGCGCACTGATGTGTTTTCGGATCACGGATTTGTGTTTAAAGACTTGTCATGTTTCGTTCTGCCGTACAAGTGGCTAAAACGGCTTCGTGACCCACTTCGTGTAAGTGTGTTTCTGCACCACTTCGTGAAACAAATGTCTTACCGGGCTTAGGACTAGCCTGACCTGGCTTAGGACGAGCCTGCCCGGCTTAGGACTAGCCTATCCCGGCTTAGGACTACTCTATCCCGGCTTAGGCTAGCCTATCCCAGCTTAGGACTAGCCTACCTCTACGCGGCGCGCTTTGCGAGGGCACGCTTTGCACGGGCACGCTTAGGCTTAGGATCAGGCTTAGGTTGTTCAGATTTGGCTCTGGCTTAGGCTTTGTTTTTTTCAGACTCAAAAGTCCACTTTCACGAAGTGGCGCATGTTTTGGTGGAATATCGCACATGTTCGTCAAAAACGTGTTCTTGAGAGCGTTATCATATTCCAATCAGTGCGGGTTTTTGTCGTCTTGGTATCATGCGTGTTTCCATTTCATTTCCAGCGACCTTCACTGAAAGCATACGCGATTCTGAAAGCATACGCATCGCGTACACACTGAAAGCACACGCGATTCTGTGTGTTCCTGAGTTTCCGCGAAATACCTCCACCGGCATAAGCTCCGAGACTCCATCCTGTCTCCTGCCCATAGCAATAAACCTGCGACTGCTTATCGCCACTATTTTCGGCCCTAAAACATTCCCGACGGCAAATTGATAACAATCGCTCGGCAGTGTGCGGCGGTATAAACAAAATGGACGTCTGATGGGTGCGATCGAATTAGACTCGCTCTCTCTCCACATTGGAGGGCCTGATGGAGGGGCAATGACCGGCGAGTGGTGGTGTGGAAGCGTCTTCGATTACACTTTGCGTTCACGTCCGAATTTTCGCGATAGGCCTGCGGTCGTTTATGATTCAGTTTTAGGCCTGTCTTTTCGCGTTTGGACCGTTGTTTAGGCCACGAAGACAGATGACTTTTGGCAGGCTTATAGGCTTCTGTCCTAGTTCTCTTAGGCTCTCAGGACGAATATAGGCCAGCCTAACTGCTTTTAGACCTGTTTATCGCAATTAGTATCGTCTAGGCCTTTTGGCGGTCCTTAGGACAGAATAAGCGCTTTATAGACTAGCACTGTCTGCGTTAATTCCATTGCCTAAGCCCGTACCAAGTGGATGTTATGCCTGAGTAAAAGCTGCTTAGACTGCTGGGGCAAGATCCGACCGACGAGAGTGTCGGGGAATCATCGCCGATTACAGCCCCATTTCTTCGTAAGAAATCTTCCCCGGCGAACATGTGATATCGTTCGAGACAGCTTGGTTCATCTTCCAAAGCCAACCATTCGCATCCGTTCCGTTTCCCAATGGTTAGCACCGGCAGGCGCTATCATCGTTCTCGCGAGAGGCACTGTTTACAATCATCCACCGGGAGCGGCGGCTTCCTTCCCATCTATTGCTTGCTGGCTTCATGCTCGATGATACGTTTTCCATTTTCTACAAGCTGACCGCATTCACGAGCATTCTAGCGAGGGCATGCTCGACCGGAAGGGGCAACTCGAGTGGCCCCCTTCCAAACAAGACCAGACCTAGGCCTGGTCCTCAGTCGTCCTCTGCCGTTTTTGGGCAGTACCCGGGGCCAGACCATCATTACGGGCAGTGATTTCAAGCGATTTCGAGGGCTACGTGTACAGAGAGGCGCTTTTTTTAGTCCCTCCTTCCCCCGCTTGTTTACGACATAAACGCGCGCCTCATCCGAATCTTCCTTTGTCCCACGCGGTAGAGGGAAGCGTACGCACAAGGATTCTCTTTTCGAAACGATCCTTTGACGTCTCGTCTGATTCTTCGAATATCTTTGCCATCTTTATACAACCATTTTGATCAGCTGACTTTCAAGCGAACCTGCCGGCTTTGCCTAACTATTAGCCACACGCACGCGTTCGAAAGTTTTGGCTCCGTTCGAAGATCGCCCTCAACTTCATCGTTTATGCTTACTCTTCCTTGGATTTGGACTCGCGCTAGTCCTCTTCGTAGCCTTATTTGTAGCACCCTTGTTTTTCCCGGTATTAACGACATCGAAGAGTGCCCCGCTACAAAACCGACTGCGGTGGAATGTTTACGCCGCATAAGCCGATACAAACACAAAGTCGACCATAACCACCGCGCTGGGCGCTCTTTGCTCCTCCCGGGAGCTTGAAGAAGCTGATGGTGTTCGAGGCACACATAGGGATACTAAGTCTGTTCATGCGCTTACCTAGCTGCTGTCAGGTGCCTACCAGGTATTCGTGTCTTCGCGGAATGCATGGAACAAAAATCATAAGCATAAATCATCCTTCGCATACAGCTACTTAGGCTTAGGCTGACAATGACACCTTAGGGAAGCTAAAGTATTTTTCGATTCGATGTCCAAAACAAGACCTGCAAATTGAAGCGCTCTTTGTACCAACGATCTCCAGTGTATTTTGCTCGTATCGCCTGCTTTGTTCGACGGGGCCGCTATAGTTTTATCCTGGAATTGTCATAGCTGTCAGTGGAAAAGTTACCGGAGAACTTTACTACAAATTTTCTTTCTTCCCCCAAAAACAGCATTGGTCTCTTGATCATTGGCTCAATTTAACATTTTTCGAAAAAATTTCCTGACACTTTTCAAAAAAATTTCCGGGAAATTGAACAACCTACTTCTTCCGTTACCAGGACTTGTAGCCTTGTCCAGCGCTATGTAACACTTTTTGTGCACACTATTTTCGCGTTCTTTGCTCTTGCAGCAACATAATCAAAGCTCACCCTGGCCATATATAACCGTGTTTAAACAGCGCTCCCTACACGCGCACACGCGCATCACCGCCTTTGTTTCGTTGGTGCCCTTTCTCCGCTCAAACATCCAGTTTTCTCGCTCTCGGCCGGACCTCTCGGTATAGTTTGTGTACAATAGCCGGCCGGCCAGGGCGCATAATCCCGTTTAAATCGGCCTGGCAATTGAATAATCGGAAGCGGGAACAGGCCCAAGCGACCGACCACGTTTGGTTCGCGCTCCTTGCTCCTCGCTAGTGAGGAGACGAGGAGGCTCTTTCCACGTTCCTCACTAGTGAGGAGACTCATTTCACGCTCCTCGCTAGGGACTCACGCAAAATTCACGTGCGCGCGGCAGCTCTCATTCACGCACAGGTTGCACCTGCGCGCGTTGCTGCGCTGCACTGCCGCCGCGGCTGCCCTAAACAGGTATCGCCATTCACACGTCCGTCCGCCGCACACGTTTCCGAGTCCCAAAGGCCTTTCGGGACCGACCAGCGGACCGACGCACGCAGCCGTTCCTTCCCCAGCAGCGCCGCCGCGTCCATCGCGCTTTCCGACGACGCCTCGACTGCCGGGGCCGCTTTGAGTTGTCGGTTGCGTGAAGGTGCGCATATGGGGCCCAAGAAAGTGATCGGATTTTGTTGCCCAGGTCCATACGGACGTGGTATATATGCAATTTTCTAAATCGGAGGGCCGTATTTTGCTTGATTGGACCTGAATTTCGCCACATTGCTTTCGTTAATGTGGCTGATTTTCCAGTGTTCATGCCGCGTTCACAGCTCCGGTTTTTCGTATATTTTGTGTTTAAAGAAATGCAAAGCTTGTGTTTCCATTAGGTTGGCCTGTGTTGCCATTAGGTTCACCGTTATCTTGCTGTGCCTCCAGAGCTGCACAGGACTACGAATCTTTTTCCTTGAAGCCAACGCGTTCTCTGCCTGAGCATATAAATTAGCGTGTTGAAGCCTTGCTCCGGTGCGTCTTTACATCTTTTTTAGCTTAAGCAGAGTGTTCCCAATTTGCGGCTGCTCTTGTCAGTACTCACTTTCGGAAACTTGTGAGAAATCAATTTTTTGCATACTAAAAGAATTATTTTGTCTCTCAATTAGCCCAGGGCCTTCCTTGAGCTGGGCAAGAGCTTCGACTCTGCTTCCAAATCTCTAGCACGGTGCTGACAGCAAAGAGCTCTGGTCGACTTCAATGTCCGCCACTGTTCAGCGCGTCTAATTCCATCACCCGCCGTTAATCCGCTTTACACCGTCTCTGATACAGCGCTGTAAGTTCGGCATTTTTCGTCGCCCAACACGGCACCGAAAAAGGCAGCTGTAGGCGGGACAAATTAGCTAAAGGTTACATGATTAATTCAGTCAAAATTGGATTGGGCGGATGCTTATCTGCGATTTATGCATCCACAACGCTAATTGCGTGCGGGATCAAGTCGGACTGCAGCTGTCCGATGAGATTTTGATGTGTTTTCATTCTTAGACCGTAGCCCAGAAGTTTTACCTCAGACTGAGGTCTAAATAAAAGCTTAGGCTTCTTTTCCACTCTTGTTTCGCTACGGTCTTAAACTTCAGGCTTCACTTCGCTCATTTCACAGACCGTAGCCTAGAAGTTTACCTCATACTGAGGTCTAAATAAAGAAGCTTAGGGCTTCATTTGTCACTCTTTGTCTCGCTTTAGTCTTCATTATTTCAAGCTTCATTTCACTCTTTGTTTCTTCCAATTCGCTTGCGTTTTGCCGCTGTTCGACGGCACTGTCGTCGTTGTCTATAGTTTGGCACGCCAGCACTTTGGAGGAACGCAATTAATGCGCACTTCCAGCATCCGTCGGATCTTGTTAGCATACGCATTCTGCATTTTTGTCAGCGATACCCATCCGCTGCAGATAAGATCCTCCGTCTCGTGCTAGGCTCGTGCGAAGCAGCGCAAGGTACGACATTATAATCTTCTTCCTTTTTCTGACGCTGAAAACTGTTTCTAGTTCGGTCGCCTTTGTCGACGGGCTACTTAGCTTCGGCGTAGCGTACGTTAATCGGTACTAAGAACGCCGCTAGAGTCATGTTTTGCTCTCTTGAAGTCATTTTTCGATGTGGATACGAGCGCTTAGCAGGGTTCCGCTAATCTGAAGGCTGTTTGAGTATGTTAAGTCTTCCGTTTTCGCCTTAAAAATTGAACTATGTTTTGCTAATTTATTCAAACTTGTATGCTTCAAGCGCAGCAGATTTCGCTTGATAGCTCCAAATGCGGGTAAATTTTTAGCGTTTTACCGATCATTTTAAACGTTCTTCATCCTTCTGTACGAGGTCTTTCGAGACACAATTATGCAAAAAACTTTCACAAAAAGCGCTGGCGTTTTTTCTTGTTTTGGCTTTATTCAGAATCACAGAACGAAAGCTTTGCTCTTAAAATAACCTCGGTTTTGCGGCTAATTTCTGCACGTTTCCTTGAGGTAAGCTACCTACCCTACTTTGCACCCACTGTTTAGCCGCATCCCTAGCGCTGCAACGTGCCGGAACGCCGCGGAAATTTATGCAAAAGGTGGCAATTTCCGTGCCTTTCTTATCTCCCGACTCGTGAGTCTCACCTCGTCCACTGGTCGCTGCTGCCGTGAAAGCCGCCGTGCAACAAATTGGTTAATTAGAGCGGCTTCCCGTTTCCGGAATTGCAGCGCGGCGCGAGGCGGGCACGCTTCGAGCGCTAAACACCACCTTCCTTCCGCACACGTGTGCAAGCACGTGTGTGCAGCCCTGCATACACTCTTCTAATGGTCGATGCAAATTTTAAATTAATTGCAAGTAGCGCATAACTTTTTGCAGCCTGTTGCGGCGAACTCTCGCGCGTTGGGACAACGCATTTGTTGCAGCGCCGCTATGCCGACTGTATGGCCTGAGGGCATCTCCCAAGCGATAGATTTGCTGACTGACAATAAGGTGAAGCCCATCTCAGGAAAGTGACTGAACTGCTTTGATGCTTGCCTAAAAAGCGCATCTTAGGCTGCCTAAAATGGTCACTAGCCCAACTGAATTGAACTCCAATTGAATTTGGGCCATATTCTAGGCCAAAACTTTAGACTTCCGAATCGCAGGCTGTAGTCCAAGGCCTACCGGCGATTTAGGCCAGCCCACTGATGACTGTGAGCACGTCAAAAACATAAACAATGGAATGTCTTAACATGCTTAGTCCGCAAAAAAAAACAACATGTTAGGCTCACCGAACTGCACTTTTTATGGCTAAGTTTCAGGAAATCGAAAGCTGAAAGGAAAGGAAAATAGTCTAAAATAACGTTGTAACTCAAACCGCTCAGACCCTTACCATGCTCTTCTCTGTTCCGTTCTGACTACTTCCGTGCCGTTTTAAGTTCCGTTTTGTGCTTTTATGATGGCCTATTTAGGCTATGGTTCATAAGTTTTAGGCTCACAAACCGAATGCCTTCAGCCATGGGCAAGGACGAGTTTCCAAAGAACAACTTTCTAAATTACGAAAATCAAAAGTTGAAGGTAAGGCAAAATGTCCTAAACTAACATTGGGAACTCCAAGCTTTTGCAGCTCTTTTGCGCAACTCTCGCGTGCGAAGCAGCTACCCATTTGTTGCAGCGCCTCTCGTCGGAATGAGGACATTTTCCCATGCGGCGAACTTTCCAAATCGCCGGCCGTGCTGGGCCGTTCCCTGATTATAGTTGCGTGATACCCGCTAGCCGGGACTAGAATAGAATGTCCGCCTTTCTCCGCACGAAACGGTTCGGAACTTTGAAGCGGCGGCCAGTGAAACACCTGCTAAAAGCGAACTTGATGCTGTCCCTGCGTGCGCATTGTACTCTCCGATGGCATTTAGGGCCAGCATACGATACCCAGCGAGAGTGTTAAGCTGATGCCATGTTCGACCGAGCGCTAAGCGTTATACTCCTTCCTGGAGCCTAGACGTCGGAAGGGCTGGCAAGCTCATTTAGATATTATTTATTTTCTTAAATTTTTATTTTTATTAAAATTAATTAGTTTCGAAAATATCTTTAATAAATGAACAATTTTATATTAGAGAAAAATTTAACTTTTAATTAAACATAATGAACTTTTTTGTTTTCCTTAATAGCCTGCTCCTTTTGCTTCGGCAGAAATCTCTCTCGAGGGCCTTGTCAAGCATGACTCTTACCAGCCGAGCATCCGATTTGCTACTTTAATGTGTTCTCTTATACGACTTCCTGGAGTCAAAGATAGCGAGGCCGGCTCCCTAAGAGTGCTCCTCGTCTAGAAGGGTTCGATCTTCCGTGTGTCGTTGTCCATGGTGGCTACATTTACGTCTTAACCTTCATGCACTTTAGCGTTTTATGTCTTTCCATCGTTCGATATCGCGTATTTTCCGCCGCGCGTTTTCCCATTGTTCGTTGTTCCACCTTTCGCAATCGCGGCCGGTCCGACCGGCTCAAATGCATTAATCATTGCCGCTCCGTTTCAGGGGAAATGGACCAACAACAGACGGAAGGCATTTGTGCGGTGTGCAGCGACAAAAGCGCCGGTCGCCATTACGGGGTACGTTGCCTTGCCGCCGCCGCCGTTGGACATTTTTGCATGCTAAACAGACGCATTTGCACATGGCGAGGGAAAACACGCGTGCGTCAGCGTCGGTGTGTATGCGGGTGATTGAGTGCAAAATACGAGCCGAGGCGTTAGAATGTTTTCCGACGCATCGACGAAGGAAAACAGAAGCCCATGTGATGGTGTGAAAGCATGGGGAAAAGCAAAACGGGGGCCATGTCTTAGGCCTGTTTAGCTAACCGTCTTAGAACCCCTGGAAGCCATAGCTTAGGCAACGGCCAGACGTATCTTGGAATTCCGACTCCGAATAAAGAGAGTGCTTTCCCAGTTCCTTGAAAACTGAAATCGTTCCGAGTTTGTTCGATTAGCTTCGCCTGGTAACCTCCGCCTAAAGTGCGCTGGTAAGAAGTAGAAAATTTGATTCGACACGAACACGAAGTCGAGAATCCATAAGTTCTGGTACTCTGATCGTCTAGCAGTTCATGCGTCATAGAAGGGCCTCTCTAGCGACCACTGTTTCGTTGAGCTTTGAGGTCACAGGTGGCAGACGGGGCTAGTCGAAGACACTGTTGCGCTCGCTAGTTTGGAGTCCAATTTAGCCCATTTGTCGGTCACCGGCCTAGGCTGCTTCGGTAGCGCGAGCCAAAAGGCGTGACCTTATCCCGGGTCCTTCTGGTCCCAGCCGACTTTAGTCTTATCCCTTTAATACGTCTTAAGTCCGCCGAAACATTATCGGGGGGAAATGTCCTTTCGTGACCACCCAGTCGAAAGTATTCCTTGCCAGTAGACAAAACCGTGAGCAAAATGCTCCATTTACTTCCCGGTGTCCCGCGTCTCGGGCAGTCAGTCAGGCGTGTCCCCGCTCTCTGCCTTCGCGTCTCGTTCCGAATGCGAATGCAGAAAAAACGCACGTACGCAACCGAGCAACGGCGGAATGAACCGAGCAAAATTCCATTTATAGCCCCGTGGAGAAAGGCGCTCGGAATTGCGCGCAAAATGTTGCCCGGGAGGGATTTAACGGGATTACGCAAATCCCACAATTATCCCGCCACTTGTTGCCGGACGCGGCCAACGGTGAGGATGACATCGGCAGGTACCCCGGGGATAACCACTTCCCTGGACGCTTTTGGACCCCCGGATTGTGTCGGCTTAGAAGAGTGCTTATTAGCGTCTTCGGAGTGTGACGCGAGTGGAAAGAGAGCGTAAACAAACATAGCGAAGGGGGACTATGGTAGGGGGATTAGTGGACGGAACAAAGTCCACGCGGACGAAGAAACTCTGCGGATGGACGGCGATGTTAGGCCTAGAATGGAAGACGTAAGCAAGCGTAGCAGTATAGCGTACCAAAGGTTCGTACGCGACCTGTAGCCGTTATAAGCCGTTACATGGTACTTTGCAAGTTTTGCAGTAAGCAACATCACTTCTGACATCTGACAAAGGAGGCTGGCCGGATCCTAAGAGAGAGCTGACAATCGCTGAAGTTAGCTCCAACACCCTCTAAAAAATTTTCGAAACGGACTCCATGAACCGCCAGGATTCTAATGGTTCTATTTTGCGATTAAGCCAAGGGTCAGGCTCTGCCAAAGTGATAAATATGTTGGCAAAATTTATCCTGGGTTTAGGCCTTTTAAAACAAACCAGAACAAGAAAAGTCTTGAAATCTAATTTTTCGGAGTTCGGATCAAACTTTAGGTAGAACTTTGGTTGGAGACACAATAAAGAGCAATGATGGGCATGGTACGAAATTGCGGCGTGTTGGTGTGACCTTAACTCACTTGATCGACATCAGCCTTTAGTTGAATGTACCCAAGTTTTTATTGGGTACCCCAGTTTACCCAATTTTTCGAAACGGACTCTATGAACCGCCAGGATTCGAATGGTTCTATTTTGCGATTAAGCCAAGGGTCAGGCTCTGCCAAAGTGATAAATATGTTGGCAAAATTTATCCTGGGTTTAGGCCTTTTAAAACAAAAAACAGGATTATGCAAATTTAAAGTTTCTTTCACTGCGTGTGAATGTCCAAGAGGACTGTATGGCGATACCCATCAGACAACAGAACGCACTACCCGAATGCACTGTTGTCCATTATGGACAAACTGACATTTTCCGCTTCCAGGTGATGGCGTGCTACGGCTGCAAGGGCTTCTTCCGCCGCACCATCCGCTCCCAGCAGTCCTACACCTGCCGCTTCATGCAGAAGTGCGCCATCGACAAGGGTAAGTCTCTCATTTGATGGATTCCCCACTCTCACGTGGTTCACGTGAACGAGATCTCCACCGACTGGACTTTGGCGCACAAAGTCCAAAGAACCGATGGCACGCTCTCGGCCAGCGTGGACGGCACAAATCCCCGCGGCTTACGCGGCTTAACGCGTACATTGAGAGTTGTGATGAAACGAGTGCTGAATGTAGGGTTGAGGGGCATGAAAGGAAAGCGAATGTCAGCTATGAATGAGGGTCAAGAGTGACGTTCTTCAAGGGTTCCGAAAGTCGAACGCGCTGGATTGCATGTGAGATACCAGGCTGTGATCTGGAATGAATGCCAGGAGGTGATTTCGCTGTCGGGAGGACCAATTTTTCTCTTCCGCTACCCTTCCGATAAAAACAATTCAATTCCGAGTTCTTCGGTTTTCCGTACCGTAAAATGGCACAGAATAAGGCGGCACATGGAAGTAACGCGGCGGGACGATAAAGACCGTAGCCGTACCATAGAACGACCGGTACCGTAGGATGGACGGCGCCGTTCCGTACTGGTACAGCGATGTCAGTCCAATACGGAGTACAGTACGGCTCGATATTCTCGATAGTTTGCACTAGTATTAGGTTGTACCGACCGTACTGATACGGTAGGTACAGGCAAGCAGTACAGTACATCACGGAGCGGGACAGTACGATGCGGAGTACGTTACGGCTACGCCAATAGTGGCTCCCCAGTGACGGCATGAAATCTGCGGTGCATTAGGCAATTCCGCTTAAGACGATCCGTACCAATCTGTGCTTCGACTTCTGCCTTTAATGCGTCTTCTGACAGTTGGGTCTTCCTTGACCCATTGGGTCGCTATTTCATTAGCTTCAAGGCATCATTCAGCGACTTAATCATCGACTCAAATTTACCCTCCATGAATCACCGAAGCCTCGAAGACAAAGAGGAGGAGGAGGAGGGACCATTCTCGAATCACGCGCCCGCGAAAGTCGGTTAAAGCGTCTAAAGTCCACGCCACCCGTCCGCTTCCGACTCGCATCTGATCAGAAATCAGCTAAATTGCCAGCTGGCAGTCACTCTTATCGCTCGGGAACCGGTGCGGGAATGCACTCGGTCACTTTTTTCCCCTCTTTCTCGGCCTCCGAGCGGCTATCGTCGCCAAAAATCGGACGACATTCTGCGCCCGGAACCCTCGAAGGACGTCTGCGAAAGCGTTGGCGATGCGTGACCTGCAGCGCGCGACGAGATCCAACGCCGCGATTTGCAGCGCTGCAACGTTGGCCCGCACGACGCGAATGCGACGAATTGAAGCGCAAATAAGCTTCGAGAAGAATGTCCTCCGCCGGATAAGAGCGTTAGACGTAATCTATCGGAGCGATATCGACGTTTCTCGACGATTCAAAGCTCCGACGCTTTGAATGACAACGTATTTTGCGACCTCGACGCCTTCTAGTCGACGTTACTGAGTTCTTCTTCCACCTGAGCAACGATCTTTCCAATTGGATCGGCCGTTTGGGATAGCAGAAGCTGCCAAGGATCCCAACTTGGACCGTTTTCTGTCGTCATTCGCTTTGGTTTCCCTGATTTAAGGTGTCTTACTCTCTGTCTTCCGTTCTACAAGTCTTTCGCAGACGCCTCTCTACGTCGAGGAGGACATTCCTGACTACAAAAGCGACGTTTCGCAGCGACCACTCTAGCCCGTTCTAAGCGAATTCCACCTTCGTATTCTGCGTCTTCCGAGCTCCGGGGACACCTCGATTTTCTCGATTTGCGACATTTTCGAGCTTCAGTCTCGAGCTATGGACCCGTTCACATTCTCGCAGGAGATCTGCGCCTTCGACTCCGTCCTCGAGGAGTACTTCAACAACCCATCCGCCTACCGCAAGTTGGTCCAGCCGGACTTTGCCGGACCCGTTGTGCCCTCGCCGGCGAGCGCCAGCGCGTCCGAAGACCGCTACTACGATGTTGCGACCCCGGCACCGGAACGTAGCTGGGAGCAAAACAATAACAACGACAATGGCTACGACAACGAGGAAGAGAACTTTGGTGTGTTCCTCGTTCCTTCCCGGTTGCGTGTGTGAGGCTGATCTTGTCCATGGGATACAAATGGGTGTTTATGTGTCCGACGAGAATGAGTGGCATGACTAAGTGGAACGAGTGGCACGCACGTGATCTATGTTTTCCGGGAAAGGGCAGAGAACGTGGGAAAAAGGCCGCTAGGGATCAGTAATTTAAATAAAAATAATTTAAAAAAATTAAAAATACGGAATAAAAACTATGAGGCCATCCAAAGAAAGTACAATACATAAATAATTTAGAATTAATGTAAAATTAATAAATCTGATAAAAAAGATACGAATTTCACAAGTCCTATCCTTCATCAATCCGCTTTAGATCAGCGCAACGCGTGCCGCTACTGCCGCTTCCAGCGATGCCTGCAAGTGGGCATGGAGGTCGACGCGATCCGCCCCGACCGAGACGTCATCGGAAAGCAGAAGAACCCGCGCAAGCGCAAGTCGCGGGACGAGGGCTCGCTGCCGTCGCCGGGCACGGAATCGAACAGGTAAGAAAACCAGGAAAAATTATAAGTTTAAGTTAAACATACATGTTTTACTTTATATAAATTTAATTTTGAATTATTATTTATATTTAATTTGAAATTTACAGTGAAAATTTTTTTCTAATTAAAAAATCCTGGTGAAATAAATAAAATTGTTTTTACTTAATTTTAAGAATTGTTCAAATTTGATGGGGGTAATTTTTTCTCCACTGATTCTCGACCTTTAGCTCCCAGCAAGAGGACGTCCTCCTCAGCTACCTCATCGACATCGAGAAGCGTAGTCACTCGGGCGCCCGCCTCTACGACAACAGCGCCATGTCGCCGATCGGCATCGGCATCGCGAACACGCTCGCCAACATCAAGTCCGATCCCGACATAGGGCTCTACACGCTGCTCCAGAACCCGACGCTGCTCGACGAGTACCGACCACCGGTACGTACCTACGCCTAGCTCTGTTCTCGGGTTGAAATCGCTTCTGGTCTGCTGTTGTTAGGCTAAAAACCGTTCCTACGTCGTTGTTCTAGACACTTGAAACATTCCTGTACCCATCCTATGCCACATAAATGATGTCTGAGTTTAGCCGAGCGCCGACATGGGCCGCGTCGCGAGCGTGGAGCAGTTCTCCACCGCCATGCGTGCGTACATCGTGCTCGCCATCGACTGGACCAACTCGCTCTTTACACTCGCGAACGTCCATGACACTAACGAGAAGGTAAGAATGAAGACTTCATCGAGTTAGACCCAAGTTTCACTTCAGATGGCGGTGCTGAAGAACTCATTCGCGGCGTTCTGCGTGCTCCAGAAGGCCGGATTCACCGCCGCGATGGTCCACCAGGAGCAGGACGCGCTGTGCCTGGCGAACGGCACACTCGTGCCGCGCAGTGTGCCGCGACATCTCATGGACACAAAGTAGGATTCCACGTCACATTCGTGGATTTAAATGGAATTGGTTTTAGTCTTCTGGCGAACAACCTGGTGGGTCGCGTCCTCGACGAGCTGGTCCGTCCCATTCGCAAGCTCGGAGTCTCGGAGCAGGAGCGCGCTGCGCTCACGTCGCTCATCTTCTTGGACGGAGGTAAGTGTCGCGTAGTCGTACTTATGAAAGTTTGGCACAAAGTACTTAACACAGAACTATTCCGTACCCTACTTCGTTCCGCAGACTAAGGCACGGAAAACGGAACGGTTACAAATCGACATTTTCCGTGCCATTATCCACTAAAACAGCACGGAACGGCGTCCATTTGAGCCGTGCCGTACTAGTACGGAACGGGGTACGGCCGCCTTTTGACCCCCTTGCCGTGCCGTAGAGAGGCCGGAACGGAAAACGGTAAGATAAGGCTGCCGAAGTCTAGGCTCTAGCGCTGTGCCACCTGCACAAACAGACCGTATCTAGGCACGTAAACGATTATTGGGGCTGAGGACGTTCAGCTCTCATTGCGTCATTTCAGATTGTCGCGGGCTCTCGCCGGCCACGCAGGACGCGCTCTCGCAGGTGAAGGACCGCGTGCAGTCTGCGCTCTTCCAGTACATCCGGGAGCGCTGCGAGCAGTCGCTGAACACCGCGTCCTCGCGATTCGCGAAGATCCTCCTGCTGCTGCCGTCGATCGCGAAGGTCTCCGCGATCTACAGCGAGAACATGCAGCTGGCGAAGATGTTCGGCTGTCAGTCGCTGGACCCGCTCCTGGCGGAGATCTTTATGGATGGACAGGTGAGTGCATGCCGGCAAGTCGTACATGGAACCTACCCGGAACCGGCGAATGGTCCCTAGGATCATGCCTGGAAGGTAACACGTGTAAACCATACCTGGAAGCTGTACCTCGGATGTCCGTGTGCCGGAGACAATCCTGGAGCAGGACTGGGCAGGTCCTGGTCCGCTCCTGGTCCTGTAGTCCAGGGGGTCTTGGTCCTTGCCCTGGTCCTGGTCGTAAACAAATCCCATTGGGGTCGGCCTGGCTCTGTAGTCCTGGGGGTTTGGGTCATCTCCAGGTCCTGGCGCTCATAAAAAGTGCCCACTCACGGTCTGAAGATCATGCTTGGAATCCAACCTAATATTTTAGGTGAGCGCCGAGCCGATACCGTCCACCTCGCCGAAGATTCGCTACGACGCTTGCACGCAGACGGGCGTCGACAACAGTATGCTGAGCGACAACGGCTCCCTGGAAGGCATGCTGACGCCCACGCCGACCAAGAGCGAGATTGGCCTGGCGGCACAGTTCGGACTCGACGACTTCGCGGAACTCTCCGCCGCAGCAGAACAGCACGTCGACGGAACGGAACACGGTAAGCCGGGCTAGTGTACCTAGGCAGTCATGTTCCAGGACGGACCAGTGTTGACCCTTCGCCATGTCTGTTCTGTGCCCTGAAAACGGAGAACGGCACGGAACGAGGCACGGCTCGGCACGACCCGCCAAGTCTATCCTGGCGTAGACTCTTCCGATGCTTGCCTAGCGTAAGGCACGACTTATCCTTAGGCTCATCAGGAGACCCTGGCTTATCCAGGTAGTGGCTCATAAGCCCCTAGGTCGGCCTGGCTCAAGTCACCTGAATCTAGCATCGGTTGACCCCGCTTTTCACGCTGAACCCGCCTGGACCAGCGGGGATTGGTCGTGCCACATCCAGGCCTGGTCCATCTTACGTCAGGCTAATCCTGGACCGGGTTTAGCCTGCCCGAATCCAGGCGATCCTGGCTAAGCCAGTGTCTGCGTGTCGTACTGCCCCCCCCCCCTCCGTTTCGGCAATACGGTGGACGTTCTGACATTTCTCGACAATGTACCATGAATCCGTAATGTACTGACCCGCCGTACGGTACTCCATACCTTAATACGGCACAGCGTGCGTCACGGAGTATGGTACGCCACGGTACGGCACATCATCTACACTTCGGACCTCGGTCCCTGTGCAAGCCAGGGAAGGGCAGGTCCTGGCCCTGTGGTCCTGGCGGTCACAGGTCCCGGTCCTGGGACTCCGACAAAGTGCGTTCCCTGGTGCAAGCATGGGACGTTTTTCACGCAACTTGTTTAGCGCTCCACAACGGCGACATGGGTGGGCAGGTGAACGGCGCGGACGTCGGCACACTCACCGGCGACGTGTTCGGCAACGACGCGTCGAACGGTGGCGTCGCCGCCGCCACCGGGCAGCCACCGCTCGCGAAGATCGCGCCGCCGCCGCTGATCGTGCCCACGCAGAGCTCCACGATGGGGCTCCAGTCGGCGCCCGCCTACAACTTCTACTTCTCCTACCCGTCGCAGTTCGGCGCCGCCAACGGCGGGCAGGACGTCAACAACGGATGCGCCTATGCGTCGCACAGCGCCGGCCCCTATGGCGCGCCGCAGCAACAGCAGCAGATGGCGTTCTTCGACACAGCGCCGCATGCAGCGCAGCAGCAGCAGGCGGTCGTCTCGAGCAACGAACTCTTCCGCTTCTGAGGAGCCACTAATGAATGCACTTTACCCTCTTACCACCTGATGAAATCGGCCGAATGTTGTCGGTCTAAGGGGCTTCTGAATGGAAAACTTGCTTATTTTAAGCCTAATTTAGTAGCAGTCTAAACGTCTTTAAAACGGCTTAGTCTGTTTACCATTCAGAGGCTCCGGTCCCGCGTCCCAACGCTCTCTCTCACGCTGACTTTGTACCGCCACGGGTGACATGCTTTAAGTTTTCGCGTTCAGCCCGGTTTAGGCTGGCCTAAAACTCGGCTAACTCCAACACGTCGTGTCACTTTGTTGTCTCCTTCTCCCGAAAGTATCCTAAACGTTGATCCTCTCGCGTCGCCCAATGTCCCATCCGATGACTCCCATTGACTCTTGTTAGTTGTTAACGTTGAAAGTCTCGACGGTTCTCTATTCTATGCTCCCATTCGCACGTTGTTTAAGTTGTTAGAAATCTCTCGCATTTTATTTGTTTGAGGCGTGGGCTTCGGCACTCTGTAGGACGGTCTAGGGCGTAAGTAGTAGTCCTAAAACGGGCTAGTCCACATCCTTTTTTGATCGGCAAATGGGACGCAAATCAACATGTCCTTAGTCTGTTTATGTGGGTCTAAACCGGTTTAGGCTGAGCCGAAGGCTTAGCATAAGCAAGTTTAAGGCTTCAGCTCTGCGATTCTAAAAGGTTTTACCTTAGGCAACCCTCACTGTGATTCTTAAGCCAGCCTAAACTTAGTTTTTCAAGTGGCGGGCGTTGACTTATGCCAGGCTAAGACCCGTCTTCAGCTGGCCTAAGCCCTCCTTAGAGTGGAACTATGCCGAAGCCCATCGCCCGACTGCCTACCACGTTAGCCGCGTCCTGCGTCCATTCAGGTGACCCCCATCATTTGTTATAGGCTTTTATCGCTGCGTTAAGCCTCGTCCTCCTCTCCTAACTTGCGGGCATTTTCCTCTATCTCTACCGACCGTTAAGCGTACCCATTTCGTCGCAGTTTTAGTTCCAACCTATTGGAGTACCTCACGCCTCCCAGGCACTCATTGCGTGCACTCCGCACTCAATGAGTGCGCACTCATGCACTCGACCTGCCCCCACGCGCGTGTGACCCTATTGAACCCGGTACAAATTCAAACGTGTTTCCCGTCCCTGACCTTCCCCCTCAAGATCGTTCAGTCCCCTGCCCCGGTTCAGCACATCGTGGGCCTCGTTCCTGGCGGTACCGTCGTACCATCGTACCTTGTTTTCCTACTTAGATCGTACCGGTCCGTACCGACCTCTCTCTCCTCCGCTAAGACTGGTTTGTTCTTGTTCTTTTATAGTCATTTTTTCCTCGTTCGGAACAGCACATTTTCCACTCGGAACAATGTACCCTTCACGGGGCGTTCCGCGTCGATTTCTACTAGGTAGAGTAGTCCAGAAGGTATGCATCGAATCGTTCTTTTAAAGTCTCTGTCCTTTACTCGCCCACGGCTACCATCAGTCTCCATTACGGATGCGTGTTCGTTCGTTTTTTTCTTATTTATTTTTGTTTCTCTTAACGGAAATAAAAGTTCTATAGACAGCCACTTTGCAGCGGTCAAGGGAGATGCGCGACTTAGACCCATTGTTTACGATGACGATTCAACAGGAACGCGACGGTGTATAAATAAGGTTTCTAGCGTAACTAAGCAAAAAGTTGTGTTCGAAGAACTTCGAGCTAGTCGCGCTGAATTTTTGGCAACTTCGCGACGTTGTTTCGCGCTGTTGAGACGATGTACTACTGCCGAACTTGAGCTCAGAATGTTGCTAAAGATGTTCTAAATACCGCTAACGCAGCTACTCAACATTCTAGCCTAATATGAGCATGCTACAACCCCAATAACTAGGTATATACTGCCCAGACTGCCCAGTAGCCCAGCTCATAATCGGAGTTACAGTATGCGCAAGCGTATTAAACAAGGCCGTGCAGCCTTGCGCGCAGCTACTGTAACTTCGTTACTGTAA
>JNEY01000081.1:196861-223963 GCA_020875895.1 Aphelenchus avenae | reverse complement strand
GTACCGTACTCCGTACCGTACCAGTACGGCGCAGTACGGTACGGTACGGTACGGAATACGGCCGTAGTACGGCAACAAAAAAAATTGAAATTTTCTGCCTTGTCGCAGGTAAAATGGAACATTAGGACAGCTAACAGTTACGCCATCCACATTAAGCATTATAAATGATGTTAAATATGACTGCATACCCGTCATTCTTGACGAAATTTTTCGTATTTTGGTCAAAAATGCCCAAAATTTGCTCAATTTCGGCTAAAAATGGGCATTTTTTGGCCTGCAGTACGGTACGGAATACGGCGCCGTACTGAGGGTCCCCCCGTACCGTACTCCGTACCGTACCAGTACGGCGCAGTACGGTACGGTACGGTACGGAATACGGCCGTAGTACGGCAACAAAAAAAATTGAAATTTTCTGCCTTGTCGCAGGTAAAATGGAACATTAGGACAGCTAACAGTTACGCCATCCACATTAAGCATTATAAATGATGTTAAATATGACTGCATACCCGTCATTCTTGACGAAATTTTTCGTATTTTGGTCAAAAATGCCCAAAATTTGCTCAATTTCGGCTAAAAATGGGCATTTTTTGGCCTGCAGTACGGTACGGAATACGGCGCCGTACTGAGGGTCCTGCCGTACCGTACTCCGTACCGTACCAGTACGGTACGGTACGGCAACCCGTACTGACCCATCGCCGTACCGTACTCCGTACCGTAGAGTACGGTACGCAGTACGGTACGGTACGGAATACGGTACGGCCGACTAAGTATACGACACCGTTACCTTTAAACAGCTTCTCACTTATCCCATGAGGCGCAAGTCACACTTGAAGAACCTTCATTCGACTTAACATGGCCCATTAAGACGCCAGCTAAATGCCGCAAATTCATTGCATCCTCTTCCCCCCTCCCGTCCAAATGGGCGTTGGGCGACCCGGGCGTCAGGGAATGGCCCCGAATATTTCACTCCGAGCACGTCTTTGACACGGGCTCAAGCCGCGCGGAGCGGCGCCACCGCCGGAAATCCTTCCCTCGAGACATCGTCGCTCACTTTTGACGAGTGCGGAAACCGCCGCGCCGCCGCCGTACATGTGTAACCCAAGCGAGGGACGCCGCAAGAGTAATCTTCTCGCGGTTCCGCCGATGGGAATTATCTTTTGTTTTTTTCGCCCGGCGAAAGTTTCTTAGGCAGTCGGAGGAGAAGAACGCCCGGGCGGGTTCGCAGTGGGGAACTTAATCATGCGGCCCTCCTGCTCGGGCCAAGTCGCAGATGACCTTGTCCGGATCATGACCAGGGCCGTTGAATTTCTGACATACCCTGTGGCTCCAAGGCCTGGGATCAGCTTCGTCCACCCATCCCTTAAAAGACGCTCTGCGGATTAGGCCCATGCGCTTTTCGCATTGAAACCTGTTTTCCAACTGGACTGAATAGGCCATGGGTTTCTATGGCTAAGCTTGGTAAGGTTCAACTGTGATGCGCGTGTTTAGTCATGTCACTTTATTAAGCGGGTTAGCCGGCAATTTTTCCGTCTTCGCCTTGAAGAAATGAGCTTCATACTCATGCGTGTTTCTCAGGTAATGATGTGCCGCAGCCTTAGGTGAATTAGATGCCGTGCTGCGCCGTGCTCACCCCTGTCCGCCCCGTAGGCCGTGCCATGGTGATCCCCTCAGAGCATAATGCAGTCCATTAATCATTAATGATTGGCAAACGTCACCCGTACCGAACTTCGTTCCGCACTGACCCATCCTGTACTGTACTTCGTACCGTACTGAGCCATCCAGTACAGTACAGGCCGGTACTAGCACGGGCTGTACTAGTGTTAAACATCGAGAAAAATAAAGCCGTACCGTACTCCGTACTGGTGGGCCTCACCCGTACCGTAAGCCGTACTGTCCTGACCCACCCGTACCGTACCGATCGTACGGCAATACGGTACGGTACGCCCGTATATCTGTACGTCGATAACGGCATTTAGACTTCGGCAACTGTACCGTAAAGCCGTATTTTACGGTACGGCGAACGGTGTGGGTGGGGCTAGCAAGTAACGGTGGGTGGGGCTTTACGATACTGGTGGAAGTTCCTAACCGTAACACGGCCTTCACGGGCCGTTAAAGCCGTAAATACGGTATAAAAGTACGCCTTTTTGTACGGCGCGATGTGATAGTACGGTACAGAGTACGGTGAGGGATCAGTACGGCGCAGCGTACGGTACGGGAAGGGTGATGCCCGAAGTTTACGGCATTTCACTGTAAAGGCCGCGGCGGTAGGATCGTCTCTAGCCTCGGGCATAAGTGTTCTCGACATGTGGGCAATAACATCTGGCCGCGTCCGTTCCTCCATGCACGATGTGACCAAGTCCTTCCAAGCCCTGGTGCGGACCTCAGTGATACGCTACGTGCTTGACTGATGTCAGCCGCTGTTTCCCGAATGATACGGAACTCCCAAGATTGCGCAGAGCAACTCGCGTGTAACCTGCACGCACGTCCTTCCCTTGAGACCGGCAAAATGCGCACTTGTTAGCCAGGGATGCAACGGACCACATGTTAGCTGCCCGCAAGTTACACTTGCGCCGTGCGGTCATAAGCCATGATGAATGACACATTTGACTTTATCGCCGACTATAATCTCAGGCCGAATATGACGGATTGGCGCTTTGAATGGCGCTGGAGTCGGGGCTATTGGCGCGCACCAGGATGCGGGTCACATTCGTAATGGCGCAGTTGCGCTTAGTTTGCACAACAATCCGTCTGGAGCGGCTCAACCTGCACCATGGAGCAGCTCAACCTGCATCATGGAGCGGCTCAACCAACTTAGGTAATGGGGCTAAATCTGCCTTGCGCAGGTCGAAGCCAACTTTTCGACTTTAGCGTAGCTGCTCCACCTTGTTAGGATAGCCCGGAGTGGTCATTTTAGCACTCCATGATCATGCCTATGATTCGAATGTTTCCCCTTCCTTCTGCCTATTTAGGACCATCGGTTTCCACTGGCTCAAACAGCTGAGCCCATTGACCACAAGAACCCACTTAAGCGGGCCACGAGAGGTGGCCCTTGTCCGCCGCCGCCACCGTGCAGCGCTAAAGAGTAGCCACCTCGCGGCTTCCGTCCAGCTTGCCGCCTCGTGTGCCACCGCCTGATTAGGCATAGCGACGGCGGTGGCGCGCGCAAGTACAATGACATTTTCCGAGTTCGCGGAGGGCACTCCCGCATGCTCCTCATTTGGCGCTTCTTCGGCCACTGCCACGGGTGCAATGCCACTGGCGGTGGTGGCACCTTCCGGGGTGCGTGCCAAATTGGCGACCCATTAGGCGCATGCCCGGTGTCAATTATTTTGTTAGTGCGTCGCTAATGATTTGCGCGTGCTGTCGATGGATTAGTTAATAGGTCATTTTAGCTCCAGTTTCAGGTCTGCCGGAATGCGCAAATCTGAGTGAAATGTAGCCGACGTCGGTTTTTGTGACTGGACGAATGACATCGGATGTGTGGCAGCAGGCTAAGACTTTCCTCGCGCAACGCTTCGGCATTGATCCGCTCTCGTTCGTTGCCATCGTACTGTTCGTCGTGAGCTTCGTCCTGTTTCTGGTAGGTTTCCTTACCGTATTTTAAGACAGGAATGAAATGCCTTGACTTAGTTTTAATGTGTGGTTTCGCTGGTGTTTCCGATGTCTTCGAAATTACAGTAACTCACGTCACCCCGTTTTTATTCCAAAATTCTTGCTCGTGGTCCCCATAAAAGTCGCGCAAGCAGGTAGTTTACTGCACAAAAACAGGGAAAATGTACTGTAGGGAAGTGCACTACTCGTCCCGTCAGTATTCGCCACCTTCAGGTCTGTATGCCAGCCCTCTGCTGCGCAGGTCGCCGCTACCGCAATGGGAAGTCGGGAACGAAGCGGAAGACGACAGCCATTTCAGAGCATGATCCGGAACGCGTAAGTTGTCCATGATGTTAGCCATCCATTAGTCATGACTGAATTCCTTGGCATACTACCATGAATCCTAATTCCATGCGAGAATACTACTACTTAAGTAATTAAGGGTAATTTACACAGGGTGGTGTCCTCCGTAAAGGGCTTCGGTAACCCACAAGTTCTTCATGAAGAAATTTAGCGGCGCTTATTGGGCCTAATGCTCGCCAACCTCGAAGAATTTGACACGCTCACACCGCTCATTGTGAGCCCTTCGGCTTCCGGCACCGGTAGCTCGAGCAGCGCCAGCAAGTCCGGATCCAGGCGCCACCTCATTCCTCCGAAGCCTCGTAGCGCCAATCCGAGCAAGGACACTTCTCGCCTGAAGAGCTCCATCGCCACTGATAGCGCGATATCGATGAGCAAGGACGATCGTTCCAGGCAGCTCAATTACACGCTGACCACGAGCGATAGCCCGCCACCACCGAGACGTGCAGTCGGTGGCAAGACGCTAATCGTTCCACTGACGTGCCACAACAATCGAGCGCCAACTGGTACCTAAGTGTCGTTTTTACAGTAGCTTCCCGGTTTATTACTGTACGTCCCTGCTAAAACACCGTTTTTACTGTACGACTAGAGACATAAGGACGATATACTGTAAGCGCTGATTTACTCTATCTGACGGTGCTACTGTCAGTGCCGGCTGATGAGCTACTGTAAACGCTACCGTAGTAGTAACGCATTTAGTGTACTTGGCGGGACAACGTACTTGTCGCACCTTAATGGGGCGTGGAATACCGCCGTCAAGGTTGACAGTACATTTCTAACTCAGTTGATTTTACTGTAATTCCGAATTCGACTGAGACATAACAGCACGAGCCTGCCCATGTGCCTTCTTTAGTCTACACTTGGGTCAGAGCCCTCTTCTTCGTGTGGTCAAGTCGGAATGGGATTCCAAACAATAAATAACCGAAAAATGATCAGTCTGTGCAATGGAGACCTTCCTTTTTTCCTGCACATTTTCTGTTTACCCTCTACCCTTTCCACGACCCCTCCTTTTTGCGCATCCGAAACTTATAATTGTGCAGTTTCAGTGCGCATTCCGATTGGACCACCACTGCTCGGAACACCAGACAGCCGGATCACGTCGTTCGAAGCCGGGACCACTAAAAGCTGCGCAACTATTCCCGAGGACGACGAGTTCGAAAGCGACAATGTGGATGAAACTGCGGAGGAGGAACGGACCCACAGCGCCGACCTGCTTTCGATAGACCGGGTGAGATCATGCGAGTGTTAGCCAGTGGAGCCGCTTCACTGGGGCAGTGGCGCTGCTCCAATCGAGGAAAACGTAGGGAGCTGCTCCATCGCGCATAACGCTGAGCCACCCAGTCGTAACACTTCTTTCAGACGTACATGTCCAACAAGGAGCCTGCCGGGAGTCAGTTCATTAGGCCACCCGTATCGCGTCCATTGGCTTCAAACTGGACAACTTCCGTCCACGCAACAGTGCCTGAGTTTAAGGTAATGGACATATGGGTTACAGTTAGTGTGCAGTCGCGTTGTAGCTGCCTCCACCTACCTATTCGCCACCGACTCCACCATTCTCCAACTCGCCAATACGCCGAGTGAATTTACGACCTCCGAGCAGCATTCACCGAGCCACCACTTCTGCTGGCGGAACCGGGACCGAGAGTCCACAGTCGAATCTGTCCAGGTGCGCAGCTTTTACCTAACTTATCTGTGCGCGACACATATGTGCATGCTCCATTTGAATTGCGCGTTCAGCCCAGAAGATTCGAGCTGCGGTATGGCGACCTCACCGGTGGACACCACCGGCTCACTCAGCGACAGTTTCATGATGCCCAACGAGATGGAAGCGGTTCGAATGTACTACGCGGAAGCAGGTATTAGTTCCAGTTAATTCCAAACGACAAAGTCTGCAAATAGTATCGAAAAGATTAAGATGTCGAAACTCACTGAAGTTTTGAGGCTTTGCATTGTGCCACTCAGCAAACTCGGGTCCATGATAGCTAAGCTTCCGTCGATGAGGAGGAGTTTCGCCAAGTCTGGGTGGCACACCTATACTTTCCATGTAAAGGATGGCATTCGGCATCCGTGCCGTACCGTACTGACACTTCTGTACCGTACACCGTACCGTGTTGACACCTCCTGTTCCGTACAGCCTTACCTATTACTGTCATTTCGATACGGTATAGGCCGCCATACGGTATGGTTGGGCTGTAGTACGGGTCGTACTCGTTGTAAAATACCAGAAAGTCGAAGCCGTACCGTAATGCCCTACTGGACCTCCGCGCGTACCGTACTGATCCTCCCTTACCATACAGCCGTACAGTAGTACGGCTTGTACTGTACGGTACGGCCGTACTCGCAGGACGGCCGCCGATCTTTACTTCCATGAGGTATGAGCATCGTCATGTCCAGTGGAAAATTTCGGCTTCTTCGGTGGCGGTAACCAACCTTCGAAGTGTTCTTGGAATGGACAACCGAATTCGAATCCGATCATTATTCCACCAACGAAGTTGAACTTTTTCATCGGACAATGGACTGTGTCCCTGAATCTGACGGAGAGGTTTGATCTGAAGAAAATAAGAATTAAATTTTACCATTTTGTGCAATTGGAGTTGTCCAGCTACTCCTCCATGTGAAACTGTTTAATTCAGCCGAACGAGCTGGGCTCTCCGCCTCTGCTGGAGTCGGTGCGGACGCCTCCTCCATCGAGACGGACCGAAAGTTTGCACTCCATAGGTACCATGTTGCATTTGCAATCGTGCACGACTGCCGAGTCCCATTTGCAGGATCGAGGAGGAGAGCGAGAACGAGGATCCAAGCGGAAGCCGAGTGATGATGGGCTCCATCGCCTCGAGTGACTCCAAGAAGGGCGGTCAAGCGGACCTCCGGCGCATACCTCGCTCCATTTCACAGCAGGTGACACAAGAGTACTGGAGACATGCATAATCATTGCGCATTTAGCTGGAGATGATGAACAATCGTTAACTTCCGAAAACATCAGTCAGTCACTTATTTTCATTCGTCAGATATTTGCAACCACTGCCAATAAATATGAACGTTTTTCGGTTCAACAACCACTGTATGGCTTAGACAGGGTTTCCGGGTTTGGCAAAAAGTTCGACCTCGACTTCGACTTCGACCGGCGATTTTAAAAAGTTCGACCTCAACCTCGGCCTCGACCGGTCAAAGCTAAAAGCTCGACCTCGACCTCGACCGGCTGACATTAAAAGTTCGACCTCGACCTCGATTCGACCGGTCGAATCGAGGTCGAGGTCGAACTTTTAATGTCAGCCGGTCGAGGTCGAGGTCGAGCTTTTAGCTTTGACCGGTCGAGGCCGAGGTTGAGGTCGAACTTTTTAAAATCGCCGGTCGAAGTCGAAGTCGAGGTCGAACTTTTTGCCAAACCCGGAAACCCTGTCTAAGCCATACAGTGGTTGTTGAACCGAAAAACGTTCATATTTATTGGCAGTGGTTGCAAATATCTGACGAATGAAAATAAGTGACTGACTGATGTTTTCGGAAGTTAACGATTGTTCATCATCTCCAGCTAAATGCGCAATGATTATGCATGTCTCCAGTACTCTTGTGTCACCTGCTGTGAAATGGAGCGAGGTATGCGCCGGAGGTCCGCTTGACCGCCCTTCTTGGAGTCACTCGAGGCGATGGAGCCCATCATCACTCGGCTTCCGCTTGGATCCTCGTTCTCGCTCTCCTCCTCGATCCTGCAAATGGGACTCGGCAGTCGTGCACGATTGCAAATGCAACATGGTACCTATGGAGTGCAAACTTTCGGTCCGTCTCGATGGAGGAGGCGTCCGCACCGACTCCAGCAGAGGCGGAGAGCCCAGCTCGTTCGGCTGAATTAAACAGTTTCACATGGAGGAGTAGCTGGACAACTCCAATTGCACAAAATGGTAAAATTTAATTCTTATTTTCTTCAGATCAAACCTCTCCGTCAGATTCAGGGACACAGTCCATTGTCCGATGAAAAAGTTCAACTTCGTTGGTGGAATAATGATCGGATTCGAATTCGGTTGTCCATTCCAAGAACACTTCGAAGGTTGGTTACCGCCACCGAAGAAGCCGAAATTTTCCACTGGACATGACGATGCTCATACCTCATGGAAGTAAAGATCGGCGGCCGTCCTGCGAGTACGGCCGTACCGTACAGTACAAGCCGTACTACTGTACGGCTGTATGGTAAGGGAGGATCAGTACGGTACGCGCGGAGGTCCAGTAGGGCATTACGGTACGGCTTCGACTTTCTGGTATTTTACAACGAGTACGACCCGTACTACAGCCCAACCATACCGTATGGCGGCCTATACCGTATCGAAATGACAGTAATAGGTAAGGCTGTACGGAACAGGAGGTGTCAACACGGTACGGTGTACGGTACAGAAGTGTCAGTACGGTACGGCACGGATGCCGAATGCCATCCTTTACATGGAAAGTATAGGTGTGCCACCCAGACTTGGCGAAACTCCTCCTCATCGACGGAAGCTTAGCTATCATGGACCCGAGTTTGCTGAGTGGCACAATGCAAAGCCTCAAAACTTCAGTGAGTTTCGACATCTTAATCTTTTCGATACTATTTGCAGACTTTGTCGTTTGGAATTAACTGGAACTAATACCTGCTTCCGCGTAGTACATTCGAACCGCTTCCATCTCGTTGGGCATCATGAAACTGTCGCTGAGTGAGCCGGTGGTGTCCACCGGTGAGGTCGCCATACCGCAGCTCGAATCTTCTGGGCTGAACGCGCAATTCAAATGGAGCATGCACATATGTGTCGCGCACAGATAAGTTAGGTAAAAGCTGCGCACCTGGACAGATTCGACTGTGGACTCTCGGTCCCGGTTCCGCCAGCAGAAGTGGTGGCTCGGTGAATGCTGCTCGGAGGTCGTAAATTCACTCGGCGTATTGGCGAGTTGGAGAATGGTGGAGTCGGTGGCGAATAGGTAGGTGGAGGCAGCTACAACGCGACTGCACACTAACTGTAACCCATATGTCCATTACCTTAAACTCAGGCACTGTTGCGTGGACGGAAGTTGTCCAGTTTGAAGCCAATGGACGCGATACGGGTGGCCTAATGAACTGACTCCCGGCAGGCTCCTTGTTGGACATGTACGTCTGAAAGAAGTGTTACGACTGGGTGGCTCAGCGTTATGCGCGATGGAGCAGCTCCCTACGTTTTCCTCGATTGGAGCAGCGCCACTGCCCCAGTGAAGCGGCTCCACTGGCTAACACTCGCATGATCTCACCCGGTCTATCGAAAGCAGGTCGGCGCTGTGGGTCCGTTCCTCCTCCGCAGTTTCATCCACATTGTCGCTTTCGAACTCGTCGTCCTCGGGAATAGTTGCGCAGCTTTTAGTGGTCCCGGCTTCGAACGACGTGATCCGGCTGTCTGGTGTTCCGAGCAGTGGTGGTCCAATCGGAATGCGCACTGAAACTGCACAATTATAAGTTTCGGATGCGCAAAAAGGAGGGGTCGTGGAAAGGGTAGAGGGTAAACAGAAAATGTGCAGGAAAAAAGGAAGGTCTCCATTGCACAGACTGATCATTTTTCGGTTATTTATTGTTTGGAATCCCATTCCGACTTGACCACACGAAGAAGAGGGCTCTGACCCAAGTGTAGACTAAAGAAGGCACATGGGCAGGCTCGTGCTGTTATGTCTCAGTCGAATTCGGAATTACAGTAAAATCAACTGAGTTAGAAATGTACTGTCAACCTTGACGGCGGTATTCCACGCCCCATTAAGGTGCGACAAGTACGTTGTCCCGCCAAGTACACTAAATGCGTTACTACTACGGTAGCGTTTACAGTAGCTCATCAGCCGGCACTGACAGTAGCACCGTCAGATAGAGTAAATCAGCGCTTACAGTATATCGTCCTTATGTCTCTAGTCGTACAGTAAAAACGGTGTTTTAGCAGGGACGTACAGTAATAAACCGGGAAGCTACTGTAAAAACGACACTTAGGTACCAGTTGGCGCTCGATTGTTGTGGCACGTCAGTGGAACGATTAGCGTCTTGCCACCGACTGCACGTCTCGGTGGTGGCGGGCTATCGCTCGTGGTCAGCGTGTAATTGAGCTGCCTGGAACGATCGTCCTTGCTCATCGATATCGCGCTATCAGTGGCGATGGAGCTCTTCAGGCGAGAAGTGTCCTTGCTCGGATTGGCGCTACGAGGCTTCGGAGGAATGAGGTGGCGCCTGGATCCGGACTTGCTGGCGCTGCTCGAGCTACCGGTGCCGGAAGCCGAAGGGCTCACAATGAGCGGTGTGAGCGTGTCAAATTCTTCGAGGTTGGCGAGCATTAGGCCCAATAAGCGCCGCTAAATTTCTTCATGAAGAACTTGTGGGTTACCGAAGCCCTTTACGGAGGACACCACCCTGTGTAAATTACCCTTAATTACTTAAGTAGTAGTATTCTCGCATGGAATTAGGATTCATGGTAGTATGCCAAGGAATTCAGTCATGACTAATGGATGGCTAACATCATGGACAACTTACGCGTTCCGGATCATGCTCTGAAATGGCTGTCGTCTTCCGCTTCGTTCCCGACTTCCCATTGCGGTAGCGGCGACCTGCGCAGCAGAGGGCTGGCATACAGACCTGAAGGTGGCGAATACTGACGGGACGAGTAGTGCACTTCCCTACAGTACATTTTCCCTGTTTTTNGCCCGCCATCGGGCCCCGGGCCGGGCCGGGCCTCGACTTGAAGGCCCGTTGCCCAGGGTTGTCAGGGTCTTACGAAGGTATAGGTAACTTATAGTAATGGACTCTAAGTAGTGCTGGATAAGGGTTAACAAAAAAAACTAAGCTCTAGACGCCGTTCTCGCTCACGTCGAAAGCGTATGGTCCCCTTAACCGACACCCGTTACCGTTACATCGCAGTTTACACCTTGTCTTTAGAAATGCCAGCGCCACGAGTGCCAGTCGCTGCGGTTCGGCATGACTGATATCCTAAGGGACCCGACCGACGCCAAGTACGAGCGCTTTGTGGTCGAACGCGACGACAACGGAGCGCTCTACCGGTTCGGCAATACCGGCCAGGCGGGTCGCGCGTTCTCAATCCTTGTCGGCACTCACCGCAGACAGCATCTGAGGCACTACTCTCTGAGGGTTTTCCAAGGAGACGTCAATGAGCTCTGTAGCAGCCTTGCCGCGGCCAGGAAGGTACCCACATGCTACATTTAGCCCGCGTTGTTGATGTTTTTTTCTGTGTAAAATAAATTATTCAAAAGGACGCTCTAAAAAGTTGTTGCTACTGGCCGTACTTAAGTTTCGAGCATTAGAAAATGACAAGCACAACGTGTCAGTAGAGATAAAGCCTCTCTTCCCCCCGAGCCGTGAGTCATTCATCGCGCATTAGCCATGAGTGCCTACGAATTGGGCTATGTTTCCGAGTCCTCCGACTTTCTGTGTCCCTTTTATTATCCGCACTTGATGGGCAACCATTGATGTTGCATAAAGGCAAACATAACATAAAGAAGGCTCGACTCCCAGGAATGACGAAAAGATTGGGCTTTGATACTACTGGGTACGGAGCAGACAGGATGATGCGAATATTCAAAGGCGACGTAAGAGAAACGTCAATAGACATCGTAATGCATTATAATACAAGCAAATACAAATACAAAATGGAAAATAGAAGGACGGTTGTGCCGTCAGAAGCCCTCGTCGTTGTCGAAGTCGACGCTCTTCTTAGGTCGCATCTGCTCCTCGGGCGCCTAAAACGACGATGTAGCCGTAGTTGCCCTTAGTAACCCACTGTTCCCATTTCGGTTTTAAAAGTAGCCCTTTTGAAATTTCTGCACCCTCTTCAACTCTTGTGCAGGCGTCTCCGTTAAAACCAGCCACAAATACCGCTCCGTACCGTACCGACCACCCTGTACCGTACTCAGTACCGTAGAGTACGGTGCGGAGTACTGTACGGCCATATTAAAGAGATACTACGGCCCATGCTGGGGCCGTGTTTGACCAGAGGATGATGCCGTACCGTACTCCGTACTGCGCCAGTACGGTACGGTAGGGAAACCCGTACTGGACTTACGCCGTACCGTACCACTTACTGTAAAATACTTGGGGGTCCAACAAGCGCCCATCAAAATTACAGAACGATTTCCTGACCTTAGCCCCAGCTTAGCCTAGTTTCAGGTGGTTTGAAGTCCCAGAAAAACGTTGTGGGCTCTAGCATAAAGCATCCTGCGCTTCCGTCCAAGGCAGTCTAAGCCACGTTCTAAGATAACCCAGGCCTTTGCCTAAAGTGGTCCAAACGCCAGAGCCAAGTAGTCTCAATCCCCGTCTGAAGTGGTCTACTTCACGCCTCCCTCCTCGTTCTTACGCAGGGGCTTAGCTTAGGTACATGGGCCAGTCTCGGCTGTTAGGGCTAAGTATTACGCTTACATCAAACCGTAAGTACTTATGCCATCCTCTTACTTGGTAAAATTCGGTCTTGTTGCCCACCGAGTTGCCCTTGATGCCGCCCTCCTGCTGCAGCTCCGCGCAGCTTCGCGCCATCTTCGCCGGCGTTGCCGCCGCAGCGTCCTCGAGCTCATCCGGACGTCGCTTCTTACCGGTGTCTTTGCAGTCCGCCTCGCGGAGCCGATCGTGCTGCTGCGAGAGCTCTCTGGTCAGCGGCGCCACACCGGATGGGCCGGTGACGGCGGCAGCGAGTGGCGGCGATAGCAGCTCCTGAGCGTGGTTCTCGCTCTTCTGCTGACGGTGCGCGTTCTCCGCGCAGGTGATCTAAAAATGGGAGTATTAGTTATGTTATTTGGGCACTGTTCCGCAAAATGAATTTCTAGTAATTTAAACCATTTTACTAAATATTTTTTAGCTTCAGTATTATATTCGATGTCCACTAAAGTTAATCAAAAACCTCGTCGCACCTGATTAATCGGCAAAGCGCCGCTTCCGTCCACCGAGGCCGGCGTGCCCTGATCCGACACCGCTCTAGCCGGGTTCTGAGACGCTGGCTTGTACTTGTGCACCGACTGAGGCGTCGACGACTGACTGCCGTTCGTGTCTTCGGGCAGCTTCACGACGACGGTGCCGGTGTGGCGTCGCAAGTCGGCCTAAAGAACATGATAACTTAGGCAAAATCGGCATAGTCTCTCACGGCTTTAGCCTAAGCCAACTTTCCGCTCACGTGGTCACGACCGTTTCGAGCGCTGTAGTCAGTGAATTAAACCATTCTTCTCGGGAGACTTATATCCATGGTTTTATACTCATCTTTAGGCCTATTTAGACCTGATTGGTACCGACTGTTCCATGCAACAGCAAGGACGCTTGCACCGAACTTAGGTTTCTTAGACATCCGCAAGGTTACCTCTTTCGTGTTCGAGTCCTGAAGACCTCCAAAGCCGACGTCGAGCACTCGGCAGAGACCGGCTGCACCGCCCGCGGACTGAGGCGGAGCTGCTCCCTGGCCAGCGTCCGGTGAGTCGTCGGATCCGGCATCCCTAGGACTTCGAGGCTTCCGCATGTGGTCATTGCCGACAGTGGTGTTCTTCGACGCCGTGGTTGTGTATGAGTGGGCGGTGTAGCCTATCTGAAAACAACGGAATGGGATAACGGGAAACGAAAAGTGTGCGATGGTTACAGGGGTAGGAGGAGGGTCTCGGAATCGTTACGCCGTCGTTACATGTAGAGGGGGAGGTCCATTGACGGCGTTACGTAACGGTAAGCACTAGATAAAATGGCCCATCGCTAGGAGCCGATCGGCTTAATTTTTCACTCTATTTACAATGTTTTCGAATAAAATTTCATTGGTATCGCATGCGGGTGGGCCAATGTTTGCATGGTTTCCTTTAAGTATCGATGAATATTATGATAAACCTAATAGTATCGCCGTAAAAATTGGCAACGTTAACGTGCAGCTTTTGACGCGAAATCAACTTAATTAATGCGTAATTAGCCTACTCTTGACGGTAGCAGGTGCGTTATTTTGCGCGCACTGGGCTGGAACGCTGCGGCAGAGCGTCGACCAGATGACTGCCAAGAAAGTGGGAAGCGCTGTTACCGAGTCATTCGGGCTAGCGCTGCAGAAAACATGCATCCGGGCAGACTTGGCGGACAAAATAGCATGCCTACTTCCGTTCCGTGCTGAGACCCTTCGTGCCGATCTCCGTTCCGTGCCGAGCCTCACGTGCAAAACTCCGTTCCGTGCTGAGCCACTTCTTGCCCTACCCCCGTTCCGTGCTGAGACCCTTCGTGCCGATATCCGTTCCGTGCCGAGCCTCTCGTGGCAAACTCCGTTCTGTTCTGGGCCATTTCTTGCCCTACGCCCTAGCTCCGTTCCGTGCCAGGTCCCTTCGTGCGAGCCTCTCGTGCCAACTCCGTTCCGTGCTGAATGCCTTCGTGGAACCTCCTTGTTTGGCTGCTCGGCCGCTGTGACAGAGTATGTTCCGTCCAACTCTCCGTGTGTTGGAATGAGGCTTTTCGGTTCGTGTCTTATAGCGCAATCGGCCTTCCAGTCCGGAATACCCATGCTTTACAAGGCCACAGTGAACTTCCTCATCAGCGTTGGGCGCTCCTCGGGTCCGGAATCGGTTCCCATCCGATTTCAAGATTAGCAAGCGAGTACGATTATCTTCGCGTTCCGAGAAATGACCAATTATTGATGCTGATTCCGAGTCCGAGAAATAGCGGCGGGATTTACTGTGCAGAGCGTTCAACACTCGTGTAAAGGTGTATCATGCGTAATCCGTATCGATACAAAAACAAGAGCCTCGCGAAGAGATTTGTGGTCACGCTAAATGATGACTAGGTCCGTTTGTCCTGGCCAATATTCTTGATAGGAAGGACGGTCTGAATCGCTTTACCGGTTCCGAAATGACCGATTATCCGATGCCGATTCCCGCCCAGCCCTGTTTCACATGTGTCTTGCAAGTAATGAGGAGCTTTTTGCTCATAGAACGATCGACTTTAGTTCGGTTTGTGAACGAACTTTGTCATTTTCCAACTGTTATTTGCCAGTACACTCTTTCCCGTGGGAAATTGCTTGTTGTTGACGACGTTGTGATTACCCACACGGCAGAAAACTTTCCTCATCCGAGGGTGGACACAACGCCAGAGCGTCCCTAAAAAAGGAAAGCTAAACTCGGCCTAAACTGCTTAGGCCAGCTCCGGTTTTATAGGATTCATTCCTGCCATTTTTTAGAGTTACACAAAAGCACTTCCAGGCTTAGAATTGCTTGTGAATTATGCAAATTTTCCGGTCCATTCGAGGTGGCGTCGGTTGGACTCTGCCACGACTTTGTGGCGTTGCTACGGTGGGTGGCCCACGAGAGCCCAACGAGTGCCCCTGAAGCTCGAGTGCTAGCTCTCGACCAGCAGGAAAGTTTTAGGCCCAATACTATTTAAGGGTCTGATCAAAACCTAGGCTAAGCTGGATTTTAGGACTAACTAATCTGGCCAAATACAGCGTAAATTCGCCAATTTCCTAATGTGTTTTGTTCACTGGCACGTGACTTTGTTGTCCATTTGTGAAGTTTGCCCAAGTCCACTCTTTTGCTTAGGTTCTGCATCACAGTCTAGGCCTAAGTTAAATTTAGGATTCATTTTCCCTGCTTTATTAGCCGTGAGGCGGCTTATTCCTTTGCGCGTCCTTTTGTCCACCTGCACGTGACTTTGTTCGCTAAATACACACAAAGATTTCAGGGTACAACTCGCGACGATTCACTTAACCACCGCCATTTCCGCTTGTTCCTGAACCACAAGGCCGTCGGCCATTGGCTACTCATCCATCCGCTTCCAGCATCCGCGCAATGGGAAAGAAATTCCGCGTCCGCATCGGAGCGGCTCACGGTCGGAGAATTCCGAAAGGTGGCAGGTGAGCTTTCTGGCCTTTTTCTTCGCAATGTGTTCTGTTGCGCAAGCGCAATTTTTCTGTACTGGATTGCGCAAGTCGATATGTGAGTTGCGCGGTTCAGTACTCGCTTACTCTGCGCAGCTTTGTATTGACTTGCTCACTTTAAGCGGCGTCTTGCGCAGTTACTGCTTTCAATTGCGCATCCGCTAACGCTGATTGTTTAGCTCATCAAGCAATCCGACAACCACCCGCCACCGAGATGCCGCCAAAGCTTCCCGACTCGTGGCACGTGCTCCGCTCGTGGCCGTGGATGACCAGCCGGACCTTCCCGGACCTTCGGACGCTGTCATGCAGCACCTGCCCATCGTAAGTGGAGTTCCGACAGAGTGCATCTAAGCCATGGAATTTTAGGGTTCCATGCAGCTTGGCACCGACAAGGACGAAGCACAATTGGAGTCGCGTTCCATGGTATCGGAGGGCGGCCTGACGCACATCACGCAGTTCACCAACTGCACCAATCCCACCTTCGATGCGGTCCACCGGGAGTGGAGGTACGAAACGATTTGAGCCACTTTTTGTGCTGCTCCAACAAGAACTCCTCAGAAGAAAGCGGAGCTGTTCCATAAAAGTGGACTGCTCTCCCCATACGCATGTGCAACTGCTGGATTTGGAGCTGCTTCAGCCAGAATGGGCGTGAGGCTGGTCCGATCTGCTCCATACACGATGAATGTGGTGCTGCTCCACCCAGAATGGCCGCGGAGCGGGTCTACTCTGGTGGGTGCAGAGCTGCACCATCCATGATGGACGTAGAGCTGCTCCAACCGGAATGGGCATGAACCTGGCCTACTTGTAGTTGATGGGGAACTGCTCCATCCACAATGGTGGATGTGGAGCTGCTCCATCCACGATGAAAGTGGAGCTGCTCCACCTGGAAATGGCGCTGCTAGGTTTTGTAAAGCCGGAGCTGTTCCATCCGCGATGTATGTGGAGCTGGCCATCCAACGCTCAGGCTTAGGCTGCTAGTAGCAGCACATACCGACCTTCCAAGAAGCTTGGGGCAGAACAGCAGAGCAAAAACGTATTTTCTATCTTCCACGTTCACTGCTGATTTCAGATCCGGCTCGAAGCTCCACGAGGATGTAGTCGCTGTACTGGCCGCAGTCGCCGAGATCATCCAACAGAACAACGGCTCGGAGACCGACGTCGAGTACTTTGCCGCACTCCTCACGGCTCTCGAGGGCACGGACGCGCAGGACACGCACAAGATTGCCGCCATCGCCTATCTGCTCCACTTGATCGTCAAGAAGGTTGCGAAGGAGGTGCACGTGAAGTATTTCGCCCGCTCCTCAAAGGTATGCTAATGAGGGGTGATCCAAAGGAGTAATCTTTTAACTTTCAGATCATCCTGGACAAGCTCATGAATCTCGCGGACAGTGACGAGGCGGCGACCGCTCTTAAATTCCTCATCTCCTCCATGGGAGGCATCCTACGATCTCAGACCATCTCCACTTGGTCCTTCTCCTCCAACACGTATGCTCCTCACCCATTACTCCTGACACTAAAACTCGACTTTAGAGCACTCCTCACGGGTATCGCCACATTCTCCACCCATGACAAGCCTTGGGTCCGTACAATGAGCCGCAGAGTGCTCCGCGCAGTGCTCACCGACCCGGTCAGCTCACTGGACAACGGCACCCATCCGGCCGCCAAATCGGTGGGCCAGTACGTGCTCACGGCGTTGCGCAGTGCGGAAGGACCGAATGCGTCGACAGCCATAACGCGTCTACTATGCCTGCTGGAAGGCGTCATGCACAAGATGCCGGAGGCGACCTTCAAGGAGCTTGCGGAGTTCATCCTGCGTCTAGGAGCGGTGGCGGATCCCATGGTACGGTTGTAGCTCAGTTGAAAGTCGAGTTTCTCCGAAAAAGAAAGTTGAGCCAATGTAACGCCAGGTTGATCTGCGCCACCATGGCTGAGATTGAGCTGCTAAGCTAGGTGGCGGGCTGCTCCTCCACGTGGCTTAAGCAGCTCCACCTTGAAGATGCAGTTTAATCCAATGGTTATGCTGCTCGACCAACCCGCAGATTGAGTTGCCAACCTGGGGAGCTTGAACTGCTCCATCAACCAACTCCACCTGATTGTGGAGGTTGAACTGCTCCAACGATGCGTAGGTTATGCAGCTCCACTAACCTGTGTCGGTTGGGCTGCTCGACCGGCCTGTAGATCCTCCACAAAAATCCAGGTTGAGCTGCTCCATCTTCATGTGGAGGTTGGAGCAGATCCACCAGTAATGATTCAAGGCGGAATGTTTAGAAAATAAAACACTTCTTCACACGTTCTAACTTAGGTTCGCTGCGCCGCTTTCCAGTGCACCTACCGAGTGCTCCAGCGCCAACCGTCGGACGCATCGCTGCCCACGCCGACGAACACCCAACTTGTAAGCAACTACTAATTGCCTATGCATTCCTGGAAGCTGCATTTTCTTGTATCAACGCTTTTGCGCCCGGAAAATGCCCACCTCTTATTTCCATACTTTAACCCCATAATTGCAGGTACTCGCGCTACGGGAATTCCCAGTGCCGACGGACGTCGCCGTATGTGCTTACTGGCTGCAAGCTCTCGCTGAAGCTCACGTGTGCCTGGCGGCAAAGGAGCAGTCGCGTAGCGTGGACCTGCTCGGAGAGACGCTCGACATATGCGGAAAGCTGTTTGCGCGAGGAGACGAGCGACTAGGTAAGCCGAGCTACAGTAAGCCAACTTAAACGGCGATCTTGAGCTACAGTTTTCTACAGTATTTTCATGCACTTACAGTAAAATATTCACGTCTGTGTGACAGTATATTCGTGCACTTACACTAAAACGTACACGTCTTGCATTACGGTAACCTAATTTGGCCTCTGTACCAAACCATGTGCACAGTAAAATTTGCTGTAATTTTTAGGAGAGACAGTCCATTTCGTGCTCGTCCGAACCATCGAGAACTGCATCCAGCAGAACCCGGCGGCAGCGATCAAGTGTCTGGAAGTCCTGGACAGCTCGCTCACCATCCAGAACACTTCCGTGTGGAAGCTAATCCTCAAGACCATGTCGAGTCTCTTCACCGAAGCGCAAACCGCCGTCCTGGGCGACGTCTTCGAGCGCACTATGCGCACACTGGCTGACTTGCGCGAGAAAGACGACTGCTTCTGCGTCGCGGAAATCGAAGAGGTATGCGTGTGTGTAGACGCATTTCCAGCTAACCTGCGGCTTTAGGTATTCGCAAGTGCGATCGGCAGCGTCGGTGTCTTCCACGTGCTCTCGGTGGTCAACCTCGGCATCGACCCGGATGCGCCGGTGCTTCCCACTGATTTTCGCCGCTCATGGCTGCTGCCAGTGCTGAAGAGCAGCATTCGCAACGCGCCGCTCTCGCTGTTCATGCGGTACTTCCTCGGCATGTCGGTGAAGCTGCACGCCCGCATCGCAGCGCTGCAGCCGCTTCCAGCGAAGCTGTACTCGACCGTCGAGAGCCAGCTGTGGGGATTGCTGCCGTCGTTCCTCAGCACCCCGACGGACTTCCAGGAAGCCTTCCCGACGCTGGCGCCCATCCTTGGCGCGGCTCTCAATGAGCGTCCGGATTTGCGGCTCACTGTACTCGCGTCGATCCGAGCTGCGCTAAAGTGAGTGCAAGTTTATAACAGGGTAGCTGCAGACTACAAATGGCACTGACCATCGTAGCAATAAATGCATGCGTCATAGCACTACCGCATGCATCATAACTCTTGGAGCATGTATGGTGTAGCGCTACGGCATGCATCGAGTTGCCACATGCGTCTTAGCGCTACTGCATGCATCGTGGCTTGGTATACGTTGTAGCCCTACCGCATGCGTCGTAGCAACATTGCATGCGACACAGCGCTACCGCATGCATGGTGGAAATGGCGCATGCAGCACAGCGCTACCGCATGCACCGTAGCAATGATGCATGCGACACAGCGCTACTGTATGCACCGTAGCGTTATCACATGCATCAGAGCGCTACAGCGTGCATGAAGACATAAACCGTAACTTTTTGGTCTTAGCGTTATGTAAAACGGACTAACTTTCTTTTTTTAGGTTCGCCTCCGAGCCGGACGCACCCGAGCGGGCGGAGATTATGGCACGCTTCGCGAAGAACTTCCTACCCATCCTCTTCACTATCTACTCCACGGTGGCGCCACAAGACAGCCCGAAGAACGGGAGCCACGAGGACATGAGCGTGAAGCTGGCGGCGCTGGAGACCATCCGCATGTACATTCCCAAGGCGCCACGGCCGCTGTTGGCGGGCTTCGTGAAGAGCGCCATCGAGAAGATCAGCGACGACGACGCGAATAATCCGCTCGTCAAGAAGGTTTGTAATTGAGTGGATAATGCCATTAACTCGGGAAAACTTTCAGAGCCTAATTACGGACATCCTTATTGCAATGGCAAAGGGCGCCCAGGTGGACGCTCTCCTCGCGATGTTCGCTGCTATCCAGGACTGGTTCTCCAGCAAGGAGCCGGCGCTTCAGAAGAAAGCCTACAGGTACTTGATCCTATCTTTGTACATAGAGGCTGGCTCGGCTATTCTAGACTGCTCGGAGAGATCTACCGCCGCATCAACGAGGAGGCGGTCCGGCCATTCTTCGAGGAGAACGCGAAGTTCGTCACCGCTCTGATTGCCGCCGGAATGCAGAACGTGGTCCCGAGCGCGTGGTCCGCAAGGCTGGGAATCTACCGCAGTGTAAGCTTAACGCTGGTCCACTAAATACGTGCAACTTTCACCTTTAGATTCTGACGTCGCTAACGGACTACCCGAGCACACACACCTTCTGCGAATCGATATGCGAGCAGGTCATCCTCTGCCTCGACAAGAGCAACAGTCACATTGTCCGAGCGCAGGCGCTCAAGTGCTTCCAGGAGATGTGCAGCGTACTGCTGCAGTTCGGCAGCGATGCGAAGTAAGCACCCATTCCTAAGCGGTCTTGAAGGAAAATGTGCAGAGTAGTTGTAGCATGCGCAGAGCAAGTGTGGCATGCGCAGAGAAAGTGCGGCATGCGCAGATCAACAGTTGCATGTGCAGAGCAAGTGTCAACAGTTGCATGTGCAGAGCAAGTGCCGCATGCGCAGAGAAAGTGTGGCATGCGCAGATATGTTGCATGCGCAGAGCAAGTTTCGCACGCGCAGAGCAAGTGTGGCATGTGCAAAGCAACTCTGACATCCGCAGAGCACGTATGGCATGCGCATGGACAGTGTGGCATGCGCATAGCATGAGTACCGCATGCAGGGCGGGATGTGCGCATGTACAGAGCGGGTGCGCACATGCGTAGCGCGATGTCATGCGCCACGCAGCCGGTAATTTGCCCAGCTGAACTGTTGACCAGCGCTGCACAAGCGGTTTCTTGCGCAATGCACACTGTGGTCCGGTCGATGACTTGAGAAAAAGTACCTAGCTTGTTGATTTAGCGTCAGCCCATCGGACTCACTCGACATGGTGCTCAACGTGATCTACCGAATGGCCAATCCGGCGACGGAAGACGGCGTCAAGAGCAAAGAGGTTCCGCTGCCGACGGCGCGTTCGACGCTGATCGCGATGAACATCGTTGCGCAGAAGTACTTGCGCCTGCTCAACGCGTGCCTGCTCAGCAAATTTGTCGGACACGCATGCTCCTCGATCGGAGACACGCGCGGTCCGATCCGACTCCTCGCCATCCGACTGATTCGCGTGCTGTGCACGCACCTCCACGACTACGCGCTCCTCCAGTACAAGGTCCGTTTTTCAGGCCTCTTTCAAGTCTTGAAATGCTTCGACAAGCCTTGTTTATTTACTTTTTATTTTTTAAATTTTTGCACAATTTATTTTTTTGATTTGACATTAATTTTAAATTTATTTATAATTTTTAAAACATTTCTTTTTTTATTTATTTTAAAATGCTTGTTTAGGAGCTGATCCTGAACGCGGTGTTCGGCTCTCAGTCCGCCAGCGAGAGCTCCAGCCGTGTGCGCAAGTCGAACCGACTCCTCTTCGAGGTGCTCATCGAGAAGTTCGGCCGCGAGTCGCTCGATCAGTACGCCGCGACGCAGGAAGGCTGGGTCAAGCTGTTGCGCAGCGTCGATCGGATGCTGCGGCGCCGTGCCGCAAGGCAAGCCGGCGGCAGTTCGGGACCCTCACGAACCAGTATGTCGGAGACGGACGAGGCGACCACGGTGTCGGGCATGAGCGGCGCCAAGACGGCGAAGGCGGACTCCATCTTCAACTTGCTCGAGGACAGCGACCAGGAGACGGAGGTACGGGAGGACTCTTCAAAGTTATCCACCAAGACAGTGGAGCTGCTCCGCTAGGTATGCGGTGCTGCTCCACTGGGCATGCGAAGCTGTCCTTCTAGACTTGTGGAGCTGCTGTACTAGGCTCATGCTGAGCAGCTCAGTAACAATGCGGAGCTATTCCACTAGGAGGGTACTGATCCACCAGGCATGCGGTGCTACTCCGCTAAGCATGCGGCGATGCTCCGCCACACATGCGGTGTGCTCCCCTGAAGAGCTGCTCCGATGTGGATCCGTAGCTGCTCCATCTGGAACGGAGCTGCTCCATTGGTCACACGGAGTTGCGCCTCTTGGCATGCGCAAATGCTCCGCTAGGCATGCAGAACTATCCTACTAGGCATGTGGTGCTGCTCACTATGCATGCGAAGCTGCACCACGAGGCATGCGGAGCTGCTCCACTAGGCATGGCGTACAGCTCCAGATGCATGCGAAGCCTACCATGCAAGATTGTCCACCAAGTACCTATGTGGCGCTGCTCCACGATGCAAGAGGAGCTGCTCCACGAGGTATTCGTAGCTGCTCCATCTGAAACGGAGCTGCTCCACTAGGCATGCAGAGCTACTCCACTAACACCTCAGTTTCAGAGAGAGTCCCACGTCGAAGCCGACCGCCGCTCGCATTCGGTCTGGATCCGCGAAGGCGACGAGGAGGACCTCGTGGACTTGCTCGACCGGAAGTCGATCCTCGACAAGATCACCACCACTCAGCCGAAGCCGGCAAAGTCCAGCGTGGGCACTACCGGAAAGATCCCGCTGAACGGTACTGGCGGAAAGCCGAAGGAGGTCGGCGGGTTCCGAGTGACCAAGGACGGTCGTCTCATTATCCAGGTAAATTTATAAAAAGTCAATAAACAAAAAGACCGTATTTTAAATTGTTTTTTGTTAAAATAGTCCTGTTAATAAGCTTAAAAAAACGTTATAAAAAGTATGAATTTTTTTATTTTCAGTTATTAAATACTAATTTGCCAAAAAATTATTTTGTATTAAATGTAAAAAATTATATATAAAATATGATTAAAATTTTTTTAAATTTATGTTATCCAGAATTTTTGTATTTTTGATCTTTGTTTCTATATAATTATTTTAGGACATCGACGAGCTGGCCGGCACTTCCAAGCGCGACAAGAAGCCGAAGGACGCGGACGAGATGGAGGTGGACGCGAAGCCGCCGCGCAGCAAGCCGAAGAAGCCGGCGCATGAGGAAGGATCCGAGAGCGAGGAGGAGCAGGACGAGAAAATGTCAACGGTAACCGGCTTTACTTGCCAACACACCGTAAAAATTTGCGAATCTTTTCAGGCGTCGAAGTACCGCCCCGGCGGCAAGGGCATCCATCGTAACCTGGGCGGAGCGGCCGCGTCTGCGAAGCGCAGCGACCACAAGAAGAAGGGCGACAAGTTCGAGCCATACGCGTACATCCCGCTGCGTCAGAAGAAGGGCAACCAGAAGGTACGACACGGCTATAACGTAGTTTTAGTGAGTGCAAATCCCGCGCTGAATTAGTTTTACTGAAATGGATTTACCGAACATTTTTTATTGAATTAAATTTACTGCATTGTTTTTACTGAATTTATTTCTAATGAATCTATTACTCCACTGAGTTTTATTTCACCAAATTTATTTCACTGGAATGATTTTGCTGAATTAATTTCACTAAATTAATTTTACTAAATTAATTTTACTGAATTAAATTTTACTGAATTATTTTTTCTAAATTAGTTTTACTGAAGTAATTTTGCTGAATTAGTTTTACTGAATTAATTCTGCTGAGTTAATTATTCTGAACTGAATTTACTGATTTAGTTTTACTGAAATATTTTTTATGATTCATGCATCTGAACTGCTTTATCCAGTTTTCATTTACTCCAATGCAGAACTTCGCGAACCCGGTAATATCCTGGACGATTTTCAGGTTCTCCACAAGACCATCCAGAAGACGCTGCACAGGAAGAAGAAGCGCTCCGGAAACTCCTAGACCTCCCCCAGCCACGGATAGCATTGACCGAGTAGAACCCCTCGAAAGATTCCCCAGTTTCCGGATAGTCTCTCCACGTTTCCCTTCGCCCCTAAGTCTCGATTGCGTCGTCGTTCACGGTTGTATTTTCTTATTTTATTTGAAACACTTTTGTAATTTCGTTTCCTCCGCTTCGTTCGTTCGTTCGATTGCCTAAAGGGTAATAAAAGTTTTGCGAAGGCTTCGATAGCGCTTGGGAAAGGGGAGAACTTTCTGCGTTGCGCCCTTGCGTGAAAGCATGGCAAGTGGGCTGCACAACCGGTCCTCCTCGGCGCTGATGAGCACGCAAGTAAGTTAAACCGCAGCTCACTTCGCTGTCGCCCACGATGACGCCGTCCAGCACGCGACGATGACACAAATTCTGGACAGGGACCGTCGGAAGGCCGGCGTAAATTTTTGGCGACCTTTTTCGGGCGGAGGGGGGGGGCAAAAGAGACTGTTAAGTAATAAGGTCTAATAGGTCTAATAAGGTTGACCTTATTAGACCTATTAGACCTTATTAGATCTATTAATTAAATTTTTAAAAATTCATTTTTCGTTCTTTTGATTCATACTGTGCTTGAACATTGTTGTTTTATCATTATCTATTCAAATACAGCCTTAACATGGAGGTCAAGACACACAAGCTCTAAGGTCTAATAGGTCTAATAAGGTTGACCTTATTAGACCTATTAGACCTTATTAGACCTAGTCTTAGTATAGTCCTATCCTTAGTCTTATTTAGACCTTTTAGACCTGTTGTTGTTCTGGAGCATTCGGAACCCTTCCTTCCGCATCTTCCGTGGGAGAGGGTTGAGCATCATTCACCCACAAAATGGAAGATGCCTGGACTGTCCCTATTATCGAGGAGACTAATAGGGACGTCAGACTAGTAGAGCGTTCCTAGTGTTGCCGATAAATTTTGTAGTGGCGTGACGACATCGAAAAAACATCTTGTGAAACGGTACAAAAACGGCCGAACCGGCTGATTTGCGGTCAACTGGCGTCGACGTCGTAGAAGGACGCAGTAAGGAGGCGCTGATGACTGCGTCCATTTCAAGCGAGAAGTTCCGCGTCCGACGGCGACAATTTCGTTCACACCAGGCTAAGCAGAATACAAAATTTCTCAAAGAGCTGGAAAGTGCTGGAAAACGTGCCCTTTGCGTTTACGCTGCGGTAATTTTTGAGGATGACACATACAATCCGTTGACGAGCCTGCCCGTAGCGACGTGCACTTCGCGAAAGGTTTGCAGACGTCATGTATTCCACCCACTTTTCCCTCGCTCCAAAACCTTACAAAAGCACTCATCCGCTCTTCCTTTAGTTTAGCTTTCCTCTTTTCAACGCTAAGCACGCTGACATGTCGCCGCTGTTCTGGGCTTCTTTCTATCGGCCATCGAGCTTCCGTTCTTGCTATTCAGCGTAAGCATATACGTATGCATACTGCGTGAAATGCGAAAGGGCAATGCGCTCTTCGGTAACGAATTCTTCACGATGTACCTGATGCAAAGCACCGCCGACATCGTCACCATGTTTGCGGTAAGGTCGGCACAGAACGGTGGTGGAGAACAGGGGCGTCGTGGAGCGTCGCTGTTTCTATACATAGTCTTAAGATCGCCAAATTTGCTCTGAATTCTGTGCTGAAAACCCATCGGAAGTCTGAATTTTGTACCTGGAAGCGTAGGAATTGAGAATTTGTACTCGGCGCAGTAATTTTGAACTGAAAAGCCTTCGGAATCAGAATACCGTATTTCTTCGAATAGAGTCCCTAGGCTCTATTTTCTGTAAGGTCTCTCAACGGGGGCTCTACTCAGGGGGGCGGGGGGCTCTATTCAAGGCTGGGGCTCTAATTTCAAAGGCCTTTTACGTGAAAGTACACCTCATTTTTTTGCCTTCACAAAAGGACTTTCGTCCGTGACTTTCCATGTATTTTCGTCGCTTACATACCAACTGTTGCACGATCCACCTTGTAGGCTTTGGCAATATCAGTCACCTTGTCGCCCCGGCAAAAAGGGGCGAAACAGCGGCCAGACCTCCCTGGACTAGAGATCGGGGCTGACCACCCGTACCGTACACCGTACTGTACTGGACCTCCCCGTACCGTACACCGTACTGTACTGGACCCATCCGTACCGTACAGCCGTACCGTACTGAAAATACGGCCCGTACCCGTACCCGTACTGAAGTCGAAAATTCACCCCAATTGCGCTATAATTCACCAAAAAGAATAAAAATGACATTCTTGTGGGCAACAGGTAGCACATCGCTCGTATTCGTAATCAAAAATGGGCCCTTTTCCTTCAAAAAAATTTGCTATTTTTGCCTTTTCTTCTTCAAAAATTTCAAATTTTTTTAGCTTTTTGTCACCAAAGGGTCCCCCTTAACAAAAATACGGGCACGGGTACGGCCCGTATTTTGGGATCCCCCCGTACCGTACACCGTACCGTACTGGACCACCCCGTACCGTACACCGCACCCGTATTATACGGGTACGGGTACGGGCCGCAGTACGGTACGGGTCCCGATCTCTACCCTGGACACACCTACTGGGTGCTGCCTTGCACCCCATTTGGTTCGAGGGTGGAGCTCTATTTAGGGGGGGGGGCAGTAATCAAAGAAATACGGTGTTGAAATCGGTATAAATTCCTCGAGAATAGAATATCTTTATTTTGTGCTGAGAAAAATTCTTGCCGTACGCGTTGCAAGCGTAATTCTTTCATGAAAACTGAAAATGAACATTCGCTAAGGAATCGGCCCGTTTACCTAGTGCTGAACGTCGGAATCACGACCCTCCATACCGAATCGTGAACGTAAAACGGTTGGGTTACGGAATTCCTCCGACACACGCCTGGTGGACAAGGCGGACTACTTTAGGCGATGCTCTTGTTTCGGTACCCGAGGGTCGGACTACTCGCCGACGTAATTTCCATTTTCCCTGTCGGCAATGCGGTGTCGTTCGTTCTCGCCTACAGCAACATCTTCCAGTTTCTCATCCATACGGCGATTGCTGCCAACCGATTCGTTGTCATTACGTCGAAGAAC
>JNEY01000081.1:171346-194401 GCA_020875895.1 Aphelenchus avenae | reverse complement strand
TCCGGTCCGGGTCGGTTCGACCCGGCAGCTGTTTCGCTGGAACCGGTCCGGTTCTGCCCATTGGTGGAACCGGTCCGGTTCGGTCCGGTTCGACCCGGACCGGAACCGGACCGGATCGGTAACGGATATTTGTCACAAATGAGACCAGGTTTGCCACAAATACCCAAAATCCGAAAGATAGATGCTAACACCGCAAGAAGCAGCCAGCAATCCGCAGGTAACGCTTGATTCATTGCTTGTGAGTGATGTCCGCAAACGTCGACTGCTCTGGGACGACTTTGACGAGAAGTTTGGCGACAGCGGTGAACGCAGACAGTGAAAGCCGAAGTCATAAGAAGGAGCAAGGATCTCGTGGAGACAGTGGGCCCTCGAATTGTCAAGATCATGGAGGACACTGGCGGGGCCATCGCTATCGACTACGGGAAGCGGTTTAGAGGAAGAGGGAGATGAAGCAGTGTCCAGGTGGACAACACTGCTGGGACGTTTCAATGTGTTCTACGAGCGTTGGCTGAAGTCGGCAAACTCTACATCAACCAAAAGCTAACAGAATACTGACCTCCAGCGGTGACGAGCTGAAAGATAGTGGCAGCAAGGAAGATGAAGACCGCGACGTTCATGACCACGGACGAAATCGAATTGAATGACAGACAGACAGTAGAAAAATAAACGGAGGAAGGCAAAGCCGATATGCGTCCCAATGACGTCCAACAAATAAATTAATAATACCATTTTTGGCTGAAGTGAAAGGACCGCTTGCCGCTACGCTTTGAGCCTGGTTTCTCATCCTACCGACCACCTCTCGTTAAGGGTTCTTAGGACGCATTTCCATCATGCGTTTTGTCGGTGTGCGCGTTCTCCCGCCCCTCTCGGATTTGATATTCGGGCTCGGGTTTTTTCTTAGCGGCGACCAGGCCTAATGTGTCTGTTGTCGACTGCAGCTAAAAGGAATTCAAGACCCGCTGGGAGCGTTCAGAAAAGAGGTCTTAATTGTGGCCAATTCTTTTTTGCACATGTTCGTTTGTTCTTCAAGCAGCGTATTCTTGATGTTGCTACTTGCATGTGGTCTGCCTGTGTTGCATGCGATAAAAGGAAATCGAGGCCATACCAGGTCGTTGCCGAGTGTCACTTTCTCAGTTTAGCCTGATGCCCGCATTTTTTGTGTTCAACTGTGAATTGTCTTTCACTCGGAGGCCGTTCTCGCCTCGAGTGGGGCGCTAATTCCGCTCGTATTCGAGGCGATAAACTATCGAAATTAAAAGGTCAGCGAGTGCAGATTTGCACCCACAAAGTCCTTCCTTCCGCATGCGCCGGCGCGAATCATCGTCGAAATCAACTTTGCACATCGTGCTCGAGTGTCCCAAATGTTTACTTTATGTCGCCAGGCTCGGGTGCAAAGTTGAGCTTTGCAATAATTTACTTTCGATGGCCGCCGGCCCATAATGTCGCAAGAAAATCCTCTTGAGGGAGCGTCTTTGCAGGAGGGAATCCTGATTTGATTAGCGCCGCGTAAATGAGCGAGAAGTGATGCCAAGTGGCGACCCACTTGCGGGATAACATGTTGACATTCGATCGCATGTTCCTGGATGCAGCTCACTTCCGTATGCCGTCACTTATGTAGAAATACTTGTCTTAAAAAAATATTTATTCAGAAGTGCCAGTCGATGTGGCTTTCCGTAAAAAATTTTTGAAAAATTTTTAAAAGAAAAGTAATGCTGTTCTAAAAAAGTACTGCAATCCACAACTTTTCTGAAAAAGTGAGACTATTTCGAAAAAAGTCCGGACCTGTCAGGCCTGAATAGTCCGGGGCAAATGGGCTTGCTTTAATGATCGGGTACGCTAAGGACCAAGGGCATTTAGAGCAGCGTACCAGCATCCTGGCTCAGCTAATAGGGTGCACAAGACCCTAGTGCTCAGATCGCCTGCTTTATCGTGAACTCGCGCACTTGCACTCGAGGCCGAGTGCAAACGGAGGATCTAGATTTTTTGGCGCAATCATTACGCGAAAAACAAAGAAACAACTCCCAGCTCTTTTTCCCTAGTTCTCCGGAATTTTTGGGCCTCAGGGCACCTATGAAAACGAAAATTCATGTGCGTACTCTGCACGCAATGCAGATATGCACGTAATTTTTTTCATTTCTTTAGACGGAAGGAGTACCCAACCCTTTGTGAGAGCGTCCTTGCAGGCGAATCTCGATTTGATTAGCCCCGCGCAGATGAAGGGCAAATGGCGGTCGGAGCGTCGAGGATACGCCGTTTCCGGGGTCCTCGGAGTGGGACCGGGGAACTACGTGCGCAGCTGGGAGTGACACGTAGTCCACCGGTCCGAGCTGGAGAACAAAAGCGGAATCCTGGGAGTGCGCGAATGACTCAAAAACTGCTGGCCATGACGGACGCTGCTTAGCGCGATGCTGATGTTTCTACGTACCACAGGGGAAAACTGAGTCTCGGTCAGGGGCTCAGACTTGGTCGATGCCAAGGATGCGGAAGAATGCAGTTATAGTTTTCAGTTGTCAGCTGGTTTCCATTTCAGATTGCGGTTTTCAATTTTTGCTAGACGAATTCATTTTTTGTTACCTGCGTTTTTCCGCTGACCGTTAGGCATCTGCAGAGGCAATCTTTCACTAATGTTTCAAAATCCTGGTTTCGCCTGCGGGGGGATATATAGCCGAGGCAACCTTTCGATAAATTCAACCGGAATGCCATTGCAATGTTGCAGTCAACTAAGCAACATACAATTTATAATCAACTTTCTTAGATGCCGAGCTCTTCGTTGAAGGGTCTGGGAACCAATGCCTCACCCACAACTTCAGCCCCGACCTCAACAGGGTGGTACAGGTACCGGTTGAGGTCGAGGCCGAAACCCTGGTCAAGAAGCTGACTCGTCTGTTCATTGCAGATATTGCTTAGTTGAGGTCAGTAAAACAAAGACCCTCGAGCCTCCCTTTTCGTGACTCTTTCCATTTTGTGTCCCTTCGTGACTCTTCTTCCGTCCCGAAATAACTTTCCCTGCCGTTAAGTACGCCGTTCGCGCTCACTTCGTTAGCACGCACGGCAGCCGCCCAGTCCGTTATGGCGTTAATTGCCCTAAGGCATTGTTCAACGCGTCCAAATACGAAGTTTTTGACTGGCCATTGCCTCGACTGGGGCTTTTTTCGGCTTGTGCTTCTTCATTGCGACGACGACGACGCGACGCTTATCTCGCTGCCGACAGCCGCCGCCGTCGGTCGCTGGGAGGCGCTTTGGGAGCCGTGCAAAATGGAGGCAAAAAGGGGCGGTCCCCTGGAAGAGCGCAGTGGCAACGACGACTGCGACGGCTTATCCCGCCTAGTGCCCGGGGCGACCTGCTGCTCTCACGCTGGGCTATTCCGGCCGCTGCTGCTGCTGGCACTGTTCGACGTTGAGTTCTTGCTGTTTGAGGTTTGGGGCCAGCAAGCAGTTCCCCCACAGAATTGCTTCAGAATTCAGTTGAAAAAAAGACCCGAAGACCTTAACTTTTAGGATTTGTTGGCCCTCCGCTAGGCTCTCACTCCGCGGTATAAAACGCAGGTATTTTAGTGGCACTGTCTTCGAAAGTTTCCCTCGAATTTTTGCTGGTTCCACCTGCACCTTGTGTTTATTTAGGTACGGGTACTTTTTACCTAAGAGTAACTTTTGGCCTTTAGAGGCATTTAGAGTGGCAAGCAGTTTCTTCGCTGAATAAGCAATCCGACTCGGATAGTGGTCGCTAAAAGTCAGCTTACGTTGACCGACCCATAAGGCTATTAAGGGCATCGCCAATGTCATTCTAGTAGCCCTGATTAGCCGTGAATTTTCTTATTCCGACTTTGGTTTGTGCATGTTATGGCGTTTCATAAATAATTAGACGTTTCAGTCCTATGCTGAGCGACAGAGATCCCAGTCATGCACTCTAAGGTTTTTTACCTCTTTTGTGTGGGCTACGCTAGGACTACACAACTCAACTTAGGCCTTAGGCAGCTACTGCGAATGCTTTAAAGTGCTCGAAAATCAACGCTTTTTTGCCGGTTTTTTTTGGCTATTGTCGGACCCGGTGAGGATGACTTTGTTTAGAATGTCGCCAAGCTTTTCCATTGCCCTAGCTCTGCTGGAAAGTAAGCACTCTTAGAACCATCGTCTTCTTCTTTTCGGTCACATGTGCATATGCTTCGCGCCGCTGGGAAACCGCAACTTCCCACCGCGGCACTCGAGACTCGCAAAGTCCCGCACTCAAGCACCCACTTGCGCGGTCATCCGCCCCATTCGGCCCCACTCCGTGGTGAAGGGATTGTTCCGTGCCGGTCCTACCTAACCGGCGGCTAATGCTCCTCACGAGCTTTGGGGTTCGGCAACTTTCCAAAATCCGTTTAGTGCGAAGCTCTTCGAACGCCTCCGCTTTGTGGCCCACGGGCGGCTCTCGCATGGGACTGCTGTTTCCCGGTGTTGCATCGACTAGCATCAGAGAAAGTCCTTTTTACCGAGTCTAAGTCGCAAAGTCTGAAGCCGGACTGCGTCTTGTGCGTGCATGCATTTGATCGCCTGCCATACGATACACATTATTACCTAGCCAGTTGCTACGCCAAGCCGGGAAGGCACAACATGTTCTAGACCATGTTCTTCGGCGTGCTCCCTACGGAACGTTTTTAACGCTCTTTCTTTAGGCCGTGCTCTGTTCCCACCGTTGTGCTAGGCCGTACCTCTTGTAACAGGCACCATATTCCGTACCTGTGCTTCGTACCGGCCGTTAGTCAGCACCTCCTCCGCCGTACTGGCGTGGCGATGAACGATGGGCCGTCGGGTCCGCAGCGCAATTCGTCGCGCTGTGCTCCTCAACTTCCGTGTGCTAGTGGCGCTCTTCCTCGTGTGCTTAGTGGGCGAGAAGATCACTGTCGTCGGAAAGGTCGCCGCCAACGATCTCACCTCGATTCTACGGAAGAATGCCTACTACAACCGGGACGAAGTGCCGACGCAGAAAGCGGGTCAGTCAAAATAATGAAAAAATAAACATGTTTGTAGGTATTTAACCGCTAAATTTAATTTTCATTAAATGAATTAAGTTAACGGTAGTATTTTCATAATAAAGTTTGTACGTACGGTTTATTTTCATAAATTATTTTTAAATATGCTCAATTATTTTTATTTTACATTACTTTTTAGTAAAACACCACATTTTTTGCGAATTTAATGGACATTATTTAAAATATTAAACTCTCTACACATTCTACGACATGATTCAGGCGAACCGACGACCGTATCGATCCAAATGTACATCGAAGGTATGTCGTCGTTCCGTGCGCAGACGATGGACTTCCATGCGGACCTCTACTTTCAAGAACAGTGGCTCGACGAGCGACTGTCACACAATGGCTCGAAGCGTATTCTCGTCAAGGACCCCAACCTGTTCAACCTCATCTGGCATCCTGACTTGTAAGTCCACTGGCGAGGAAATGAAGCTTAAAGTGGGCTAGCAGGCCCAGGCCGATTATCAGTTTCTTTAAAAANTTTTCGTTTACAAATAATCCGTCCTATCCGCTCTCTTTCGTCCCCGTTCCGTTCTGTTTAGGAGAGTTCTTCGAAGCGCCAAAAATCTCTGTTGTGCGCCACTTTTCAGTGGTTCGACAGAAACCAAGGATGCGAATGCCGTGGTGAAGGAACAACTATGCTTAAAATTTGCAGCGTCCATTGACTCTCTAAGATGCGCCAGTTAGCTTACTGAAACGGAGAAAGATAGCTCCTCAAAACGAGTAGAAGCGGTTTTAAAAATACGATTCCCGTCCCGTCCGGTGCGCGACAGTTCCGTCTCCTTGGCGCTTCCGTCCCCATTAAACTGAAAACAGCGCCGGCCGCCTGCGTATCTACAGCGAAGCCATACCCTATTTGTAGCCAAGTCAGCGCCTAATTTCTTTCCACCCCGCTAATTAAATACTATCCCTAATTTTCTTAGTCCTAGTTCTAGAGCTTAGATCCTAGCTCTAAGGTTTAGTTCATAAAACTCTAGAGCTTAGTCCCTAGTCCCTTTATGTCTAGAGCTTAGTCCGTCTGTTTAGGTTTAGCCTGAGGCTTAGGATGCTCCTATTCGGCTTAGGCTAAGGCTCAGACATCCCAAAAACCGATATTTTTAGTTTAACGGGGACTGAAGTGTTGGCCAGCCTTCCCGTTTCCTTCTGAAGCCACCCTTGTAGGATCCCGTTATGCCCAGCCCTAGCCGAAATCTTCAAGAGATGCGATTTGGGAAAGCAAAAGCTAACAGAATACTGACCTCCGGCGGTGATGAGCTGAATGATAGTGGCAGCAAGGAAGATGAAGACCGCGACGTTCATGACCACGGACGAAACTGAAATGAATGACAGCCAGACACTGGGAAAATAAGCGGAGGAAGACAGAGTCAATATGCGTCCCAATCACGTTCAACAAATGAATTAATAATACCATTTTGGCTGAAGTGAAAGGACCGCTTGCCGCTACGCTTTGAGCCTCGTCTCTCATTTTACCGACCACCCCTCGTGAAGCGTTTTTAATTCTAATCCTGCTACATCGGGTTCTGTCCGCCTGTTCATCGCTCTCGTGCAGCGACGTTTCGACGTAATGTACGACCCTATGAGATGCACCGTCGACAGCGTTACATTCAACCAATACCCCGTCTTGCAAACTAGGGATCGGCACCGGACCGGACTTCTCCCGACCGGACTCCGGACCGGACTAGTCCGGTCCTGCAAGGTACCCGGACCGGACCGGTCCTGAGTCCGGTCCGGAGTCCTGAGACATTCAGAAGTCCGGTCCGGAGTCCGGTCCGGTTACATCTCAGCCGGACTTTTACCGGACCGGACCAGAAAATACACGGGTCCGGTCTGGTCCGGTCCGGAGTCCGGTCCAGCACAGTCCTGAAAGTCCGGTCCGGTAAGCCAACCGGACCGGACCAGTCTGGAGTCCGGTCCGAAATCCTGATGAATTCGAAAGTCCGGTCCGCTTGCCCTGTCCGGACAGGACCGGTCCGGTCCGGAGTCCAGTCCGATGGGTCAGTGCCTATCCCTATTGCGAACGTGCGTTTCCGCTGACGCCTCTTTCTGCCTAAGCGTTTTTCATTGATCACGTGTGTAGTTTCTGTCTACAGTTGCGCGTGATCCCGTTTTCCTACCAGGGATGGGAACGAACTCCTGTTTTGCATTAAAGGAATTCTGTGCTTTTTGGGTACGATAACTCGGGTTCCTCCAATAGGTACTAATTTTTCGAGTTAGCGGGTCGTGAACCGTGCCGTCCTGAGAACGGAACGGCCCGGCATGGCAGAGGGTCAGAACGGGCCGTTCTCCGTTCCTTCCGAGGACGGAACGGGACCGACCGAGAACGGCGCCGTTTTCCGTGCCGTGCCGTGCTGGTGACATTGTACTCTCCAAAAGGTCCATTTGAATAAACTTCATGTTCGAAACGACGCTTAAACATGTCAGTTTTGAGATTTTCCATAATTTGAGATTATTGAGAAATCTGGCGTGCGACCCGTTCCACGGCGCCGTTTCGTGGCACGGCACGGAGCCAGGCACGGAGCCAGGCATGGGGTGGAGTTCGGCACGGCTGGGTAGGGCCAGGTCGGAACGGGGAACAAAGGGTGTATCCGTTAACGCTATTAATTTCTCCGCAGTTTCCGCTAGGTACAATGTGCTTAAGTCCCGATCTTTTTAAGCATGCGCTCCTTGCTAAAAAAAGGTTTCACTTCACAGAGTTAAGTTTGGAAGGGTGCCACGTCAGGTGCAATCGTATGCCACAGGCCGCATTTCTTGTGTCCTGCGATACGGATGTCTTCCAGTCGGACGTCGTTCTCGACTTGAGAGGGGCGCTAATTCCGCTTGCAATCGCGGCGATAAACTATCGAAATTAAAAGGTCAGCGAGTGCAGATTTGCAGCCACAAAGCCCTTCCTTCCGCATGCGCCGACGCGAATCCTCGTCGAAATCAACTTTGCACATCGTCCTCGAGTGTCCCAAATGTTTACTTTATGTCGCCAGGCTCGGGTGCAAAGTTGAGCTTTGCAATAATTTACTTTCGATGGCCGCCGTCTCGTAATGTCGCAAAAAAATCCTCTTGTGGGAGCGTCCTTGCAAGCAAATCCAGATTAGATTAGCGCCGCGTAAATGAGCGGGAAGTGATGCCAAGTGGGTGAACTCGCTTGCGGGAATAAGCATGTTGACATTCGATGGCCTGTTCCCGGCTCCGGCTCGCCGGATCACCTCGCAGTCGTCCGGGCCATTCGGATCTGCATAGTGTGGGCCAAATGGGCTTCTTTGACGATCGGGTGTCTTTAAGAACCCCGACACTTAAAGCTGAATACCAGCAGCCTGGGCTTAGCTGATGAACTCCATGAGATCCTAGTGACCAGGTCATCGGCTTGAGCAAGAACTCGCGCATTTGCACTCGAGGCCGAGTTCAAGCGGACTATCAAACCGAAAATTCATGTGCGTACTCTGCACGCGATGCAGATATGCAAGTAATTTTTTTTCATTTCTTTAGACGGAAGGAGTACCCACCCCTTTGTGAGAGCGTCCTTGCAGGCGAATCTCGATTTGATTAGTCCCGCGTAGATGAAGGGCAAATGGCGTCCGGAGCGTCGAGGATACGCCGCTTCCGGGGTCCCCGGACTGGGACCGGGAACTACGTGCACAGCTGAGTTTGACACGTAATCCACGGTCTGGGCTCGAGAACAAAAGCGGAATCCTGGGAGTGCGCGAATGACTCGCCGTCGGCCATGCCGTGGTGACCCCCCCCCCCTGGCCGTGGAGCCGTGTCGTGGCCACGGCACGGAAAACGGCACGGCTAAATAAAACGGCCGTTTTCCGTGCCGTGACCACTATCACGGCGCGACATGGTGCCATTTTCCGAGTCGTACCATGGGCAGTGCCGTGGTGACCCCCTATGTGAAGCCGTGCCGGAAGCCGGAATGTCATTGCAATGTTGCAGTCAACTAAACAACAGACAATTTATGATCGACTTTCTCACACGCCCGAACTCTTCGTTGAAGGATCTGGCAACCAGATCCTTACCCACAACTTAGAACCCAAACTCAACCGGGTGGTTCAGAAGACCTCAACCTCAACCTTTACCGGTTGAGGTCGAGGTTACGGTTGAGGTCGAGGCCGAAACCCTGGTTTCAGGTATCAGTCGCAGTACGGGCACGTCATAGTTCTAACGAGGCCTAGCTGAGTCCCATTGCGTCCAGTTCGGACCTCGGAGAGCCATTAGTTATTCTGTCGACCAGATACAAGTGGAAATATTCGATTTACGCCTTAATCGGAGCTCGGACGTCTTTGGACTTGTGACAAGGACAACAATGTTTATGTTGGTTGGTCAGCAAAATAATGCTCCAGTAGGTAAGTGATTTTGGAGCGGACTCTTTTGCTCATTCAGATACGGCTTAGTTGAGGCCAGTAACACAAAGGCACTCGAGCCTCTCTTTTCGCGACTTTATCCATTTTGTCCTCCTTCGTGACTCTTCTTCCGTCCTGAAATAACTTCCCCTGGCATTTAGTACGCGTTCTCGCTCACTTCGTTAGCACGCACGGCAGCCGCCCAGTCCGTTATGGCGTTAATTGCCCTAAGGCATTGTTCAACGCGTCCAAATGCGAAGTTTTTGACTGGCCACCGCCGCGACTGCGAGCGGCCATTTTTTCCGCTTATACTTCTTCATTGCGACGACGCGACGCTTGTCTCGCTGCGGACAGCCGCCGCCGTCGGTCGCTGGGAGGCGCTTTGGGAGCCGTGCAAAATGGAGGCAAAAAGGGGCGGTCCCCAGGAAGACCGCAGAGGCAACGACGACTGCGACGGCTTATCCCGCCTAGTGCCCGGGGCGACCTGCTGCTCTCACGCTGGGCTATTCTTGCCGGCGTTGCGTCTTGCACTGTTCGACGTTGAGTTTTTGCTGTTCGAGGTTTGGGGTCAGCAAGCAGTTCCCCCACAGAATTGCTTCTACAGGGGAAAACCGAAAGTCTGAATTTTTGGAATGTGTTGGTCCGCCGCTAGGCTCCCACTCCGCATATTTTAGTGACATTATCTTCGAAAGTTTCGCTCGAATTTAGTAAGGGCACCGCCAATGCCGTTCTAGTAGCCCTGATTAGCCGTGATTTTTCTAATTACGACTTTGGTTTGTGCATGCTATGGCGTTTGGTAAACGTTTAGACTTTTCAGTCCTATGCAAAGCGACAGAGATCCGAGTAATGCACTCTAGGCTTTTGGACCTCTTTTGTGTGGACTACACAACTCAACTTAGGCCTTAGGCAGCTACTGCGAATGCTTTAAAGCGCTCGGAATTTAACGTTTTTGGCAGATAGTTTTTGGCCTCCGTCCAACTTGTTGAGGACGACTTTATTAGCTTTTCGCCAAGCTTTTCCATTGCCCTAGCTCTGCTGGAAAGTAAGCACTCTTAGAGCCATCTGCTACTCATTTTTGGTCACATGTGCATGCTTCGCGCCGCTGGGAAACCGCAACTTCCCACCGCGGCACTCGAGACTCGCAAAGTCCCCCACTCAAGCACCCACTTGCGCGGTCATCCGCCCCATTCGGGGCCCACTCCGTGATGGAGGGATTGTTCCGTGCCGGTCCTACCTAACCGGCGGCTAATGCGCCTCACGAGCTTTGTGGTTCGGCAACTTTCCAAAATCCGTTTAGTGCGAAGCTCTCCGAACGCCTCCGCTTTGTAGCTCGCTGGCGGCTCGTTGCCCGAAACCAAAAATCGTCAAAATTTCGAAGTAGAACCCAGCTCGGAGTTGACCAACATTCAAATGGCGAAACCTCACGGGCGGTCCCTTTCCCTCCCCTTGGCACTCCACTGGGAGCGAGTTCTTTACATGCTGCCCTGCTGCCTTTTATGCAGCGCCCGGGGTAGGGCAAACCCCAGAGGACACCAGCCAAAATATGGCCGAAACCTTAACTGAGCTTCGAATTCAAAACCCGGAACCCTAGGAAAAGAGGAAATTCTAAACTTCTATACATCCCTTCTTGCCTACGATTGTCTTCGTGCCACAGTGCTTTGATCGCGTGCTAGTAAAACAAGACACTACAGAGTTGTGCCTATATCGTACTGCCGTTGTACACTGGATACCTGCCGTGCTCTCTACGGAGCGTTCTTGATTTAAATCTTTCTTCAGGCCGTGCTCTATTCTCTACTTCCCCGGTGTGCTAGACCGTACCCCAGGTTACTGACGTTCTATTCCGTAACTGTGCTCCGTACCGGCCGTTAGTCAGCACGTCTCCGCCGTTCTGGCGTGGCGATGAACAATGGGCCGTCGGGTCCGCAGCGCAATTCGCCGCGCTGTGCTCCTCAACTTCCGTGTGCTAGTGGCGCTCTTCCTCGTGTGCTTAGTGGGCGAGAAGATCACTGTCGTCGGAAAGGTCGCCGCCAACGATCTCACCTCGATTCTACGGAAGAACGCCTACTACAACCGGGACGAAGTGCCGACGCAGAAAGCGGGTCAGTCAAAGATATGGAAAAATATAGAAAAAAATAGTTAGCGGCAATATTTCCGCAACCAAATTTTAATTTAGTTTTTTTACTGTTCCTAGAAGTACCGGCAAAAATTACTTTAAATACTATCAGTTAATTATCCTGATTTGATATATGTAGAAATTTAATTTTTGAAATTTAATGAATATTATTTAAAATATTACGCTCGCTAAAGTTCGACGACATGATTCAGGAGAGCCGACGACCGTCTCGATCCAAATGTACATCGAGGGCATGTCCTCGTTCCGCGCGCAGACGATGGATTTCCACGCGGATCTCTACTTCCAAGAGCAGTGGCTGGACGAGCGACTGTCCCACAATGGCTCGAAGCGTATTCTCGTCAAGGACCCCAACCTGTTCAACCTCATCTGGCATCCTGACTTGTAAGTCCAGCCTGAGGAGACTAAGCTAAGAGTAGTCTCGCCGGTCTAGGCCTACGAGAAGCCTCTGCTTTTCAAATGTCGTTTAATTTTATAATAAATGTTTAGCAAAACTTTAAAAAATTCAAATTGATGCGTCTTTGCTAAGCTAGACTTATAGGTACTTTGCCAACGCCCGAAGTGCCGACTTTCACCACGTTACCTCGCCTAATTTCTTGGTCTGGATCTACCCGAACGGGACCGTCTTCTACGACTGCAGGTCAGTACGCATTGCCCCCCCCCCCATACGAAGACCACAAAATCATTTGTATTTCGAGCGGTCCCTTCTTTAAGACCTTACTTTTTTCCAAGCCTGGATGGGAACCAAGGATGAGGAATAGAGAGCTAAGGCGCTAAGCCAGAGCTGGCCAGTTCTGCCCTCACTTCTCAAGACGTAAGAGGCCGACAAACGTTCCTTGATATGAGAAGCAGGGCATGAAGGGCATGGATCAGTTAGGCAGTTTAGGGTAGAAAATGCGTCAGGTTGGAGCTCCTACTTGGCAGCATCTAGGGGTTATGTCGACGAAAATTCCCGGAAAACGTCTGCCGTTACGAAAAGGCCCTCTTAAGCGCAATGTTAGTGCTCTTAGTATCTGATTTTCGAAAGTTGTCGCTAATATTCGAGGTATTTGATGATTTCTGAACTCCCTCTATGACTTTTCCCGTCATTGCTTTTTTTGCTCAAAACAAGATGTTGCAAAGTCGCGGGCATTGAACGCTTAGTCCATCGGCTTTTTCGCCCCAAAAATCGACGGCATCAACAAAGCGTTGTTGTGTGAAAAGGGGTCATTATAAGGCACACGTGCACGGAGCTACACGTTCCGGGGCGTCCAACAAGGGCCTCGAGACGTGTTCTTTCCGGCCCCGTCGACAACAGGAGCCGGCGGTCCATTGTTGCCAACGACGCGCTAAAAGTTCCTAAGTGCCCACGCCACGGCCGATATCGATCAACAGGGCCCGGCTTCCGGGACTGGGGCTATCGACGGAACGTCGGAAGAATGGGAGTGGGACAGACACACCTTTTGAAATGAAGGACAGGTAGGAATGGAATCCAGGGGAAAGTGACGTGTGCTCGAAGGACCCAGACAAGCAAAAAAATGGTGAATGGAGCAATGATCAGTCTCTGAACTCGGAACAAAAACCGAAGGCCTAGGTCTAAACCGTAGATTTAGGCCGAAACACCTGGCAAACTTGAGGCCTAATGATCTTGAACTACAACTTACGCCTATCGAATATGTCAATTTTAGGCCTAGTTTAGGCCTAACGCTAGGTCTATGATGAGGCAAGGTTTCTTAAGCCCATACTTACGCTTAGCGGTGATGCCCTTAGGCTTAATCAATGTCTGCGGCTTAATTCATGTGGATATGTATATTTTAAATTTTGCGTTTTAACTTTGGTCTTTGACTTAGGACTATGCTCGGAATTGAACTTCGTTCAGCTAGTGTGCTTTTTCAGAATCTCACTGACCGTCATCTGCATGCTCAACCTGGCGAGATACCCGCTCGATTCGCAGAGCTGCACACTGCGAATTCTCAGCTGTACGTACAGTTCATTTTGCTTTGTTTATTTTGGCTTACACTTTGGAGTACCCCATCCGTTCCAGATGCCTACGACACCGAGCAGCTGGTAATCAAGTGGATGCCGCACAGCGGCGCGATAATGACCAACCCGGAGATCCGAATGCCGGACATGCGTCTGCGCAGAATCAAACCGGGGCTCACCAACACCACCTATGCGACAGGTCAGTAATCAGGAGAAGTGGGGGCACGCTCAGTCAAAATCTTGTCTGTCGCCTCCGACGGGTCGTCTTAAGATGCGCTTGCTTGAAGCTACAGTGAGAATAAGGCTCTTATGGACCTCTTAGTTATCAATCTTGTTGGCGATTCGGGTTTTTCCTTCGTCCTAAAAATGGTCGAACAAAGACTGCACCGATTGCTGCCCGACCTATGCCCCCCCCCATGAATCCGCCCTAGACGGAGCTTCGTCACGATGCGATGGCGGAACGGCTTTCCTTTTGCGCCGGGCGCCTTATGCAGGCACGGAGCGCCGCTTCGGATGCAACACTGATTCACTGCGGCCCCTATGCTCGAGTGTCGTTACATGGATCCACTTTCTTGAGCGGCATATCACCACCCGGGGATAGCCTAAAGACCACCATCCTGACCGTCTTTCCTGCGGTCATCCCTCGCCTATCGATCGCCATGCTCGCCTCAAAAAGTTGCAGTTATGAAGACATTCCGCAAAATTTTCGACAGCAATCACCTCATCGTCCAGTCATGTAACCTGTCCACGGATTTGAGGAAGCCTTCCAGCCCGGATTAGCCTCTTGCCCGGGAAGACAATGCGCCACTTCCCGGCGGTGATCGCTCACCGCTATGGACGTGTCAATCATCGCAGCCCGCGGCGCTGGCGGCACAAAATTATCTGAACCTCCCCGCTTGCTGCCACTTGCACTTTGTCAACAATGATGATGCACCTCGCTAGGGGAAGGAGAGGGGACCGGCTGGCTACCTTTCGGGCCCGACATAGACCGCCGCTTTGAGGGGCTATCGGTCTTTGCTTGGAGCACGTTACGTCATGAAATGACGGGTCTGAGAGTGGAGTAGAAATTGGTCTCTCGTTTCTCCGGGGAAAGAACAAGTGGAGCAGAAAAGCGGTTCGGAGAAACGCAGTTAAGAAGGGCATCCATAAACCTCTGCGTCCAGGAAAAGTGCAATATTTAAAAAGAAAATTTTTTTGACGTCATGCCTGGACATAGCAGACTAAATGTGTGCGGGTTTGCATAGTGAAAAAAGAAATTTGTGTTTAGCTGTTCCCGGATGCGCGTTGAGATACATACATGGTCGTCAAAGTATTTGACGCACATTGCAGGAATGGGATGCTCACGGCACTTGCTCTATGCGGTAGCGCTTTGTACGCATGGCTGCATGCATTCGCAATGCATGAGATGCTGCACGCACGTTCCCACCCCGTACCGTAGGGTACGGCAGTACGGGGCGTAAGATAGTACTAGTACGGGCCGTACTAGTGCTAAATACCTATCGAGGAAACTGGAATCGTACCGCACTCCGTACAGGCCGACCCACCCGTACCGAGCGCCGTACCGTAGTACGACTGTACGATACGGTCCAGTCGTGCCACGTACGTCCTTTACTAAAATCTTCTTGTTTCTCTCTTCCTTAGAGGTCAAATGTACTATTCCTCCAACACCAAATCAAAATCTGGACGGCTTTACTTCTACGGCTTTACGGAACAGATACTCCGTAGTAGGGCTGCGATGTATTACGTCCCGCCCTAGTACGTGCGTCGTCCAGCCTCGGGCTAATGTTGGCCATAAAGCATGTGCTGATACCCGTATTAAGTAAAATACGCGTTCTCGTCCCGTTCCGTTCTGCAATAACCCGGACAGCCCGTGCTCCGTTCCGTTCTGCCTTGTCCTAGTCTGTACGAAAAACTTGGCCTGATTCGGATGGACCGCTAGAAGTTTCTGGGCACGGCCAGACACGTACTTACTTCCGTATCAAAGTGCCCCGTCGGGCGGAATGTACGTGAGTCTGGAAAAGTCGCAATGCAAACAAATGTGCACTGCGAAATGCTACCTTCGGGAAGTGGCTACCAGCCATGACGGGAAGGAGGAAGTCCTTTCCGGACGTCGGCTATCCGATACGCGGACGAAAATATTAGTCAGCACTAAGCCGGATGTAGCAGTTGGCCCGCTAGGGACCAGGTTGTGAGCAAAATCCTGACCTGAGGAATCCGTGAACGTGCATAGAAGCGGTCAGTACGAGAACGAATTACGGAATACTCGTTTCAAAATGAGTTGTCGCTATTCTGGCCAAGTTGCAGAAGCCTCGTGCATTTGCTGACGGTTTTTGCACGAAGTTATCCTGGACAAGAGAGGCTCATACTGGACTCTGAGTGCTGCCTAAGCCTTGCGAGAGTCGGTGCGAACCGTGATCGCGAAGCGGATTTTTCAAACCCGGAATCGGAACGCAGGCGCAACCTTGGCGCTGAACGAGAACTAATCGGGGGCACTGAACTGACCGTGAACCAGACCGTGTTGACTTCAGTTCAGTTTAACTGAAAGAAAGTTTAGTGAACTAGAAAGATTGGTTAAACGAGTAACTTGCGCTGACATACTTTTGCCTTTAGTTGTTTTACTGCGTCTATTACGCTGGTTAAGGCTCTCATTGTCGCTAATACTCATCTAAAAAAGATAAAATGAAGATGAAGTCTTTCTGTGCACTGAACTTGGCTTGTTTCAGGCGTCTGGTCGTGCGCAACGGCGGAGTTCATCGTCGACCGCGAGCTTATGCACCATATCATTCAGAGCTACGTACCTCAGTAAGAGCAACTAGACGGTCGCCACCTCAAATCAAGCCGATTCAGGTCCCTCATTGTGATCATTTCTTGGTTCTCCTTCTGGCTGGACGTCGAAGCGGTGCCCGGACGCGTTACGCTCTCCATTACCACGTGAGTTTCCCTGCCAGCTTTCGGCACTTAGAGTCGCCCACCCAAGCCCACAAAGAAGTGTGAAACTCTTTCGAGGGCCCATTTATTATTCACGCCGGCTGTGGTAAACATCTCAAACTAGCAGAAATTTGGCGCTTTGACAGGTTCCCACTACAAATTCGAGAACAGTCAGTAAAACATTCGCCAGTGACTAACGAAGGAGAACTTATTGACTTTATAAGGCGTCTTTGAGACGGCCAAAAACGGGTAAGCTGAAAAAAACTAGAAGTCTTTTACCAATGGCGTCCGCTTGATTGGAGACCTCTCCCAATAATCACGTAAATTGTCGAGAATGTATCCTCGAATGCTTTTTATGTGACGTTATTAATGCACACCTATAAATGTCTAAAATTAAGTCAGAAAAATCTTTGCAAGAATTTTCGACCTTGGGACAAAAAGACGGCCCGAGCTTCGCAGATAGGGTCATATTTTTTCCTTTCCTTCCCCGATATTCGTTTGGCAAAGTTTGGATGGCTTTTTCACTTTCCTCAAGTAGTTTTTTGGGCCTCTTTGGACCATCATGGATCATTTGGAACGTTAGGGAACATTTGCTCCTCTGATGCGTTCATTAGCGATGCATAACGTCCTCTTCGTTGCAGACTACTCACGCTCGCAACGCAAGCGTCTGCAGAGCGGATGGCACTGCCTCAGGCAAGTTCTTCTTCTCACGCTTTTTGGGGCTACGAGATGCAAGGAATCATTAACGTCATAGGGCACGAGAAGGACGCTGGGAACAGCTAGTGGATTAAGGGACCGCATCAAGGAGTGAAATAATTTGAACGCGTTCCGATAAAGCCAAAAAAGGCTAGTTTAACCTGGTCCAAACTAGTGGCATACACGACAAATGATACAAGAGTGCCGCGGATTAACATCCGCGTAAATCGTTGGCCGTACTGACGGATCTCCTACTGTTCGTCCCGTCGTCGTGTGCTAGTCCGTCATGCTGAAGCATCATCTGAGAATAGTCCACGTTGTTGCCTGATCAGTCCCCCTGATCATTCAGCCCAACAGGTTAGGGAAAGTTTCCCCTAAGCCATTCAGCATCTCTCAGCGTTTCAGAGAAATTGCCCCTTCCTCTGAGCAGGGAACAGGGATGGGGATATGACTCAGGCAGAAAAACCACATGGACTGTTTTATGCCTGCTCCGCACTCTACCACGTGCCGTGTTTTCTTTTGGAAATTCCCGCTAGCACATGACGTCGTTCGTTCTTTCCCGCAGCACTATGTGTTCGAATTGTGCCGAGCTTCCAGTGCCACTTGGTCGGTGTCATAGAGCTTGCGCACGTCTCATACATTCGGCACCTGTGACTCGATCACGCTACCATCTAGATGCCCAGCGAACGCATAACGTTCAGTCTCCGTCCGATAGTACATTGAACCTGTTCCAAATGTTTTTGTACCCGTTAGCACAGGGTCCCCGTGGGCACTTGGCAGCCATCTTATAATACAAGGATGTATTTCGCCTTTTTTTCCTTTCGCCTTCACGTCTCGTAGCCTTCAAACCAAAAATATCGAAGTATAAGGAAACAAAATTGAAACCAATTTCCGATCACCGGATAATCAGGTCTATGGGTAGTTTATGAGAGAACCCTCCCCAACAATGCGCGTAACACAATGCCTACGTAGTTACCTGCGCCGGTGCCCTAGTGACGCCCGCGCCGAACCGGTTCACCCTCGAAACGTGCCCTTTGCTCGTTTTCCGGTCGGGCGATCCGTCCGCCTTCTGACGCCCGCCGCGCGAATCCATTAAACGGTGCTTTGTCTTTGCGGCACACTATAGACGACGCGCCTGGCAACGCGAACGTCATTACGCTAAGTGGAAAAACAGGGCTCAAGCAGGGCGGCATAACGTAGGTAAACATTCCTTTCGCAGGGAAAGGGACCTTACTGGATATGAAAGCGGCTAAATGCGTAAAAAGGGAACTTCTAAAGTTAGTTGCATTGGTGCATCCCTTTAAGATCTAAGACCGTTTTTGGGGTTCGGCGCCGTCCCGTTCTGTACCGCCGTGCTATGTTATACCTTGGTTTCGGAAGATAAACGTCCGAAAAATGTCCATTTACGGAAGATAAACGTAACGTCTCGAAAAATGTGCCCCCGTTCTTCATCATAGCCGTACTGTTCAGTGGCATCTCCAAAAGTACGGGAGGGGCAGAACGGAACGGAAAACGGTACGGGAGGGACAGAACAGAACCCGAAACGGCACCGGAGGGACAGAATAGAACGGGAAACGGCAAGGGACCGCTCAGGAGGGGAACGGTACGGCAAGGGTCAGAACGGAACGGAAAACGGCACCGGCTCCAGTGCCAAAACCTAACCTTTCGTTTTAGTCCAGCTACGTGAAGGCCTCGGACGTCTTTGGCGGCGCGTGCATGGCCTTCGTATTTTCGGTACGCCGATTGGAGCCCTTCCAAGTTAGCTGATCTCTTCTTAGGTGCTAATCGAGTTCACTGTGGTCAACTACTGCACCCGCAGGAAACAGCGGGAACGGGTCCGAGAGCAGGGCACAATGTCGCGGCTGAGCAAGCAGGTTCAGCGGCTCGTGCAGCAGGTAGGTTGCTGGATTTAAGTGTGTGGCAGCTTGATACAGATTTGCACGGTTTGGGTTGATCGAATGACACTTTTAATCGGATTTGCGATTTTTTTAGCGTCGAAATCGAAACTGGGCATGAATTTCGACCGCTTTTCAATGTGAATTCACCTTTTTTTCCCCATTCTCAAATAGAAAATGGTCCCAACTCTGTACTTCAAAACACTTCTGCGTCTAGGCTAAGTTTCTTTTATTGTTGGTTGGTTGGTGTCATTTGTTACGTTCGAACCTGCTTCTGCTTCTACCACCTTCGATAGCAGTGCTCCTTTAGCAGTACGACTCGCCCGTGCACTGCACCGTCGACCAGAACGGCACCTATCGCGGCATCTACCTGGAGAATGCGGAGCAGAACCCCTCCGAGAAGCCGATGGTGTTCCGGCGGATACCCGCGCAGCCGTCGCCCAGTCCCACGCCGTCGCCGCCGACAATGGTGAAGCTCGGCGCGGGAAACAGCACGGGCGTCTTCCGGAAACGGAAGATGGAGGAGAGGTAGGCGCCGTTCCGACGGGGCACTGCTTAGCAAAGCGTTCGGAATGCGTAAAGTTCAATGTGGCTGCAATTAGCAGTCGTTAGTGGGCGTAGGAACAAAGAGAGAATGCGTAGCAAACACTTAGAGGGCTCAGCAGGGGACTAGTAGCGACGGCCATCAGCGAGATCTTTGACTTTAATGGGAGTAAAGCATGATGGAAATCATTGGAGAATGCCGTGCCATTCCCACTGAAAGCAGCACGGGATGGTACGAAGAATTCGGCACTACTCTCAGTACCTTACGAACCCAATTGGTACGGCACAAAGTACATCGCGCAACACTCGTCCTGCGCTGGTACACTGTTTCGAAAGTAGGTACGACAACGCGTAGGCAGAGCGCTACTTCCGTTCAGTTCTCAGTCGGTACGGCACAGAGTTCGATACCGTGATGTGCCGCGGATGGTATGGAACAATTACGTGTTAGTAAGCCACTGTTCCCACCTCACTGAGGCGTAGTAGGAACGAAGTAGGCTTGACGGGGCACATCCAGTCATGTACTGTTCTCCGTACGTACCCTACAGAACGGTACGCTTTTCGGTACGACGAGGCCCTCTCGGCCTAGTTGCTGCTTCGACACGTAGGCAGAACATTTTCGCAGAGGAACACTCACACGCAGAGCCCGTCCTTTCGAACTCGGAACGATTTCGAGCGCTATTTTTTAAACTTTCTCGCTTCAGTCCAGATCTCTTTTCCACTTGACGTCATTTTCATTCGTGTACCTTTGCAGGTTACAACGCGTGGAGGAGAACCGCAAACTTGCTCAATCCATAGATCGTAAGTGCTTTCCGTTTCCCACGCGGTCAGGTTGCACACACCCGCGTACCTATTTCAGGTAAATGTCGGGTATATTTTCCGCTGAGCTTCCTCCTCTTCAACGTCTGCTACTGGACCTACTACCTGTACATAGAGCCGAACGACGTCGACGTCGGCGGTTGAGCGACGAAGATGGTGACTCAGAAGGCGAATATACCTCTTGAACTGTTTAATGTATGCCTCCGGTTGCGACTGAATTAAACCTAACAACGCTCACAACTAAAAAAGAACAGTTCATTCAAGGCGGAAATTGAACAGGAAAACCTACTGACAACTGACTTGCTCCAAAGCCCAACCTAATAAATCTATTCTGCGATAGGTAGGGCGAGTCGTAGAAGCGACGACACCGCCGTGACTAAACCAGCCCACCGCAAGCGCCACAGAGATACTATTCTCTTACACCAACATTACAAACGGGTCTGTCAGCGACTCAAGAATCTTGCAACGCTTTCCAGGGTGATGGGTTCCACCTCCTTGACCGTTACTGTTGTGGGTCGTCTGAACACGGTTTCCCTTGTTGATTCTCAAGTCAACGGGCGCTAGCTCGTACTTTGAGCGAGTTCAGGTTTGGTCCTCAGATACATGAGATGTTAGATTTTATTTCCTCGGCAGTTATTGTCGATCTTCGTCCTTGGCAGTTTTCGACGCAGCGGTGCGCTGGTTACGGCAGTGCTGTGAAGCAGTTTACGACACTACAGCGTTGTGGTGTTAAGAATCATGCATCAGCGCTATGATTGGATTCAGGCACAAAGATAGTGAAAAAACGTCTGTTCACTAAGCGGTGTTTCTGCGTGGTACAAGTAATCCTCTAACGACCCTCTCAAGGGCGGCATTCTCGGGAGCGAGACCACCGCTAAACCGCCTCTCGCCACATTTAGCGGTCTCTCTTTGACGGCCTCTCGACGCCAATGGCTGCGCCTGAATTCGCATCACACTATTGATTCGACGTTGGCGCTTTAAGCAAAACGTTTATTCGTATCAGTGAAGTGACTACGATGATGTATGCTTTTCTTAAACGGCAATATTAAAGTGTGGACTGGGCAGGCACCTACACCTAACAGGATGAGTACTCGCCACGGACAAAGACGCGAAGTTGCTCCCAAATGGAGACGCTCTAGAGCTAAAACGTGTCTACCGTCCGAAGTGCTGCTGGACATATTCCGCTGCTTACCGCAAGACGCAGCCCACAGGGCTCAGCGCATATGCCGTGCATGGGGCGACATAGTTCGTTCGAATTTTAGCCGCTTCGCACCCACACCGTTGGAACAGCTAAGGACGCGTAAAAGCGTAAGTAAGCTGCTGCCGTGGCACTTGAAGCAGAAGCTCCAAAAATGCTGCCAATAACAAGTACCGTATTGGCTCGAATAGTGGGCGAGTCCTAATGGTGGGCGACCCCTAATAGTGGGCGATCACCAAAAATTTCAAAGTTGACTTGTGCAGTGACATGTTTAAAACACGTTTTAGTCCATAACTATTCATCCTGGACGAGAACTTTTTGTCACTAAAATTTCAAAAAATTTTTCTAAATCCATAGGGGTACGCACCCCTTTACTACTTTCACGAAAGCCTCGCAAATCCGACCGTCGAAAAATAGTGGGCGATCGCCCACTATTCGAGCCAATACGGTAGAGGGCGTGGGCGCGTAAGTAAACTGTTCATATGAGCGGCAGCACAAAAGTTGCACTGCGCATACCACGGAAATATTCTTTTTTGTCTTCCGACAATCCGGGAAAAACGCCTCCGGCGGAAGAAAACTTCCGGCGTAAATTTTTAACGCCATATACCAGATCCATTTAATAAAGACTTCTGAGACAAACGTAAATGGAGAAACTCACTAACAAAACTATTTTTTTATTTTATTTACCTATAAAAAATTTTGGCTACATAGTTCAAACCACGGCTTTATAGTTTCGTTTCACGATCCATTATTTGCTTTTTTCCGGTCAATATTTTCTTCAAGGCTGTTTCATCCGGGCACCGGACTACACGAACCTTATATTTTGGAATTTATATTAAGTACTGTGGAACGGCCTGCAGGGATCGTGGAGAATCGCTTTATCAAATCTGAGAATTCATGGTTCCGCCTTTAGGTATTTCTGCATCTAGAAGCTGAATCGGACCCAAGTCATAATGTAAAACTGTCCCTTTGCTACCAACTAACTGCCTCTCATGTTTAGATTACGTGGGACTTGTTTGCAGCGAGTGCCAACGACTTGCTATGGCTTAAGCACCGTATTAACTTGTTTGGGATGATTGGCCATGAATGGCGGTTCTTCAAACATCATAGACGACTAGAGCCTCTTGACGTTCGACGCGACATCCGAGCTCTGCGACAAAGACCAGTATGGCCCAACCGAGTCCGGCAAGCTGAAGAGCTTTGAACTATACGCCATTCAATACGTAAGCAAGACGCCTTTACGCCCATCGACTAGAGTGTCGTATGGAGGGGTAGGTCAAATGAACATTGGGATGGGGGCTCATGAAAGTACCTCCGGGGGCGAGGGGGAGGCGCACAAGATTGTGGAGAGGCCATCTTGTTAATTTCCCCTTATGCAAAAACCTTGCTCCCGTACGGCACTCTGACCCGGCGCATACCGTATTTCTTGAAATATAAGCCCATGGGCTTATATTTATCAATGGGGTCCGGGACCCTGGGCTTATATTTTTGGGGGGGGGCTTATAATTTTGGGGGCGCTTATAATTCAGGAAATACGGTA
>JNEY01000081.1:122386-137666 GCA_020875895.1 Aphelenchus avenae | reverse complement strand
TGCTCGGAATTTGGAAGCGACCCCTTGTATTCAGAATTCGGATTGAAAAACCGCTGGAATTCGGAATATCGGGATCCCCGAGCAGGGGCGTAGCCAAACCTAAATTTGGGGGGGGGGGGGGGCAATCGGTTTGGGGGTCCAACCAGGGGCAAATGGACCAAGATTCACCCAAAGTGGCCAAATTTTCCGGGGCGGGGAGTGGGGGGGGGGGGGGGGCCCCCCCCCCCCGCCCCCCTACGGTACGTCCTTGCCCGGGCCGATCCCTACATGCTGGCACGGGTATTCTCGGGCTGAACCGCACGTATGTGAATCGTGAGTTTCATCTTAGTACGTGCAGCACCGCTTAGTACGCATGATGCGGTACTGGCATGCATGCATGCTCACAATCGCATGCTGCATGCATTTCCTAAAATGCCCGCTACTGCCGTCAGGGGCGTAGCCAGCCCAAAATTCGGGGGCTGCCAAGCCCTGACAGGGGAGGGGGCAAGCAGGGGTAATGAGGTCAAAATTGGCTCCTTCAAGGCCCATTTCCGCTGGCGGACTCGCCTTAGCACAATCTTGAAGCCCTTACCAAAGGCGTGCGTACCGCTATACAAGTTTAGCGTTAGGCTCAAAAGGGGGCAGTCTAAAAATGGACTGGGCCTCCTTCGCCTGTTTCGGCTTAGGACTAAACTTAGCCGCACCAGTGTGATGCGTGATTCGTGACGTAACGACCATCCCCGTGACGTGGTCCATTACGTGAAACACGGCACGGATCACGTCACGTCACTGTCACGGGGACTAAGCTTACCTAGGGCTGGACCAGGGATGGGCGGGTACCGGTCCCAGTCCCGGTCCCGGTGTACCGGTGGTTTTGGTCCCGATCCCGGTCCCGGTCATCGAAAAATTCCCCCCGTTTCGACTTTTTGACCATTTGCCGCAGGCAGTGCCCGACCAAGTTTTATGCCGAAATCTTAAAATATAGGCCAAAATTCCGCTGGAATGCGGTCATATGTCGACCACATCTGACCAACATATTCGCAAATATGCAGCTCAAAACCGGACAAAATACCGGTCCCGGTCAGGGATGGGCGGAATTTTTTCGACGACCGGGACCGGGACCACAACCACCGGGACCGATGGTTTTGGTCCCGGTCGTCAAAAAAAAAATTGCGCCCATCCCTGGACTGGACTTTTAGTATACTAGTTGATCATGGACAGCCTAAAGCGTGCTAGTCAACGTAGGGCTAGTCAACTACAACTATCGCTCCCGCGATTCCGTTGCTTCTCCGGTCCGCACCCACCTCGTCCTCCAGGTCATCTTCTCGCGGTTCGCGATCGTCGATCCGACCACCGTCGTCCCGTTGTTCCCTCCGAGGCCCACTAGCAGGAGGCCGGTCTTCTGAGGTCGCAGCCGGGTTTGGAAGCGGTACTGGTGCCGCTCCGGCACGACCACGACGGTCTCTCCGGAGGAGACAATCCTGTTGCGGCGGTACTCGTAGTCCGACGTGAGCGTCTCCCCGTCGTCCTTCACATGCGGCGACTCCACTTTTAGCTAAATAGACTAGCTAAAAACAAAAAAAATTAGACGTAAAAATAGAAAATAAATGCGCGAATCTGAGTGCACGAGACAATTAAATGTATTTTTAAACAAGGTTTTTCAAAAAAAAAAATTTTGATTATAACTTATAATCCATTAGAAAAAAAGTTCGCTGAATTTAGACAACCGAAATAAATTGAATAACTCGAAAATTTTGGCCATTTTTTAGTACAAATACGGCTGAAACTAAGACCATTGACCCTCTATCTTGTGGCATACTTTGCGAGGATGCGCCGTTGGCGAGACCGTTGCTGAGCTTGAGAAAAACGACGGCAGCATGTTGAAGAATGAGTAGCCGTTGGTGGTCGCGGAAGTGTCAGACATGGCGTCCCCTTGAGGACTGTCGATCTAAGCGAACCTTTTGTAACGTGGCTTGGAAGGTGCATGAACGGAAAATGGATGGGAAACTGGGACAGGGTACACGCATGGCCAACAGCTGTCAGTTACAAGCTCATAACCTAAGCTAAGATTCATCCAGCAGCTGAGGACACTAATGAAAGTTAAGTCCAGTGGCAGACTTCAGAGTAAACTCAAGCCGAAAACGGCGCTGGGCAACGTTTAGCAGACCTGGATCAGTTCAAAGAGACCTGGATCAGGGCTGGGCGTGTGCCTGTCCCAGGCCTCGTAGCCATGCCCACTAGAGTTATCCATGCGGCGAGACGCATCTCTTGCGGTAACGTCATCCTTTACCGAGCCGAGAGTGCGGTCACTTATCAGTTGGCGAAGGCGGTCCATATCCGCCGAGATTTTTTACTATTCTTCGCTGATATAATCCCTTCCGTCTGGGAAACGTCCCTGAGTGGACGATGATTGATGCCGGCGTTCTCTCTCGCATGCGATCCACGCGTCACCTGGTAACCCTGCGCGCAGACATTCTTGCAAAGAGGCGCGTACTACAGCAGTAAACACCTTGACCTCCGCACCGGCTGATCGTCTCAGCACAGAACTGAAGAGTTCTTTGCTCTTTGTGCACATAAAGGCATCGTGGACTCGAGGGAACTCTTTCGTTAGTGGGCCCTATTCCACTTGCGCGTCGCGTACTGCTTGATGAAGACCCACCCGCTGCGTCGCGTATGATTTTGTGCAAAAACAAAATGGACGGCCTGAGCCCTCTGAGTAAGACCTAAGGGATGTGGACTCGAGATCGGCGTTGGGAGCCCGTGTCGTACCCCGTACTCGAGGCGACCTCCCGTGCCGTACCCGGTACCCACGGTGGTCCCGCGTGCCGTGCGGGTACGGCCCGTACAACGGTACGGGTGCCGATCTCTAATGTAGACGTCGCTTTGCATGGCTTCAAGGAGAGAGAACTCATGAGACTGGCAGAGAAAACTTACACTCCCGAGCTGTCCGGCAGCTTGCGCTTCGCACGCTTCATAGACGAATGCCGACGACGACGTCTGGCCCCATTCATTAGGGCCAATTTGCCAACTTGCGCTGCAAAAATAGTTTTCGTTTGACCCCACTTCCGCCCGTCTGGTCGCTCACCTTTGCTCCAGCTCCTCCATTTTGGGCACATTGAAGGAGGAGCCGGAGGGCTGCTCCTCCGGCCAGTTAACAGGTCCCTCCATCTCCTGGGGCTGCTCCATCGCTTTTCGCTTCTCCGCCGTCAAAATCGTGGGGTTCTCGGCGTCTTTCGCTCGGACAAGCTCGAACTCCGCGGGGTGAATGCATCGCAGGTGCTTCTTGGCGTTGCTGGAGAGCACTCCGAGCAAGCGTTGACCGCACAGACAGCACACCGAGGTCGTCGGTCTGTCGTAGGGAAGCCGCGAGAAGTAGGCCCACACGGCGGAGACGTAGCGGGGCGTAGGCAGCTGCGGCAAAGATCTAAAATGAAAACGTGAATGGAAAGCTTAAAGCCGGAATTGCGGGTAAGTACGGTCCGTTAACTGCCGTAATTGCTGGCAATAATTTCGGGCCCTAATTTCGGTAATTACGGGTCGTAAATGGGGTGCACAGAAAGCAGTATTTTGAAATGTAAGCCGTTTTCAGAGCCGTAAACATAACCAACATGTCCCAAAAGTGACTTCTAAAGCAGCCATTTTTCGATGGTCTGAATGAATCAGGTTAGAAGCTAGTCACAAAAGAAAACTACTCAACGCGTAAAGCTCTTTTGCCTAAGTTGTGCAGAGCATTGCTGTGAAAGTTGAGCCATGCTGACGTGTCCGTCCCTATTCAAGGAAAGTTACGGCTACACTGACTTTTACATGATCCCTTGATTAGTATAGTAAGGATCCCCTCACGGACGTCATTTGCGTCTCCTAATTGCTCTAGCCTGACCGCTGATCCCCACTCTAGCCCGCTTATGCTGCTAACTGACCCTTCGCCTGACGACACACTCGGCATGTGTGCAGTCGGTCCTCGAGAGCCCGTTGGTTCGCCGGACGTTAGAACACTCAGCGTGACAGTTGGCACCGCTTGACCGGCGCGACGCGCGTCACGCGCCGCTACTTCTTGGAACTGAGCGGGGTGAATGTGTCGGAGGTGTTTCTTCGCATTTCCGGCGTTCGTCCCGGCGAGTGGTTGCCGCTTCTCCGGCGGGCACAGTTGGCATTCCATGGCATTGTCGAGCTTGACGAAGTGGTCCCAGACCGCAGAGCGGAGATGCGTCATGACTAAAAATGCATGCCAAATGCGCAGTACATGTCGAATTTACAAAAAGGTCCGAGTTGAACTCCGAAGCCACGATTCTGGGACTGTCAGGACGAATGCAAGGCCCTCTGTACGAAAACCAGAAAATTTCTGCTTGTTTTCCAAAAAAAGATTTAATTTTTGTGGCACAAACGTTAAGCACTATTTGTATTTGGGCCGATCAGAATTAGTGCATGTGAGCAGTCAGTTTTCGTTCTTGGACAATTCATTTCGTTCGTTTGGGTACATAGTTCGAAAAACGCTAATGACCGTCTGAGAAAAATCGTGCAAAACTAACGACTAATGACGGTAAACAATGTGCTTCCACAAAAATTCTCTACAATCGGCCAAAGCACTGATGGGCAATACAGCAAACCATGAGTATAATCTTGTGGGAATCATGAACGGACTGCGCTACGCGACTAAAAGCGTACGTGGAATTGCGGAAGTGGAATTGGGAATCGATTTTCTCGCAGCGGCGCCGGCCACCGCCCGCGACCGATGCGCGCATTAATTCCCGTCCGCAAGGAGTCGGAAGTGCTACGCCATTGCTGGGAAATGAGAGTGCTTTGTACCCTGCCGCGTAAATGAGCCGAGTTTATGGTTTTAACGAGAATGAGTTTACGAGTTTATGAGCTGCCGAGGGAGGACGCCATAGGGTTCATGTGCCGCATCCGAAGGCTCAGGGACGTAGCTAGGACCCCTCGGGAGAACAGCACGCCGAAGGCGCCGCCAAAAAGTTTTCTGGCTTCTATGGCGTGAAATTCATCGGAAATTCAAGGTCTTATATGGTTTTGAGCGAGAAATATCAAAAGTTTTAGCCTAAAATGGGCCGCCGCAGGCGCCGACAAAGAGAATTTTAAGCTTCTTGGGCAATATTATGTTGAAAATTTGTTGTGCCTTGGTCCCCCCCCCCCCTAGCTACGTCCTTGCGAAGGCTTGTCCAGTTGGGGGGGGGGGGATAATCCAAATTGGGGCCAACATGGCTTCCAGGGTGTGGACCAAAGGCGCTGACCGACCAATTCGGCCTTGTCCCCCCTAAGTAAAATGTCGCGCCGACATTTGGAAGCCGGAATCATGGTGCCCCCTTACTATCATCGAAGTAGGGACATTAGTACTATCGGACTTTAGGAGGACGGGGGGGGGGGATCCCCGCAGCCCGACGAGTCGGCACGCCACTCTATGTGGTTCCTACTGGTCCTTGTGCCATAGAGTTTTGGATCGAAGATCACGATCCCGTTGTTCTCACATCCGGCAAAGAAAGAACATCTTAGGAACGTAACTCCACAACAGCGCGTTAGAAAGTTAAATGTGCCAAAATAACAGTATAAAGCGTCGAACAGCACTCTTAGTATGAGAAATATGAGCTGCACTTGCCTACAAGCGGAGTTAACAACGACTCTGGCGAGAGTTTGTTGAGCTGCAAATAGCCTAAGACTAACCTAAACCGCTTCAAAATTCTCTGAGTCAGACTACATTTACAAACAACAAACGGACGGTCACATCAGCCATGGAAATGAGCACTCTTGCCCAACCCTGCACAACGGGCCTTCAAATCGAGGCCCGACCCGGCCCGGGGCTCGGTGGCGGGCCCGGGCCGGGCTTAATTTTTTAGGCTATAATGAAAAATCCCCTTGGTCCTCCCTTTGGTACCTTCAATAGGCTAAAGTTTTGCCCCTTATAATGAGTTTCAGATGCAACATTCAAGTATTTTCACCTAAAATAGCTTGCCGCAGGCACCGTCAGAGCGACGTTTTGGCTAATTTACCAAAAATGTATAGAAAATTTGACCAAAATGTGGCAATTTTTGAACCCTGAACCGGGCCTAAACGGGCCGGGCCGGGCCTACCCCANAAGCTCGTCGTAATTTTCAGCTGAACAAGCCGATTCGAATCGAGGAGGAGCCCGCCTACGACCCGGAGGACCCGTTGTCGATCGAGCCCGACGAGCCGGAGTCGTCCAAAGCCTCAGCTACGGACGCCCAAGACGCATCGAAGGCGACCAACGATGAAATCATCATCGACGACGACGACGATGCGGACGAAGAGTCGTCCCGTCCAGGCCCTTCTGCGCCCCGAAACGAGGCGGCGGCTTTCGTGCTTCCGAAGAGCGCCAACCGGATGCTGGTGTTCCTCTCGCTGGGCAATCGCTACAACCTGATCAACTGCCTGGAGAACCTGCGCCCCTCCTACGTCGTGCTCTACCACACGGACGTCGTCTCGACGCGCCTCATTGAGGTATGCAGCGCTAAAGGCGAGAAGTTTCCCAATCCAGAGAAAGTGCCTTTCCGGATACCACGGTTTCGTAGTAAATCCTCGAAGAAAATCAGAATAGCGCTGGTTTGTAGATATGGGCACCTCTTTTTCCCTTGGCCCGTTCTAACCAAAATGGAACCCGCCTTGATTTTGACCATACGTCAACGATACAATGTGCTTTCAGACATTTTGCCGAATAGCAGACCTAGAACGGTTGCTACCCAATCCGAAGAATAAGACAAACCTTAAATCTACCGATCGGGCATGATAGCGAAGACTTGGTCCTACTAGTATCTGCAGGATCTTCATAAATCCTAAACGAGATGTGAGAGGCCGACGTGACTTTGAGGCATATGCTTCAGAGTCTCGAAAAGCGTGTTTTGACCGAAGTCCGGTCCGACCCGAATACCGAAGCCTGCGATAAATGTTCCGTTTCAGACCTTCAAGGCACACAACAAGAGCCACCCGCTGCACCTGTACGCGCTGATGCAGAAGGAGACCATCGAGGAGGAGCGCTACCTGCTTGCCATTCAGCGCGAGCAGACCTCGCTGGAGCTTCTCATTCGGGAACAAGGCGTAAGTTATCGTGTTTAGTGGGTCTTCTATGCGTCAGGATTGGTCGTCTTTCATATAAGCATGCCGATTCTCACCAGATTCCAAGCTTTGAAAAGACCCTTAAAAATAAAATTAGGACATTAAAAAAACAGACTTTCGACCCAAGCAAAATTTTAAATAAACAAACCAAAAAACATTTGGCATTAAATATAACCAACACCTAAGTAAAATTTTAAACTCGAAATAAAAAAGTTATTCGTTGACGATTCCGATTTCAACCAGACGTGCTGTGCACGTTGGCATTTTAGGTGCTTCTGGTGCCGACGGAGTACGACGTCTCGCGGGACAGTGCCTCTCACTTGCGGAGCATGACGCTGCAGAAGGACACGAGGGATGCTCGTCGGGACGAAGACGAGGAGGTTCCGAAAGTAAGCGGGCTTTTCTTCCTTTGGCCCAGACATGTATGCCTTAGCGGGCTTTTGTCTAGCGAGGATGGTCTGAAGCTTCAATCAGCCCTTTCACACTTTACCCTTCAGAAGGAAGCATGGAGTTTTCACCCATACTTTTCGGGAAAAGGGGGTTACGGAAAATTTTCATGCTTGAGAACATAAAATAAAACGAAACAATAAAAACCCTAGAAAAATTTCTAGTCGTAGGTTAGTCATAGCACGAAGGCTTGTTTGATGTACGGGGAATTCCGCACCCTCAGCTCTCCTTTCGGTCCTAAAGTCGAGCCTGGTCTTGCCTCTACGGTGCACTGCACTAAGTGCATAACTAAGCGCAGTGCACTTTTTTGCGTCAATTGCGCCATGTGCATGACTCTCGAACTCTCAACTCCCTCGCTGCTTCAGGTGATCGTGGACATGCGCGAGTTCAACAGCGAGCTGCCGACGGTGCTCTACCGACGCGGCATCGACCTCGTTGCGGCGACGCTCGAAGTGGGTGACTACGTTCTCTCGCCGCAGATCTGCGTGGAGCGAAAGGCACTCGATGACCTCGCCCAGTCGCTGACCAACGGCCGCGTGTTCAAGCAGACTGAGCAGGTGAGTACCGTCATACCTATGTTGAAGAAAGGTTATGAATTAGCCAAGGATTAAATCAGAAATAAACAGTAAAAATAGAGGATGATACAAGTTCAAAAATAAACAAAAACGTGGTGTTTTGGGGCTGCAAAATACAATGAAATTACAAATATTAGAAAAATTGGATAATTTCAAACACAAAGGTAGTTTAAATTCCACCCTTTTTCGTTCGCTCACAGACGGATTTTTGACGACTAATTTAGATGGTCCGCAACTACGCCCGTTCGATCCTCCTCGTCGAGTCCAATGAAAAATTCCGACAGAAGCGCGTCAACGGCGGGCCTTTCCAGGTATCATCAGCAATGCTCCAGTGTAGCAATGAGAATGAATTTTAGGGCGAGTTGAGCCGCAGAAGTCGCGAGACGCGCTCGTTGTTGGCGATGCTTATTCGCACGAATCCGCAGCTTACGGTCCTGTGGAGCCTTTCACCGGCGCATAGCGCAGAGCTCTTCGAAGAGATCAAGGTCAGTAATGAGTTTCGAATCGACCTCTAGCGATTCTAATAACGGCCAAACAGCTTAAAAGGGCAAAAATCTGAATTTTTGCTTGAATGTGGAAATTCATTGTTTATGAGAGAGAGCTAAGTAGTCTTGCCTAATTACGTCTAATTTTAGCTGGACCAGCCCAACCCGGACATGGCCGTCGCGATGGCGATCCGAAGCGACGATCTCGGACGAGACGACGGTAGGGCATTCACTCCTCCCTTCAGTTCTAAGCACTGCCCTTTAGACGATCAAAGCCCTCTACCGGACGCGGACGCTTTCTCGGCCCCGGGCACGTCGAAGCGAAAGCTGAATGGAGTGCTCAAGCGGCAGCTGTGTAACCTTCCAGGTAGGATTCTTGGGCTACTAGGGATCGTCGAACGAACCCGCTCCCCCAAGGCCGTACTGGGCCGTGTTTCTATGCATGCCAAGTGCCTGCGAAGTGTTTTTGGCTGAGCAGACAGCATGGGGCGGTCATTCCTGAGCCCAACACTTTGCCTCTTCATTTGCATTGCACTTGTCACTCGTCACGTTACGTTAGAGATCGGTTCGTACTCCGTACCATACTCAGTACGGTTATGATACGGTACCGTCCGTAATAGGGTGCGGTACGGCACCAGTACGGCTCGTACTCGTTTTAAAATATCAAACGACACCGAAGCCGTACCGTACTGGACCCCCACCCGTACCGTACTCAGTACATGCGGTGCGGTACGGGCCTTTATACGGCACGCGAGCCGATCGTTACTTCGCATTGAGCCAGCGAAAGTGAATGCCAAGATCGATTCGCTTGGCACAAAGCCCTGGGCACGAGCCGCGCATGTTCTACGCAGCCAGTCTCTGGATCGCTTTGCACTGGTTTCGAGGAACATTAGCGAAATTCTGCTCTTTCCTCGCATCCCAGTTTTAGGGCTCGCTTCGGGCGACGTGGACCGGCTGATGTCGTCTGGCCTGTTCAAGGACCCAGCGGAGCTCGTCCAGGCGCCGGTCGAGACCCTGGCGAAGGCGGCCGGAGGCAACCGGAAGCAGGCCGAGGTCCTCAACGATTTCTTCCGCACCGATTTCCGCCTTTTCGCTTTCTAATTCGCGATGTTTAATTTGTGCCCTACAATCGGTATGCCTTGGTTCGTTCACTTGACTTAACTCCTTAATGCTGGCGGTCCATTCCGCGGAACACAAATGCCAGCTTTTCCTTGTACCTGTATTTGTAATGGACCTCTTGACAGTAAAGCGGTTTGAATTTGTAAATGAGAACGAATTTACACAGAAAATGAAGATGAAGGCAAAGCAAAAAAGTTCTCCCAGGTCTGGGCGTCCACTGGTATACTGATGCGCCGTTTGACATACTGACGGCACATTAGTGTACGGGTGTAAACGTAGCAAGCACTACCTTCTGTTTATCTCTCGAAAACGCTGATCAGTAGAGGGGAAATCTGTTATATCCTAGGGTGGCCTAAGGGAGAGGGACACAAGAGAGCAGGGTCAGAGTCTTTAGTGGTACCATCCACTCTCGGGACTGGACATAAATACAGGAAACACGGGTATTTATACGGTTGGCATGAGGTAGAGTTGCATACGGGTTTCGGGTACGACAAAATCATAATTCACTTTCGAGGTCCCTTAAGCGTCCGCCCGATTCGTAAACTAATTGTCTCCGGGCATGTACGCCTGGTGTCTCTAGACCAGCTGTAACTCATCGGGCATTCAGTGTAGTTCAGTCGTTCGACCGTGGAGGCAAAACCGATCTTAAGCGTAGTTGAATTTGCGGGGAGTCCAATATGCTATCGACCCTTAGCTCAGTATTTTTCTTCTATTTCCACTACCTTTTTATGCGAGAGCCATAAAGGTTCGCGATACCGGCTCTCCAACTCTCAGAATCGTTGATTAACCGTCTGCTATGGGACGCATAATTCCCTTCCGAGGTCCCTTAAGCGTCCGTCCGATTCGCGAACACCTAATTGTCGCCATGCGCATGTATACCTGTTGGTCCCTAGGCCGGCTGTAAAACGTAGATAATTGCGCGTAGTTCAGCCAGCTCGATCGTCGGCGCAGGTACGTTTCTATGGGAACTCTTCGCGGCTATGCCCCGCATGGAGCTTAGGTAAGCGCGTAATTGAGCGTGGTTAATGCGCTCGGAGCATTTTGTACCTGGCGGAGTGCGTGCCACCGGCAAGCGGATGACGCCGCGGCGAACAATTGCCGCGCGGTGCATAGCGAGCAGTAAATCGGCATCAGCGGAGAACGGCGCTAGTCCGTCACTTCCGCATGGTTTTTATCGTTTTGCGTGTGGGCAGCGTTACGCATATCGTCACGCTGTCTTATGGCGCAGATCCAAAGCCGTGATGCGAAGCCGTTTAGCGAGAAGCCCATTATCATTTTCATCTTTATGATTTACGGACGGTTGTCAGCTGATGGTAGTTGTTACCACAAACAGCATCAGTTTTTTTAACATTGTATTTTTCGCGGTTGTCTGTGCTTATTGGCGTGCGTACGTTACGCATACACCTGCGGGTTCCGAGAATCAGAAATCGGCATCAGCGGAGAACGGTGCTCGCCCGCCACTTCCGCTTATACCTAACTTATTAAGACGGCTGAGTTAAGTCCAACCAAAACTTATGGCTTGCTGATGGCACCAAAATTACTACGACCGAAACGCGGGCAAACTCGCTGATCCACCTGATGTCGCTCGCTTTACACGGATTCCAGCGGAAGAGGGCTCATGGATTCTCTGTTCGCTTTTTTGTAGACCTTATACCAATTATGCAGGTCTTAAAATTGCCTTACTAAGTACAAGTTTTCCAAAAAGATGACTTCTTAGAAAGGCTACACTTTCGAATGCCAACTTTACATCCTTTGTAGTCCTTGATCTCGTCCAAGTGAACACCCTGCTCTAATCGTAGCCACTTAGAAGGTAGGGGAAACTCCCGCTTGAGCTAAGCAGAGCCTATTGTTGTAGTAGCAACGGCGAGGCGAGAATGTTAACGAGAATGGGTTGCATTAATTTTAAACCTACGATCAAGCGCGTAGCGTGCTAAAGACCCGTTCCAAGGAAGTTCGAAGCCGTGAACCTCCCATCCGGATGACGCTAAGGAACAAACGATTTGTGGTTTTAGACTCCTTGTGTTGTACCCACCGCGAGTTCTTTGTACAATGCGTATCAAAGTCCCCGTATCAGCGATAAGGTAAGCGGGAATTTTAAAGTTAAAGTAAGGAGTTGCTTTGTCCAGTCTCCTAACCAGACATCGACCCTCCGGACATCTTTCCCAGCCGGCAGAGTTCCCTTGTAAATTACCCTTGTTGAGGAGTCTTTATGGGTCGGCGTGTGGCAAATGGCGTGCCGTGTCTACCTCTAAAAAGGAACCTGAAGTCGGCTGCATCGTGCGTCCGCAGCAAGCTTCGTGGCTAACTAGGCTGTAGAGTTTAACGCCAGCTTCGTTACCGGGCGTAATTGCTTCACCTGCTTACCCACGTTCCCAGGGGAGCTGGCACGGGGCGTGTGACACTCGGGCGGTGACGTACTGTTGTCGCAAGCGCATTGAACAACTCGTTTTTGCATCCTTGCTAGAATATTCGAGCGAACATAGTTTAGCCGACTTAAATGAAGGCTACAGACGTGGAGATTTCTAGCCCGACAATACTATTGTGATGATTAAATCGAGGCCAACTCAACGATCAGTCTGTGGCGGACCGGATTGTTATTCGGTCTGAACACTGACGTACTGCTGGTGTTCATAACTCATTCCATTCTCATAACAAAAGGCTTTTTTGCAGTTAGTTTTGCGTAGAATTATTTTTGCGTTGCTCAGTGGCGCTTTGTTCGGAAGCATGGATCAATCTGAAACTCTGTTATGCAATGCGGAGATCATTGCCTCAGCAGCAAAGCTTGCCCAGAAGGGATGGGACAATATACGGTGATTGAGCAAGCGTACTGTCCATCTGACAACAACCTGTATTTAAAAATACCAGGCCTGATCCCGGTATGAACCCTGTAGAGAACGAATCGTTAGCTTCAGCTCGACTTGCATTCTGTTTCCAATGTCATTCATGGAGGGAGGCTTTGTTCATGCCGATACCGATCCCGGGCCCCGACCCGCCGTCCGGATCTACGGCCCTTGCGCCGGTCCCTGCTGAGAACATACCCGCATGCACGGGTTGCTCTGTGTGTGCTGTACTGGGCTGTTGCGAATTATCCCCTCAGAGCCAAGCTGTCGCTTGTTATTTTACCGAACTCCGTGGAGGGTTCTAGTTGTTTATCTTCTCTGTCGCACTTTGACGGAGCTGGACGCATTGTTGACGGTTACTGGCCACGCAGCATTTCACTTCAACCCGCATCCCATCCGTCGTGCGACCATTTTAGTCAGCTAAACGGACGGCTCACTTTTTAACTACCTTCGACGACCGGCGCAGTGCCGCTTACGTGCAGCCGTCGGTCGGCCGCGAAGCTAATTTGTGAAATTACACGCCCGACGCACTTGTTCCGTGCCCGCGCGGGCATTGTGCCCTTCGCCCGGCGACGATGAAACTAATTCGGCTCTGTTTCGATTAAAACGTAATGCCCCTGAGTGAGGCGTATCGCGTTGCATTTCCTCCAGCGCTGCATGCGCGTGGCGGTTTTTCGTGACATGCCAATTATCCGCTTCGTTCCGTCGCTGTTGGGAAAAGACAGGCACAAACACTGTGCTTGCTGTGGCGGACACGTATGGACGTATACGCTGTCGAAGCCCTCGGTTAAATCTTCGTGTTTCTCTGGCTGGTTCGGTGTGCTCTAAGCGTTATGTAGGTCATGAGCTTGCCTTCCCGGGTTACGCATGCATAGGCTTCGGTAGTTGGCCAGACGAACGTTTACTGAAATCGACTGAAAACGAGTGACTTTTCTTGAGACTAGCTGAAAAAAATAAGTCTAAGCCTAAACCGTAAAATTCACGATCGCCTTTGCGGAAATAAATTTAGGTTTAGGCTTATTTTCGCAAGATCAACAAAAAACGCCTGATAATTCGTTAACAATGGTACGGACAATGTCGTCGTTTTGTAGAAGGCCCGGGCCTGTGCCCGTTCCATGTTGATCCGCCTCCACCCCTCGCAAGCGTTTGCTTCTGAAACATGAAAAAACGGTTAAAAGTCAGGTGCCACGTGAAAGCCGAAGCCGGAACCGAAGGCAAAAGATGATCTTTGCCTGAGGCACTCGTAAATGGTATCATTTAGAATTTTGTACTCGTTTCACCCGGTAATTCCGCACCAATTAGATGCGTGGTTCGATGCATCCGCCGCCATTCCCGGAGACAATGCCGAGAAAAATCCTCTCTAAGGCTCCTTTCCGAAAGTGGAGCAGCGCTAATTTCCCGTCGAAAATTACCGCCTTAGCTTTAGCCAGGCGGCAGGGAAATAAGCGGTTTGTAGTGGTTGGCCAGGCCAAGTGTGCCAGGCAAGTACCGAGAACATCTCGTCAGTCGCATTTGATCATACAACTTATAATTGTGGAGGGGCCGATCCACTCGTTGGTAGGAAGTAGTTTCCTAATCACTTTAGTATCGCAGCTTGTGTAGGGGGCTGTACCCAGCCAGTGAGCTTCTTTTCAAGCATTTTGCTGTCCCTTATGTGCTAAGCCCAAGTTAAAGAGAACCTTTTTCGTGCCGAGCATAATCTATCCGTCAGTATATCTTGAACCCATGCAACAGCGGTCACGGCTTAGTCGGCGCTATACCTAACGTAATAGGCCCGAACGACGCGATAAACTTCACACAGATAAGGTCTAAGTCAAACATAAGCCACAATAGGCTTAAGGTAATGTAAGGGCTTAAGGTTACGATCATGGTCCTACGCCAACGTTGCTAGCTATAAAGGCTATCATAAGTGTGTCAAAACGAACATCGCATGGTCTAAGCCCAATATTGCTAGGCGTATGCCTAGAATAAACCAATGGGCCTATCTCTAACACAGAACAGCTCTATAACCACCGTTCATTTGTCTATGCCTAAGAAGCCAGTAGAACCAGACCTTAACGACACTAGATCGCGTCTAAGGCCCTAGGCCGAATTCAAAAAGTCAGTGCGCGTTACGCCCGTTTTAAGCCTAAGCTTTTCGTCTCTAGTTTACGTCCCCTAATGCTCACGCGAATCACACGCTTTCGAGCACAAGCCTTTAATTACGAGGCTAATTACCGGAAGGGGGGGGGGGTACTCGGTAAGCAAGATCTCCGCTATACGTTTTTCAGAATCCGTTAAATGTCTCAGTTTGCATGGGCGTGGGCGTCTGGCCAACAATGGCGATGGTTCCGGAACAATTACTGACACGTATAAAACATCCAGTCAGCGACACCGGCCAAAGTTTTGCGCAGACAGTGATAGACCGTAGTTAGCCTTGCGGTTTTTGTGTAAGTGCATTTCTCTACCGTCGAGGGTCGTTTGAAGTCAGTGGAAGGATCTCATTACGGCGAATCTTTGATATATCCTGATAATTTACCTCACTACGACCTTTGTTCCACATCTTCTAGGGTACCTGGCGTGACGTAAAAAGCCATATGGGTTTCCCACGATTACTCTGACACAGTTAAAGCGGTGCCAACAAAGCTGTGAGCGCGTGGAACCACCCTTCTCGGACCGCTTCTAGCGTTGATCGTGGACTTCGATCTACGCCGAAAACGACGCATTTTGACGCCTCAGGCGCAGGGCCGTAGCCAGGATTGCAGGATAGGGGGGGGGG
>JNEY01000081.1:98038-118558 GCA_020875895.1 Aphelenchus avenae | reverse complement strand
TTCGGTAACTACGCTTTCGGTAACAAATTTTTGTACACTTTCGGTAACCAAAATTTTAGTGCATGCATTTTCGGTAACTACGCGTTGGGTAACTATACTTTCGGTAACCAATAATGCGCATTCGGTAACCAGTAATAAATTAGTAGCACCACTTTATTCAGCAAGTATCGACACAAAGAAGTCTAGAACTGCAGGAATACGTACGGCGCAACGCGCTTAAGATGCTCAGGGGTAACCTTTGCCCTATCGTCGCGCTCGGCCTCGTATGCTGCACGCTGGAGCAGCTCTTCCATGAAGGCCGAAGAAGCAACCGTCATCGAAGCTCTAAGAATCGCCTCGGTGTGCTTCGTTAGTGTGCGGGGATTGCTCGCTCCGCTCACACCCTCTCCCGTACGGGAGATCGTTGAACTAAGCCGGGAAGGTAACATGACTGTGGCAAAGGGTTGCCAGCGCCTATGGCGCCGCGAATCTATGTCTAAGCCTAAGCTTAATCCGGTTTAGCTGGCGAGTTTCAGGGCTTTTCTATGAGTAGCAAACTACGCCGGCGTAAATAACAGGGCGGCGCGCGCTCGTGGAATCCTTACCTACTAAAGCGCACCCGTCTGTCCGTGGGTCCGAACGAATTTCACGCCCGGGGTCCAAGTTAGGTATCGTTCGATAGAGCACGAAAAACCGTGAAACGAGTTTATATTTGTTTTGCTGAAACCCCCTTTAAACCCACAAAAATGGGGGTAACACCCCCAAATGGTAATTTTTCAAAGTCACGCAACAACGCCAAGCTATAGCTCAAATGAAAGCCCGCGATGCGATGAGCACAAATGTCGGCATCTGTGTAAAACTACTTTGAATTTTTTGTTATACGCAACCCAATTATCGCCCGGCGCTCGCGTCCTCGCTTCACGCTCGGACCCTTTTCGCGCCTACTCATTCATGAGTAGGCGCGAATTCCTCCCCGGAACTTGCACACCTTCCTAGAAGTGAGAATTGAGCGCTAATTAAAATGAACATAACATGGATTACATAAAGTATAAAGCACTTTTGCGTGACATTTCAAAGCACTTTGCAAACCACCCAAGTTTTCCGCGTGTACTCGGGGAAATGCTGACTTTGGGAAGACATTTGACGCTCGTCTCCTCGCCTCGCCTCACAGTGGTCAGGAAGCATAAATTGTCTAAATAAGAATCTTGCTAAAACAAGTAACTCAGATAGCGGCGTCGGCCGCGCGAAGCGCGGCCTAGCCGCTAGTCGAAAGTAAAGCAAAGCGTTCGGAATGCTACAAGGCAAAAATGTAAATTTGCTACTGGTTACCGAAAGCGTTGTTACCTAAAGTGTGTGGTTACCGAAAGCGTAGGTAAGGAGAAAATCTGTGGTTACCGAAAGCGTAGTTACCGAAAGTGTATGGTTACCGAAAGTGCAGTTACCGAATAAGTCCGGCGCCGTAGCGGCATGCGGTGCACTAAGTCAGCCGTTTAACTTTGGGTGGTGGCGATGGCGTTCGCATTAACTGCGCCCACAAAGACTTATCTAGCGGTAACCAGACAAATTCTTCGCCGAGTAGAAACCGCAGTTTTGCAGACAGTAAAAGGTCATCCAGTGCAACCAGAGCGGTTATCTACGGTCTAATGCTATGGATAATTCGCTCTGTTATGCACGTCCCATGGGGAGGTGTTCGGTTTGCAGCCTTCTACGCGTACTATTGCCTCTTCGGGGTACAGTGCACGAGTGTTGGGAAGTGGCTCTTGCTCGGTCACAACTCACCACTCCTTCATCGAAAGTCGCAAACTGCATATGTAGAGTAGCAGCGAGTCCTCGTACACTCAACTTTCTCTCGTCAAAAATGTTGGGAATACTTGCCCTCGTGTGATATAGTACAAGTTCGCCAAAGGGGTTTCTTTGGTTCTCTTGAGCGCGCCTTTGAAACGGTTTTCGTTCTAGCAAAGTGAGCGCCAAATGTACCCTTATTGTCGGATAAACTCTAGAAAATGGAAGGGTCTTTAGCGTTCCGGGGCTGGCGACGTTCATTCCAGTGAAGCCGTTCATTCGATTCACTTTGCGTCTCGGCTCGGAGAACATTTTGCTGTGCAGCTCTCCAAGTCTAGTTGAACGTAACTGAGCTCATTTCTCGCCATATTTCAAGAACCCTAAATTGACCCCTTCCCCATACGTTGTGTCCCGCTTATTTCCCGCTTATTTCCGATTCTGCTCGGAGTTCCCTCCGCTTCACATGCAGCTGCTATTCGAGAGATCTCCGTGCTTTTGTATCTCCTGCACTTTGTCGCACTATCTACCGGTTTCCCTACGCGTTCTGACTCAAACCGTGGTGCGTGCGCGTAATTACGCCGACAATGACCTAATGGGAATGACGTCGCGCGTTCCTAGAGCCACTCTACGCGTTCCCGCACACGTCCTTCCGCCGGCACTCGAGCGTTGCGGAAAAACGGGCGCCTGCCGGTCTAGACGCTACAATCCACGGCTAACCATCGCTAATAGCGTCGATTATTTGACTCACTTCGAGGACCCTTCGATGCACTTTCGCGGACGCTAAGAGCCGATCATCGAACAACCCACGCCGATTGTTCTCCTCGGATTTAAGCTAATCCGTCGCTCACTTCTGCTCGGATTTGGCCGCGTTGAACGGACTCGTCGTGACGAACAGAGAGAGGAGGAATGGGCTCGACGCTGTGCAAGCCGCGGCAGAAGAAGCGCATCACGACGTCGAGCTGGGTGGCCAACGAGAACGAGAACCCCTTCGAGCTGAGCTTCACGAAAAAGGAGCGAATGTGCCTTAGGGAGACGTACCAGGTAAGTTCCTGCGTACGCGATAATCTCGCCATTACCGCATCCGCCGGAAACAGATTTTAAAAATATATTTTCAAACATAAAATTTTCTACATATTTTTCCAAAATTAATTAAAATAATTTAAACCGACCAATAGAAATCTCGCGATAGTCATTATTTTCAACGATTTATGTTGTTTTTTACATTTTCCGTAATTCTTCTTTTGAAAATATCGTTCAGTTTTCGGTGGTGCCATAAAACTCCTAGCTTAGCGTTTTGGCGTATGGATATGCTAAAGCACGTTGCATGGACGCTAAGCTAAGCTGCATGGACGCTATACAGGTACTAGGTCCCAATGCTTTCAGAAGCTAAGCGACCCGAAGGAAATCATCGGCCTGATCTACGTGGACATCGTCAACGACATCGCGACTGAGCTCAAGCCGGTATACACATCACGTTTTTGTCGCATTTGAGCTTAGTCCTTCAGGTTTTCGGCGTTGACAGAGCACCGAAGGTCAGCATGCTGAAGTTGCCCAAGTTCGGCGGGCATGTGTCGAGGACAGTGGACTTTCTGGAACAGGTGAGATAGCGGCAACTCAAGCGCCTTTGTCTACGTTATTGTAGCAGTTCAGTAACTGAAAATTTGGAAGGCTACGTTGTCTATGAAATTTCGGTAATAATTTTTTCTGAATTGAATTAATTAAAACTAGTTTTAAATAAATAAACATAAATAAAATTCATAAAAAAATAAATTATAATTAAAATGAATTTTTCTGTTTTGAATTTATTAAATTAATTTTTGCTGCATTCGTATTTACCGAATTTTCATTACTGAGCTGACCCGTAGCCGTTATCAACATTAGCCTACATTAGGCCTACGGCTGAACACTTTTCAGATGACGCTGATGCTCGGCTTCACGGAGAACCTCGTGGGCGCCTGGCAGCTGGTGCGGAAAACGGGTCGTCTTCACGCAAAAGTGCCTTTCCTCGAGGAGAACCAGAACCAGCTCGAGAAGAACTACTTCGCCGTCGTCTGCGATGCGTTCACGGACCAGTTCATTCAGTACCTCACCGGCGATTTGGTAAGCACTCCGGCATTGCCCGGCTTGTGCAGTCGCAGCCCGCCTGCCTGACATTTTTGGGTTTGGGGCAAATATGATCAGGGGCGTAGTCAGAGCACAATTTTTTTTTGGGGGGGGGGAAGGAGGCAACCAGGGGTAAATNTTAGTCAGCTAAACCGCCGCCTCCTGGCCGCTCACTTTTTAACTACCTTCGACGGGCACAGTGCCGCCGTCGCCCGGCCGTGAAGCTAATTTGTGAAATTACACGCTCGCCGCACTTGTTCCGTCCCGCGCGGCCATTGTGCCCTTCGCCCGGCGACGATGAAACTAATTCGGCTCTGTTTCGATTAAAACGTAATGCCCCTGTGTGAGGCGTATCGCGTTGCATTTCCTCCAGCGCCGCATTGCGCGAGGCGGTTTTCGTGACATGCCAATTATCCGCTTCGCTCCGTCGCTGTTTGGAAAAGACAGGCACAAACACTGTGCTGTGGTGAATAAGTATGGACGTATACGCTGTCGAAACCCTGAGTTAAATCTTCGCGTTTCTCTGGCTCGTTCGGAGGGTTCTAAGCACTATGTAGGTCATGAGCTGCCTTCACTTTGTTCAAAATATCCAAAAAGAACTAAATTAAGAAAGGTTTTTTTTAAATGATTTTAAAAAGCCCGACGAACGTTAACGGAAATCGACTGAAAACGAGTGACTTTTCTTGAGACTAGCTGAAAAAATAAGCCTAAGCCGTAAAATTCACGACCGCCTTTGCGGAAGTAAGTTTAGGCTTAGGCTTATTTTCGCAAGATCAACGAAAACGCCTGATAATTCGGTTAACAATGGTACGGACAATGTCGTCGTTTTGTAGAAGGCCCGTGCTTGTGCCCGTTCCGTGTTGGTCCCTCTCCACCCCTCGCAAGTGCTGCTTTCTGTATCGTGAAAAAAAGGGTAAAGCCAGGTACCATGGCGCCAAGGTCGAAGCCGGAACCGATGGCAAGAGCTGATCTTTGCCTGGGACACTCGTAAATGGTATCGTTCCAAATTTTGTACTCGTTTCACCCAATAATTTCCGCGCCAATTAGACGCATGGTTCGATGCTTTCGCCGCCATTTCCCGGCGACAATGCGGAAAAATCCTCTCTATCTGCCTTATCAGAATTGAACACCGGTAATTTCCCGTCGAAAATTACCGCCTTGGCTTAAGCCAGGCGGCAGGGAAATGAGCGGTTTGTAGTCGTTGGCCAGGCCAAGTGTATCATGCGAATACCGAGAACATCCCGTCACTCGCATTTGATCATACAACTTATAATTGTGTACGGAGGGATCCACTCGTTGGTAGGAAGTAGTTCCACTGTCCGCTTTCCTAATCGCTTTAGTATCGCAGCTTGTCTATGCGGCTTTGCGCCGTCAAAGCTGCTTTTCAAGTATTTTGTCTATCCTTTACGTGCTAAGCCTAAGTCTAACTCAACTTCTTTTGCGTGCTGCGCATAATCTTTCTGTCTACCTTAAACCCAGGATACCATGGGAAAATTAATTTTTTAAATTTAAATTTTAATGGATAATTTTCATTTTCCGCGGAAGTGTTTTCTCGGAGAAAGAAAAAGAAGGCCATTGTCTTTTTTCCGGAAATCTGTGGGCCAACTAAGCGTCCAGAAAAGTCAGTGGATTTCATGCTACTAGACTGTGTCTAGCGTTCACGGCTTAGCCGGCGCTATACCTTACGGTAATAGGCCCGAACGACGCGCAGGCCCGGTCTAAGCCAAATTCGAGCTGCAAAGGCTTGAGATAATGCAACGGGGCTAAGGTTACTATCACTGGGCCTATGCCAATCGGGGCTGGGACCGATACCAGGTATCGGTTTTCCGATACTATCGGTGCATTTTGCAGGTATCGGTATCGGTCGAAACACCTGTACCGATACCGATACTTACAGAAGGCAACGCTAGGCGCGACCCGAGCGAATTTTTGCTAGAATTGGCAAATTTTTACCTGCATTTTACTGGTGTCGCCTGCGGCGGGCCTCATATTTCAAGCTTGTTTACGCAGTACGCGCATAGCAAGGTACCGCGCAGAACATTTTCGACTTTGGTCAACATTGGCCTGACACCCTGCCCCCTCCCGCATGCGAATTTTTACTCCAATTACCTTTACTTGTAGCCAAGCAAATATTGTTGAACTATCGGTATCGGGTTTCCGACACTATCGGGTCATTTTTGGCGTACCGGTATCGGCATCGGTATCGGTTTAAATATTCCAATCCCCCAGCCCATGCTCTAAAACGGTTTTAGCGTGATGCTAGTTTCAATAAAACCAACATCACGTGGCCTAAGCCTAGGAGTCCTCGAGTGGATACAGCGTTGATCGGTCTGAGCCTAAGATGCCAATAGGACAAGGCCTGACCGCGTCTAAAGTCACCTGACAGGAGTCAGCAAACGTCAATACGCGTTATTGCCGGGTTAGGCTTAAGCTGTGCGTCTCTAGTCTACGTCCGGTAACGCTCACTCTAATCAGGCGTTTGAGGATAAGCCTATAACTAGGAGGGCTAAGTACGGGGGGGGGGGGTCGGTAATTGGCCTCCTATTATCGGTATTATCGGTAAGCAAGATCTCCGCTATACGTTTTTCATAATCCTTTTAATGTCTCAGTTTACATCGGCGTGGGCGTCTTGCCGAGAACACCCGTGGTTCCGGAACAATTACTGGCACGTACAAAACGTGCAGTCAGCGACACCAGCCAAAGTTTGCGCAGACTGTGATAGGCTCGTAGGTTAGCCTTGCGGTTTTCGCGTGAACGCACTTCTTTCCGTCGAGGGGTCGTTTGAAGTCAGTGGGAGGATTTTATTTGCGGCGAATCATTGATATATCCTGATGAATTTACCTCACTACAGCTTTTGTTCCACATCTTCTAGGCCACCACGCATGACGTAAAAAGTTATCTGGGTTTCCCACGAACTACTTCGGCTAAGTTAAAGCGTTGCTAACAAAGTCACAGCATGTGAGACCGTGCGCAGTTCTCGGGCCGCTTATAGCTTCTTTTGCGGACTTGAATCTACGCCGAAAACGACGCATTTTGACCACCGCGGGAGATTAGAAACCAAGTTTGGGAGATTCTTCAAAATTTTCACTAAAAAGTGGACCCTTTGGAGCCGAGAAATGGCGGCGATACTTCCCATTTTCGTTCCTGATTCCGATCGAAATCGTTTGTCTGCGACCACGCCTCCAGTGAACACCCGCGTTGTGGACCTATACTGCGCGCAACTTTCTGTACGTCGAATCATTGATATATCCTGACGAATTTACCTCACTACAATTTTTGTTCCATTTGTTCCACATCTTCTAGGCTACCAGCGTGACGCAAACGGTCATCCGGGTTTCCCACGAGCTACTTGGCTCACAGTTTGAGTGTTGTTAACAAAACTGCGAGCACGTGAGACCGTGTACATTTTGAGGGCCGCTAATAGCTTCGTTCCTGGACTTCGATCAACGTCGGCTTAGTACAATTGTCGGCCTCGAAATCGGTCTGTTTTAAAGAAAGGTTGCTTTGCCTGACCGCGACTCACTGGTACTTCCTGGATAATCCAGATGGATGCTCACTCGTCTTGTGCCATGGCAGCATGACCCATTGCGTTTAACCTGGTTCATGCCTGGATCGATTTCCTACAATTTTCGACTTGGAATGCGGTCCGTTTTATAAGCTGCTTTGCCTGGCGAGACTAAATGGCACGTCCTGGATAATCAGGATGGGTGCTCAGTGCCGTGTGCCCGGGCCGCTTGTCCCACTCCGTTTATCCTGTCATGCCTGGATTGATTGATTTCGCGAGTGTTTTCAGCGAAGCGACTTGCTATCGGGGGTACAAGGCTGAAGCTACTTTTAGCTTCGTTTCCGGGCTTCGGTCTGTGCCGGTGTCGTATAATATCCGACCCGGAAGACCAGTTTGCTTTAAGGGATGCTTTGCCTGGCCAGGACTCATTGGCACTTCCTGGACAATCCGGATGGGTGCTCGCTGTTTTGTGCCAGGACTGCGTGGCCCCTTGAGGTTTGACTGGTTCATGCCTGGATCGATTCCGTACAATTTTCCACCATGAAATCGGTATGTTTTAAAGGTTGCTTAGCCCTGGCCAGGACTCCCGGCACTTCCTGGATAATCCGGATGGATGCTTCGGGCACATGCGAGGACCGCGTGACACCCTTTTTGCATCGAGCCTGTTTCGTTCCAGGATTGATTTCGCGAATGTTTTCAGCGAAGCGTGCAACTTTGGTAATGTGGTACAATCCGATTAATTACGGCCTTGGAAAGGTATTACTTCGTAGTGTTCTATGCGTGTAGAATGGACCGACGGTTGGTGCAGAGCGGAAAGAACCTGGCGATGATGTTAGAGCGAGCAAGCGGGGTCTGAGTGTAGTCACCTTACACGTAGGCGTCTATTCGCCGCATGGCAGTGTCTCTTTATACGACGGTTCTGGAAGCCTTTTCATTTTTTGCAACAATATCTATCAGTGTAATTATGAGTAACAGGCTCGAAAATTTTACTCGAAGGCATATGCAACGTCGTCCGGCGTCAGTAGCAGAGTCCTAGTCTGAGCGTTCATTTTTACCGAATTCAACCGAGTAGCGAGGTATGTCAGATGTTCACTACCTCTGAATTTGCGCGTGCATGGCTGCAGACGGTGTTTACCCCCGCCCCTCTCTCATTCTTGATCGTCATCGTTTTTGGATTAGCCGTGGTCGGAGGTATGCTTAGACGCCCGTACCGTATTCCGTACCGTGCCGTACTGCGTACCGTTTTCTACGGTACGGGGTACGGTACGACGCAGGGCCAGTACGGGTTTCCGTACCGTACCGTACTGGGCAATACGGAGTACGGTACGGTAGCATTCACTGGCTAAAAATGCATTAACACAGGCCGCAGTGCGGTACGAGTCGGTCAGTCCGATACGGAGTGCGCTACTTATCAGTTCGGTACGGTGTACAGTACGGTGGGTGTCGCGTCGAAGTCTAGTGGGAGGCACAGTTTTCCATTGCCTATGACACTGCACTGCACTGAAAGTCGAGTGAAGGTCTCGACTATAAATGACTACGACTCAGCTCCTTCAGGAACGCCGTCAACTCAAGTGTGACACTGAGGCTTCGCTCGATTTTTGTGTACGATCACATTCGCGGGTCGGCGGTACGGAGACGTTCCTACTTCCGTAATCTTCGTTCTTGTCGCTTTACCTCCCTTTGCGAGCCGACGTTTAACTTCCATCCGACTGTCGTGCCCGAACACACCTTGCGCGGCGAACGTCATTTCCCGCGAAACATACCTGCGTTCGCGGAAAGTCGCGCACGCATTGCGTGTGCCCACTGCCGCCGAACGGTTCGTGTGCACGCGCGGGGTCGCCTAAGCGGCCAGCTGGCAACGGTTCTCATAGGCCTAAGTGGCAGGTGTTATCTGCCTCACGCGACCCTTACCTCCCGACGGCAGATGCTTTTTGAAGTCGACGAGGCGCCGTAAGTTTCTCCTTGGCGAGTTTGCCATGTCAGCCCCATTGTAGTCGAGCGATGAGGAGAAGGGTTTGTGCGTCTTAGTCAGCGTAGAATCGCCTCATTTTGTACGTGATTTTGGCGGATCTTAGAGGGATACGAAGTGGAGAATGAGGAGTCCAATTTTCGTGCAGCGAAGCAAAAAAATCTTTGTGCCGTAAGCGCGTTGAAGCCACTTCTATAGGTATCAAGTGTGCTGAGCGAACATCCAGTAAGGTCTACCTGATTTACCGTCCGCGTGTTTCTCCTCAAGTTTGCGCGAAGATACATTGTATGTGCCTATTTCGATCTCGGTATGATCCTCCTGTTCTCTTTCCACAGTAAATCCTTTTCTATCTGTATGTAGACAGCCACCCGTTCCTTCTTTGATCGTCGTACAAGGCCTTTCCCGCTATAATCTTTAGTAATTTGCCTACGGCCAGTACGGTACTCTTATAAGGTGCCCGAAAAGCGGAGCCGTACAAGATCTCCACCCGTGCCGTACGCTGTACCGTACTGACCCCCTCCCCCGGTATCGTACTGCCGTACCGTATTACGGCACTGTGGCGTTGTACGGCCGTACCATCTGCGCGGTTGTCCGTCTTTAATAAAAAGGGCAAGTCAACGGCACTGCGCCGAATGCCCAAACATCTTTATCCGTTTTAACCGCGCATTTACGCTACCACACTGTGTGTAAGCGTGTCGTTGCAGCGTCATTTTAATTAGCACCTGCTCCGCTGGGTGTTCTGCGGAGAACCGGCTCATTTACTACGCGTAGGGATGAAGTGCACTAAGTCAGCCGCTTACCTTTGGCTAACGGCTGCGAGGTTGGCTTCGGTTGCGCCATAAAGCACCTCTGCACCTGAACTAAGTTTTCGGATAATTTTTTCGGTCCAGCTTTTCTGTTTCTGGTATCTTTCTGGCCAGCTGCTAAGCATGGGCAGAAACTGGATTCACGAGTTTTGGCAACACTATAAGAACAAACTATAAAGTAAAAATAGATTACTGTCAAGGTTCCCGTGTAGGAAATATCTAAGCTTCGTTCGGGCCGAACGGTTCGACGCCGATGGCTCACATTCGCGATAACTTCGGTAAACCTCTCGGTAAGGAAAAACCTCAAAACGGAGTTCCGAGCAGATACTTCCATAGTTTTGCAGACTAGTAAAAGGTCAGCGTGTGCATCACCCAATTATTCGACCTGCTGTGCGCGTCCCTGGGGAATGCACTCGGTTTGCAGGCGTTTATCCGTACTCAGATGGAGAATGTACATGTACTTTCCCTGGAAGCAGCCAAGCGGGCATTGTGATACGTCTCACATTCAAGCTGATCTCCGTCACTTCCTCACAGATCATCAAAACAAAACCTTGCAGTGTGTTGAGATAAGGAACATGTCCTACCTACTATATTGAGCCTTCTCTCTGAAGAAACTGTTGGTGATACTCAAAGATTTTTGCAAAATTGGACAGTATTAAGGATGGGATCTTTGCTTCTCTTGAGATCGGCTTTGAAACGGTCTTCGTTCTTACAGAAAGTGCGCCGAATCTGTACTCACTGTCGGATAAACGTCCGACAACGGGACTGGTTAAGCAGCCGGAGGCTAGCGAATATTTGCCACCAAATTACATTTTATAGATTTTTTATCAGCCCTAGTCGGAAGGGTCTTTAGCGTTCCGGGGTTGGCGACGTTCATTTCAGTGATGCCGTTCATTCGATTAGCGCTCCCCGCTTCGGCTCCGAGAATATTTTGTTACGCAGGTGGCTAAGTCTAGTCGAACGTAACTAAGTTTATTCCTGTGATTGACCAGACAGTTTTCATGCTTTTTCATCCCGTTGACCATCATTCTATCGTCGTCCTATTCTATGCTCCGCTTCACATGCAGCAGCTATTCGAGAGATCTCCGTACTTTTGTATCTCCTGCACTTTTTCCGCACTACCTACCGGTTTCCCTACGCGTTCTGACTCAAATCGTGGTGCGTGCGCGTAATTACGCCGACAATGACCTAATGGCAATGACGTTGCGCGTTCCTAGAGCCACTCTACGCGTTCCCGCACACGTCCTTCCGCCGGCACTCGAGCGTTGCGGAAAACGGGCGCCTGTCGGTCTAGACGCTACAATCCACGGCTAACCATCGCTAATAGCGTCGATTATTTGACTCACTTCGAGGACACTTCGATGCACTTTCGAGGACGCTAGCCGCCGATCATCGAACAACCCACGCCGATTGTCCTGCTCGGATTTAAGCCGATTCATCGCTCTATTCGGCTCGGATTTCGCGCGTTTTGAACCGACTTCGTGGCGAACAAAGCGAATTTTGAACCGACTCTTCGTGCGGAACAGAGCGAAGAGGAATGGGCTCGACGCTGTGCAAGCCGCGGCAGAAGAAGCGCATCACGACGTCGAGCTGGGTAGCCAACGAGAACGAGAACCCCTTCGAGCTGAGCTTCACGAAGAAGGAGCGAATGTGCCTTAGGGAGACGTACCAGGTAAGTTCCTCTATACGCGATCAGTAATATCGCCGTTACCGCATCCGCCGAAAACAGTATTTTAAAATATCTTGCCAAAATTAAATGTTTATATATTTTTTCGGAAATTAAAGTTTTAATTTATTTTTCCAAAATTAATTAAAATAATTTAAATGATTCGATTTGTTTCTCGACGACACAAATGCCGTAAGTCGTTATTTTCGAGTTTTACGCCTTAAACAAAATCTTTTTCTGGCTTTCTTCTTTTGAAAAGTACCTTTTTCGACGTATCCAATAAATTCTTAGCTTAGCGTTTTGTCGTACGGACATCCTAAAGCACCATGTGCCGTGTGGACGATAAACTAGGTCGCAATGCTTTCAGAAGCTAAGCGACCCGAAGGAAATCATCGGCCTGATCTACGTCGACATCGTCAACGACATAGCGACTGAGCTTAAGCCGGTACGCACTTCACATATGATCGCATTACACCTCACGTCTTTAGGTATTTGGCGTAGACCGAGCGCCGAAAGTCAGCATGCTAAAGTTGCCCAAGTTCGGCGGGCATGTGTCGAGGACAGTCGACTTTCTGGAACAGGTGAGCAGTACCAAAAGTCGACTCAGTTCCCTTTGTTCACGTAACTTCAATCGTCACGCAGTCTTCAATGCATCTAGCAATTTGGAACTAAAAATTTGTAAAAAACTACCTACTTTGTATAGATGTAAAATATGATTAAAAATTTTCTGAATTGAACTAAATTATTTATTAAAATTAATTTTGCTGAATTAAATTACTGAATTAATTTTTGCTGCATTCGCATTTACCGAATTTTCATTACTGGGTAACCGTTCCCAACATTAGCCATACGTTAAGCCTACGGCTGAGCGCTTTCCAGATGACGCTCATGCTCGGCTTCACGGAGAACCTCGTGGGCGCCTGGCAGCTGGTGCGGAAAACGGGTCGTCTCCACGCAAAAGTGCCTTTCCTCGAGGAGAACCAGAACCAACTTGAGAAGAACTACTTCGCCGTCGTGTGCGATGCGTTCACGGACCAGTTCATCCAGTACCTCACCGGCGACTTGGTAGACACTTTTTCGTAGCCATATACTTAGACGCCCGTACCGTACGTACTCTCGGAGTACGGAGTATAGTTGTTGCGTACACCCCCCCCCCCATTCGTCCTGGCCCTACTGAGCCTGCACTTCGTTCCGTCCTGGACCCCGCTCCCCCCGTGCCGGGCTCCGCGCCATAGCACGGCCCCAGCACGGAACGGCATTAACAACGGCCGTTTTTCGTCTCGTTCTCCACTAAACGGCACGGAACGGCATCAATTTTCAAGCCGTTTCGTGCTACGTCCCGCGGTAGAACGGAACGGAAAACGACCCGTCCTGACCCGACTGCATTGCCGTGCGGTTCGGTTCTCGAAACGGCACGGATCACGGAACGACCCGTCCGTTTCACGATCCAACAACCCTAGTACGGAGTATGGTACGGCATCATTCTCTGGCTGAAAATGCACTAGTAGGGGCCGTAGTACGGCCTTAATGTAAGCTGTACCGTACTCTTATCGTTTCCGATTTTCCAAAGATGGCAGGTGTTGACGTCGACCACTTTCTAAGCCTATCAGCGTACGAAATTTACTGAAAGCGTATGCGTGTCGGAAGGAACCGACGGAATCGGTCTTTTTGAGAGATTCCGATGCTAGATCCCGATTTCTGTAGACGGATATAAAATCGACGACGATTCCGAAAACGCCCTTTCAGACGCTACCCACCGTGGACGACGACGCGGAGAAGAAGAAGGTCCGCTTCGCGCAGAACTACACCAAGCAGCAGATCGTGGACGTGTGGAAGCGGTTCTTCACCGTGCTGTGCGGGCAGCTCACAGAGTCGTTCGAGTTCGAGCGGCAGAAATGCCTGAACGCCGAAAACCAGAGGACACTCGCGCCGCATCAGAAGGCCGAGGAGGCGCAGCGGAAGAAGCGCCAAAATGCGGTGAGTTTCTACAAGCTTCGACATAGGAACTGGCGAGTATCGGAGGCTTAACTGGATAAACAAAGGTGCGAATGCAATTAGCGGTTTAGCAGTGGATTATCAGAGGGCATGTGCGTTTCGCTATTCCCAAGGGTCATTCGTGCCGAAACTCATGTTTTATGGGAGGTCTCCACAGCTTGAACGTTTCCATTTTTGGCTTGCTGGTTGCAAAAAGGACGCTTTGAGAGGATTTTGCGACCGTCACACGTTCTGCGTGAGTACGAGATCGGCGGAATGCCATCGGGCATTCCACGTGGACCAATGAAAAACGATCCCGAGTGAGGCGGATGTTTGGGAATGCGGGACAAGACTTCGCAGTGCTAGCGGAGAAAGGATCGATGAAGCAAGCATGATCCATTTGGGGCCATGTGAGCTGGTCGACGGTGGCAAGACGACTTCGTGGAAGGGCAACCATATAAGGGTCCTAGGGCTGACCACCATCTCATTTGCCTATCATGAGTACCTATGTTTGTTGCTTTAGGAGAAGCAGAGCGAGGGCGAGACAGCGACGACGATCACGAACGGTCGGGACACGGAGGAGATGTTCGAAGACCCGTTCTAATTATGTACCCGCTCAAATAGACTATTCGCAGAGTGCTCTTAATAAAGTTCATTGTTACGACCTATTAAAGTGCATCTTAGGCTAGTGTTTGCTTTACGTGACATTTGGAAATCGCCATTTTTTGCTCCACAGTATGTTGGCGTTATCGTGCAGGAAACGGTGGAGTAAAATATATGGCAGCATATCAAGCTCTCATGAGCTAGCGGACTAGGCAAAAACTGCTCTGAAAACTGTTGTGCCCGCTTGGAACCATATACATTAGGACTAAAAAAACCACATCATCACAATGCGGTATGGCTTGCAAACCTTAGCGCTACCGATCGGAAAATTACGCAGTAGCAGCTGGGCAAACTACGCGCCTCGGCAAGCTAGGGACTAATGCTCGGCGACGGGGCTCGGGGTAGTACGCGCTAATAGATACGGAAAGCTAGCAGTAACTGCCCTAGTTGCGCTGCATTGACTGGACACTAATGCTCTCTTCCAAAATATTCGATGGAATAACGCTCCTAAATTAGCCAGCCTTCTACGACCATACGACCGATTGAGGGCAAAACTAGCACTAGTGCCTAAATATGCTGTCTCATTGCTTGGCCACGCACTTTAACACACATTTATTAGAGAAAATGAGATACGAAACAAGGCTAAGTGGGGTTCAAGAGTTAAAAATACAAAAAAAGACAATCGTACTGTGGTAACGGTAAACACTCTTAAACAAAGCGCTAAATACTGAGCTGTATTGGGAAATGGATCGGAGAGTTCAAGGCAGCTTTCGGTGGTGGCCAAATATGCGACAAACGAGGGATTGCTTGAAAGAGAGAGACCATCATGGACGGGAAACTGGGAAGAAGGTGATGGGGAAACACATGGGAGGGAAACCTGGGAAGCTCAGCGCTGCTCGAGGAACGCGTTCCTGGGCGCGCCACGTCCACGAGTCGCAACACAGAGGCTGCTGCGCGGCAGCGGCGCGGCACCACTTGGAGCGAACGAACGGTTCTGCTGCTGCTGCGCCACCGCGGCCGGCTGCTGCTGCTGGAAGCCGTTGTCGCGAGGTGCAGCGCGATGCTGCTGCTGCGCCGGCTGCTGCTGGTTGTTCCGGAATCCGCCGCCGTTGCCGAAGCCGCTGTTGGCGAAGCCAGGCGACGGGTTCGCAGCGGGCGCGTTGCTAAATTTAATGACGTTAGACCAGTCGTGTAAGAGTGTGTAAGCTTAAGAATGTAAAGTAAGAACACAAGTGTAAGAATCAAGTGGAACGTGGTTAGGACGTTGCCGCATTTTTAGCTGTTTCTCGGTTCATGCTACTTTCGGCGTGGCTCTACCCTACCCGTACTGACCCCGTATCGTACAGCCGTACCGTACTGGCCCACCGGGCCGTACAACAATGGCGTATTTTGTGCCGAAATTGCGGACACCTGTCCCGTAAAGCCGTACTAATCGACCCCCCCCCGTACCGTAAGCCGTAACGTATAATAAGCCTGTATGGTAAAGGAACGGCCCCATGCAACGGTACGGGTGCAGAACCCCTAGCGTTCCCTAGGGCTTAGCGTTGCCTAGAGCGCGATTAAAGTGCAACGAGAGCGAGGCTAGTGCGGTCCCACAGTAAGGCTAATCTGGACCTGCGGCATGGGCTGTGTTCCTAAATTGGTTTCGGTGGTCCTAAAGCTTGCTAGTGCGGTGACAGATCGACGCTATTGCGGTCCTAAACTAAGACTAGTGTAGACCTAAGGGGAAGCCTCTGTGTCAAAGGGTAAAACGAATGTATGAGCGCAGGAATAAGTTAGANGCAAATGTTAGCGGAATACAACGTGGGGTTGGTCGGCTTGTGATTCCAAAGAACTTACGGTTTCCGAGAGAGGTGGCGAGCGCTTGGACTTGAACCGGTGGTGCTGACATTCTTGTTAGTTGGTGATAAGCGTTGACGTAGCGAAGATATGAGTCTAAAAAGAGGCAGTCTTAAGGACCTTTGGGGATAAAATCCAGGCATTAATTTGACCACGCAACCGTCAAATATGCGTCGACCCTTAATTGAACATGCTGGTTAAACAGGTTGGAACAAGGGTGTTTTTGAGTGGCGCCGCGCAATTTCACGTGGCAGAGGCACACCGGAAAGTAGCGCAGTGGGTCGCAGCAAAGGGCTTGGACATGAGTAATTCAGGAGGAGCTTCTAGAAAACGCTAGCTTTCGTGTGTGACGGATCGCCTTGACCCCGAGCGAACCAAGCAAACGAACAAGTGAGAAAGCCTGTAGTGCCCATGGCATAAAAATTCGAATTAGCGCAACAACGCCGGTTGGTAAGCCTTCACGTGCACTTAACCGAGCGGCATACCTGAAGGCAACGGCACGGACAAATTCCAGTCGTACGCATGGCATTTATGCGAGGCATTTGGAGGGAAGGTAAGCGTTTGATGAGGGTTACTGCGAATATACTATCCTCAGTCGTCCACCTTAGACGACAGGAGCCGGTGTTTTGGATAGAAAGGCACACATTTGGGCGCCTAAGGGTGGTGTTTTCATAGAGTTTGCATTCCGTACCGTATTCCGTACCGTACCGTACTGCGTACCGTATTCTACGGTACGGAGTACGGTACGGGGGTCACGTCCAGTACGGCAGTACGGTACGGCACGATTTTCTGGAAAAAATGCACTAGTACGGCGGTACGGTACGGCCTAGTACGGGCCGTATCGTATTCCGTACCGTACTCCACGGTACGGAGTACGGTACGGGGGGGGGGGGGGTCAGTACGGTACGGAGTACGGTACGGGGGTCATTTGCAAACTCTATGTTTTCAGCCGCAGTTAGGTAAAGACAAACCATGGGCAGGAGGGGGGACTTACGGCTTGATCCGCTGTCTCTATGACTAAAACAACTAAAGTATTCTGAAATCTAGTTAGAGGAAAACTACAAGCCTTGTGAGCACCAAGAGGACGAAGACCACTAAGGAGATGCAAGACAGCAACGAGCGTGCTTGCCGCAAATAGAGCGAATAACGCTCTGACGGCGTCTTCTCCCGTCTAGTATACCCAGCTCCATCGATAAGATAGGAGCGCTGGAGGCGGAGGAACGCTATGCAGCGTTGCCGCCGCCTTACGCCACGATAAACTGCCACTCAGGAGCGGGGCGGCCCAGTGGGCTTTCCTTCGTCCGCCAATGTTTGTCGAAAGCAGTCGCGGATAAGATATCAGTGTCAGAAAGAGTCCCCACAGGCGGTCGTTGGTCAGCAAGCTCACGTAAAGATTGGCCTTGTCCACGCCGCCTTCGTGAAAGCTCTGCACCAAGAAGTAAAGTACTCCGTTACCGCACAACAACTAATGGCGCAGTGAAACGACAGAGCGGGAAGAAGTGGACCGAATCAGTAAATAGACTTTTGTAGGGAGGGCACTACATAGGTAAATACTTTCGGCGATACAAAAAAATCGAATTGACTGCGCACTGAATGCTCTAGGGCAACTACATTCGAATGCATTAGCTATCCACGTCCGTACCGGAATTACGCGTTGTGCCTTACTGCCTCTACGCAAGGGGGCGGGGGGGGGGGGGTAAGCTGCAGAGACGTATTTACGTGGTCGGGATCTGGAGGTGCCCCCGGTCGGAAAAGTCCCTAACCGGTGGTGACCACAAGTAGAATCTGTGTGAGCTTACGCTACGCTTTGCTCATAGGTCAGCAATTAATGTTGCCACACTTAGTCATTAGATCAGTGCGTGTTTTCATTGTTTTTAATTTTTCACGAGTCTACGTAAATTAGTCTCATTCCAAGAGACTTGAAGTCAGCGGCAGCTGATTTATAAATCAAAAGTATCGAATTAACAACTAAATTTATATTGCGGAAAAGTTAGGAATCGAACATATACCAGTATTTTCTCAAGGAGCGCCGGACGTCAAAGAAGAGCTACGTGGAGTCGGCGACGATGACGGTGACGCTAAAAAGCTTATCAATGCTAAGCTGGAGCGACCGAGCTGAAGAAAGGCATAACTGCTTTTCTTGCCCAAAAATCCACACAAAATCGAACCTTCAGAGCCGCCTGCGGTGGAATGGGTGGTAGTTGTCACCGAGCTATCGCTCGATACCTTTGCTGTCGAACTGCTGAGTCTGTCCGTGGCAGCATTCGTAGTGGTAAGAGGGGTTTCAGACGTTGACTTCGCATTTGAAGTGGACACTAAACGACTCATGCGGCTCGCAAGCCTACTTAATGTAATCTTGCCAAGACGGCAATGGAACGTATTTGGACTCATGTTTCTTATGATTCTGACTTAATTTCCGTCGCACAGAGAAACGTCCATTTTTCAAGCCGAAAATCGTGACAGTCACAGGGCGGGGGACCGTTCAAAAAGCGCAATATGAGCATCATGGTTTTTCTCGACGTCCCCTTGACGTACGTCGGTATCATTCTGATTCCGCTGGGTTCGTTCTAGGCATACGGAGTGTTAGCACTTCTTAGGGCAGATCGTCAGGTAGGGTAAAGCGCGGTCTTGAGTGGTCCGTCGACAACATTCTTGTTTCCGATCATTTAAGTCGAATCGAGAATCGTCAAGTAGCAACGTACTTTTAAGAATCTCGCATGGCAGACATGTGGTCATTTTTGGCGTAGTCGTAGTCAGCACGTTCTTCGTCATCGACGTCCGAGGCTTCGTGATCGGCTTGACAAGTGACTTCCTCGTTACCGGTTTAGACGTTGGGTTCTTCGCCACTGGCTTCGGCTTTGGTTTTGGTGGGAAGCAAGCTGAACGAGGGGCACACTTGCCGCGAAAACGAACAAAGCCCGGGAAGCACTGACAGCGTGGGCCGCCAAGTGGAGTGGGACGTGGCGCAGGCGCTTGGCACGTTCCCTCCGGCGAAGAACAGAGTACGTAGCGCTCATTGGAACCGCATTTTGCTAGACAAATTTATTATGTTGATTCAAATGCCACTGTTAAAATTTAGTTAATTTAATTTATTAAAAAATTATTTCACTCTACTTTTGTTTCTGTTCGATACCTTTATTAAATTAATTTAATTTGGTTAAAACTCAACGAAACTTTTTAGACATATAAATTTTCCTATTAAGGTTTATTTAAGTAATTATTAAAATTTAGCTCGACTGAACCTAAGACTTACGAAGCGGCTCTACTCGAGCTTTGTTTGGGCACTGTTTCGCGGTTAGGCACTTTCCTTTGTGTCGGAGATAACCAAGTTTGCATCGCTTGGCCGGATGCCGGCAGATGAAAGGGCAGAACCGAGGCAGAGCGTTCGTACAGGTGCCTTCAGGGTAGGAACAGGCACTAATCACTTCGTTAGGTCCACACGAATCTTCTGGAAAAAAGTTGCCAGGCTTAATAGTAGTAAACAAATTGCGAAAGCCGGGATTTACAACACGAGAAGGGCAGTCTTTCAGGGTGCAATTAAAACCTTTACTTTGTGTTATTGGCTGTGGTGCCGGCTTTGGCATGGCTATCGGCCTTGGTTTTGGCTTCGGCTTAGGCGCAGCGTTCGTTTTTGGCCTGTTCACTTCTTCGCTCTCTGGCGACTCCGGCGACTCCTTGCTTTCTTTTGAGTTCCCGCCGCCGCCATAACGTCGATGGCCGCCATACCAGAAAGTTGCTTCCACTACCACGAGCGACAGCAGCAAAAGAAGTAGAATCTGTAAGAAGTATGAAAGATATATTGCATGCTTTTTAGGCCTCCAAACATATGGACGACTTTTTCACGTTTTTCCATACTTACACTTTCAAACAAAACGCGGGGAAATACAAGGGACTGTAGAAATATCCGACGCATATTTAAGGTAACGACTGCTTGAGGGAGCGTCCAGAAAGTCTGTAAGGCTTACGGGGGGAGGGGGGGTCAGACCTTTGATTACATTTGATTACAGGGGGAGGGGGGTCAAGGCCTTGATTACGTAATCTCAAGCACCAGGTAAAATGGCCCGCCGCTAGGCGCCGACCGGCAAAAATTTCACTGTATTTTGCAAATTTTGACCTAAAATTTCGATGGTATCGCCTGCGGCGGGCCTTTTTAAAACTTACTTTTCATAAACTTTTAACTGTTTTTTGCTTAAAAGTGCTAAAAAAGCACTTAAAACTTGCTTTCTACTGCGCTTATAATTCGTTTTTACACGTGTAAGATTACAGGGGGGAGGGGGGGGGGGCCAAAAAAGGG